>JARFYF010000067.1:8650603-8660916 GCA_030265395.1 Rhina ancylostomus
ATGGAATCCATGTGCTGTACAACAAGGCATCATCAAAGGAGCCAAATTGAGGGCCAGTACCCGGAACCATGACACAGTGTTGTCCACACTTCAACTCTTAGATAAGGCTATGTCTTAAAAGGCCCATCAAGACTTTCATCACTGCCTTCTTATAAGCTACAAGCCCTTTGCTCCGGCCTTTGTCTTGTGGACTCTTCATTAATGTATTCAGTAGGGATTTGATTGCTAATTTCTTATCCTATTTAACAAACTACGAGCATGTTCCAGTTGAATAGTACGAAATAGCAATGATGAGGGGTGTTTTAATCTTTATTTTCTGGTGTGAAGGAGCTGGATTAACATCAGTATGGATACAAGCACTAACACAAGGCAATGGAGAAGAGAGGTTACTATATGATAGTGAGAGGGAGCTGCATTAACATCACTGGAGATCAAATCTAACACAGCGCTGAGGGACAGGAGTTACTGAATGACAAAAACACAAATTGCAGAGGATGTAATCTGGAGCAAAAGATGGAGGTACTCAGCAGGCCAGGCAGCACCTGTGGAGGCAGAGGGATGGTTGACGTTTTACGTCAAGACCCTGCATCAGGACTGAGACTATAGAGGAATACCCAGTATAAAGAGTTGGGAGGGAGGAGTGAGTCAAGGTCTGGCGGGCCATAGTGGAACCAGGTGAGGAGAGAGATGATAGAGAAATGGAGTTAGGCTGCGAGGGGGTGTGGAGGGGAAGCTAGAAGATGAAGAGAGGCTGGAAGGTGTTACGTGGAACCTGATAAAGAAGGCATATGATGGACAGATGGAACCAGATGGGGCAGGGGTAGGAGACCCAGTAGATTAAATGTGTGGGTGATGGGCAAATGGATAAAGGCCGAGGCAAGCAACTAACTTGGTTAGCAGGTAGGGGAGAGGGGTTAGGTAAAGGAGCATGAGAGAACTTGGGTGGATCAGAAGGAGAGAGAAAGTAACACAGGGTGTGAGTTGCCTGAAATTGGAAAACTCAGTGCTCATCCCATTAGATTGTAGACTAGCCAGGCAGAATATGAGGTGTTGTTCTTCTAGTTTGCGTTTGGCCTCACGCTGGAAGTGGAGAAGAGAGGGGACAGTAGAACGGTGTGGGAATGGGAAGTGGAGATGAGCTGGCATTGCAAATGGGAGCTCAGGATGGCCATTGCGGAAAGAGTGCGGGTGCTCCTTAAAACAGCCACCTAGTCTGTGCTTGGTTTTGCCGACATACAGGAGGCCACGTCGAGACCATCGAACGCAGTAGATGAGGTTGGAGCGAACCTTTGCCTGACCTGTCAAGGCTGCTTAGGTCCCTGGATGGCGGTGAGGAAGGAGGTGTAGAAACAAGTGTTGCACCTCTTACAGCTGAAGGGGAAAGTGCCAGGGGACTGAAAAGGGCAGGTGCGCAGGGATGAGCAAACTGGGGAGTCACGAAGAGAGCGGTCCCTGCCAAAAGTAGAGCGGGGAGGGGAAGGTGCAATTGGTGGTGGGATCCCATTGCAGCTGGTGGAAATGACACAGAGTTACGTGCTGGACGATGAGACTGGTAGGGTGAAAGGTGAGGACCAATGGAACTCATTTGGACAGGTACTTGGATTGGAAAGGTTTAGAGGGATATGGGTCAAATGCAGGCAGATAGGACTAGTTCAGGTAGGTAACTTGGTTGGCATGTACAAGCTGCGCTGAAAGGTATGTTTCCATGTTCTATAACACTATACCTCTAGGGGAGGGGGAATGAACAAAAGTCTGGAAAATAGAGGAAATATGAGTGAGGGCTCCATCAACCACAGTAGAAGAGAAGCCACGTGAAAAAGGAGGACATTTCAGATATCTGGAACGGAAAGCCTCATCTTGGTAACAGACAAAGAGACTGAGAGAAAGGAATAGTGTCCTTACAAGAGACAGGGTGAGAGGAGATGTAGTCAGAGTTGCTGTGGGAGTCAATGGGTTTAAACTAAATGCCAGTCGACAATTTGTCTCCTGAGATGGACACTCAGAGAGATTCAGAAAAGAGAGAGGGATGTTAAAAATGGTCCAAGTGAATGAGGGTGGGGTGAAGTTCACAGAAAAGGTCATAAAATTGATAGAGTGAGGGAGCTAGATGAACAACAGGAGAGATGCAATCAGAAATACAGGACGCTGAGGGAGAAGGGTTACTGAGTGATAGTGTGAGGGAGCTGGGTTAGTCAGGAGAGGTACAATCAGTAACATAGGACACTAGGGGAGAGGGGTTATTGTGGGACGGTACGAGGGAGTTGGATTAGCATCAGGAGATATACAGTACATTTGGTTAGACAGTGTGCTGGAGGAGAGATTACTGAGTGACAGTGTGAGGGAGATGGGTTATTGTTGAGGTGAATAAAAACATTTCCAAGGAATGCCTGATTTAATCAGAATTTTTTGTGACAGGTCATGTTGCTATGGAGACTGAGAGAAGAAAATAAATCTGTCAATGACAACATCCCTGTTTAATTTCAGCGCCGGTGTAGGGCGGACTGGCACATTAATAGCCCTTGACTATCTCCTGCAACAGATGGAAAAGGAGGCAGTGGCCAATGTTTATGGGATTACCTATAAAATGAGGATGAATCGGACGTGCATGGTCCAGACTGAGGTGAGGAGTTTCTACCTTTTTTTGGCTTTGGCGTTATTTATTATCACTTTGATTTCCTCGCCAGCTCAGAATGTTTCAGTCTCTTGGCAAGCCCTGACCAATTCTCAAACCACGGTTGCCGACAATACTCTGACCTCCCACACATTCACGGTGTTCTTTCATCGAGAATTCATTCTATATTATAGAGAAAATTCATTACCTGGGCTTTGTCCCTATACATTCTAGGGTAGGGACATGCTTGGCACAGCTTTGTGGGCCGAAGGGCCTGAATTGTGCTGTAGGTTAATGTTTTCTATGATCACATGTCATATCAACATGGGGCGTAAGCTGTGTCTTGGTGAGTAGCCTTCTGTCTTTTAGGTCTAAAGGTTTTGTGTTTGTGTCCTGTTCTTGAGCACAAAATCTGGGCTGCCTCTCCTGGTATAGTACTGACTGACTGACTGACTTCTGTGATGCAAGTCATGCCATCTTTTGGATGAAATCTTACGTTTCTCAGGTCGGTGCAAAAGATCAAGTGGCTCTGTTCTGTAGAGCTGGAAGTTTATCCTGTGGCAAGTATTTAGCCCTCAACCAACTTCCATAAAACAGATTACTCTTGTTATTACCTCATTACTGTCTGTAGGAGTTTGCTGTGCTCAAATCATCTACCATGTTGCCTGCATTACAGGAGTGACTGTGCAGTGGTACAGCTAATGCAGCTGCTGCCTCATAGCTCCGGCAACCTGTGTTCAGTCCTGACCTATGATGCTCTCTGTGTGCACGTACTCCCTCTGACCATTTGAATATCCCCCCCAGGTGTTCCAGTTTCCTGCCATATCCCAAATACGTGCGGGCTGGTAAGATTTCTTTATTAGTCACATGTGCATCGAAACACACAGTGAAATGCACCTTTGTATAGAATGTTCTGGAGGCAGCCCACAAGTGTCGCTACGCTTCCGGCGCCAACACAGCACGCCCACAACTTCCTAACCCATACGTCTTTGGAATGTGGGAGGAAACCGGAGCACCCGGAGGAAACCCACGCAGACACGGGGAGAACGTACAAACTCCTTACAGACAGCAGCCGGAATCAAACCCAGGACACCAGCACTGTAAGGTGTTACGCTAACTGCTACACAGTAAATATCCTAGTGTGTGTGAGGGTGGTAAAATCAGGGAAGAGTTGAGGAGAATGCAGGGAGAATAAAATGGGATTTGTGTAAATTGGTGGTTGATGATCATCACAGACTCGGTGGGTTGAAAGTCCTGTTTTGATTGTCAACAGTTCCCGGAGTTCTTTGGTTATGCAGAGGTTTGGATAAACTCTAAGCCTGTGAAAGCACTACAGATATACTGATAGTTGTTCTCTAGGTCAATAACACAGTGAAACATGAACAGTTATGGACAAAACTTGACAGCAGGAACCCAGGTGTCCAGGAATCTGGTGAGCAGAGATCCATGGTATCCTGATACTGGTAATGTTTGAGGAACCAATGTAGAGGGAGCTTTAATCTGTACTTAACCCATGCTGACCCTGCCCTGGGAGTGCTTGATGGGACAATGCAGAGGGAGCTTTACTCTGTATCTAAACTGTGCTGTCCTGCCTTGGGAGTGTGTTGTGGGATTGTCCAGAGAGAGCTTTGAAATACATTCTAATGGTCTCAGCCTAAACATTAAC
Source organism: Rhina ancylostomus (assembly GCA_030265395.1). Taxonomy (NCBI): domain Eukaryota; kingdom Metazoa; phylum Chordata; class Chondrichthyes; order Rhinopristiformes; family Rhinidae; genus Rhina; species Rhina ancylostomus. Next base: position 8,654,881 of record JARFYF010000067.1, read on the forward strand.
TCTGTTTCTCTCTCCACAGATGCTGCCTTACATGCTGAATATTTCCAGCGTTTTCTGTTTTTATTTCAAATTTCTAGCACCTGCGGTTTCTTTTATTTTTACTTAATTGGGTGAGCTTTGGTCTAAGCCATGCTTTCCGGGCTCTGGGAGTGCTTGATGGGATGCTATGGGGGAGCTTGACTCTGTATTTAACCCATGTTATCCCTGCCATGGGAGTGTTTGATGGGGCAGTGCAGAAGGAACTTAACCATTGAACCATAGAACAGTACAGCACAATATAGCGCCTTTGGCCCACAATGTTGTGCCAACCTTTGAACCATACCTAAGACTATCTAACCCCTTCCCCCCACATATCCCCTTATTTTAAATTCCTCTATATGCTTATCTAGTAATCTCTTGCTTTTGACCAATGTACCACCCCAGGCAGCACATTCCATGCCCCAACCACTCCCTGGGGAAAAAACCTCCCTCTGACATCTCCCTTGAACTTTACCATCCATTACTTTAAAGCCATGCCCTCTTGTATTGAGTATTGGTGCCTTGGGAAAGAGGTGCTGGCTGTCTACTCTACCTATTCCTTGTAATGTTTTGTACACTGCTATCATGTCTCCCCTCATCCTCCTTCACTCTAAAGAGTAAAGCCTTAGTGTCTCCTTATAATCCATACTCACCAAACCAGGCAACATCCTGATAAATCTTTACTCCATACCTAACTTGTGCGGCACCCACTCTAAGTGTCTTTTTTATTTTTTGGGATGTGGGCATTGCTGACAAGACCCAGTCTTTATTACCCATTCCTAATTGCCCACGAGAGGTCAGTAACCATAATGGGAAATAATATCAAGTGTCCCACTTTTCGATCCCAGTGAACTCCACCTCCCCCACCAGCATGAACTGGGGCAGCTGAGGTCAGAGACCACACCCATCCAGTTCAGTTTTCAGAAGACTGACCTCCTTCATGTCATTTCCTTCTGCGGCCAACTCCTTGTACAGTTGGTGCAGGAGAGGACACAGAAGGGTCGTTCCCTGTCCAGGGCACAGAGGTTGTCAATCCTTCAGCCACCATCGAAGCCTCAAATCTATGGGAAGGTTGTGTTTTTCATGAGGACTGAGCAGGTAAAGTCCCTGCAGGTGAGTGTTTGATGGCAGTGAGAACCACTGTCATCTCCGTTTCATAACCACCTGCTTTACTTCCAGTACAGAGGCATCTTCTCAGCTCACTGTGAGTAACATTTCCATCTCTCCATCTTCTGTTTTTTTAGACACAGTATGTCTTCTTGCACCAGTGCATTCTGGACACGATTCAAAGGAAACCCATCAATAAACATATCTACCAGAATGAAATGGTCCACTTCTACGAGAACATCAGTGATATTGGTGCTGCAAACGATCATTACATTTAGTCAGAGTTGCAGCACCATTCCCTGTGGTCGTGTTTACATGGATACAGGTTGCACTCCGTAACTGTGTGCATTTTTCCTTTATTGCAGACTGTACTGAAATCAGCAGACGGCTCTCTCCTTCCCAATCTTTTATACTCACTCAGGTGCCATTACTCTGCAGTTGGGTGTGTCCAAACTCTCCATTTCACCATTTGTGAATTCAACCTCTGGCTCACTATCTGCTGCAGTGCATCTGTGTCTGCTCACTGTTATGTACCCTCGTGTATATCAAACCAGCCCATCATCGCTGCCTGCCTCACCATCTCTATCTTGCACTATTTTCACTAACATCTTGATGTGCATCTCACTCTCCATCTATGACTGGTCTGTCTATGTCAAACTGCTCCCTCCCCGTGTCGGTCCTGCTTTTTGCTTCTGTCTACCTGTCCCCCCATTTCTGTGGCTCTGCTTACATCAAACTATACGGTATATCTGTTGACCCCACCATCTCTTTCCCATAGTCCGTGACAAGGCCTCTGTCCATCCTAGAGTCCGGCCCAGAGTCTCTGGACACTCCCCACCCTCTTGAGTAGCCACCTACTTTCTCCACAATCCTCCCACTGTCTCTGTGTCCACAGATCCTATACACTTTTAGTTTATCCCCTTAGTGCGTTCCAAAGTTTGTGTAAGTTTTCACCAGGAACAGCCAAGAGTTATTTCCTTCTGAGGAGCAGCCTCCTGATTCCAGATAACAGATTGTCCAAATGACCTGCAATTTATGACAGGGACATCAGGCACAGACTTACCCACAGACTATTGTCTTCCACCTTAAGTGAGGGTGGACACAGCGAGACCACAGCTGGGCCCCGTGGTTGGCTGTACAGACTCCGGGCCGGAGTCTAGTGTGGACTGAGACCATGTCACGGACTCTGGGAAAGAGGCAGTGGGACCAACAGATGTATAGTTTGATGTAAGTAGAGCCACAGAAATGAGGGGGACAGATGGACAGAAGCAAAAACCACAGACACGGGGAGAGAGCGGTTTGATGTAGACAGACCAGTCACGTATGGAGAGTGAGACATACATCAACAGGTGCAGTTGCCCAACTTGGTGATGCACTGAAGGAGTTAAGAGGTCAAGTATCTGGGGGCATTACACTGAGGACTCCTTCAAAAGGAAGCAATACTCTTAAAACCAAAATTGAAATAAGTAATATTGATGGAATTTAGTGATGGTGAGGGAATAGTGCAGTATGAGGAATAGTAAATGGCCCAACCACAAAGGAGAAGAAATCTGTCAGATTCTCAAAAACAGCCTGACAATTTGCTATGGTCATTATCCTGAGACACTCTGACCCCTCACTGCCCTGGGCTCTAAATCCAGGCCCAGGGTTCTGCTGTTTACCAGCACCAGAGAATCCTGAAACCCTGCTCCCTGTTCCAAATCCCACCCCCATGAAGGCAGAACATCTCAGCACCTACCCCATCCCACCCCCTCCGAATGTCATATACTCCAAGATCGCCTCTCATTCAACTAAACTTCAATGAGCTGCTGAATAATTCTACATAAAACAATTCCTTTTCCTTGGAGTGTGTTCTAATAGATTCTTAGTCACATCTTCACCAAACCAATGATCAATGTGTGTCTGAATGTAGTAATTATATGATTTTTCTACGACTTTCTAACTGATTAAAGCACTGTTTCTAATTTACTAAGGGAGTTGCATTTGGCATTAAGAGCTGTGGTTTCACACCCTTGTGGCCTCAGACTTGTTGGGTTTGACCCAGTCATACACCCACTGCTCTGAGTCATCTCGGATCACCTCTTGTACAAGAGCCACATCCAGGTCAGAAAGAAACACGGAGAATGCTAGAATTGGGAGCATCATGGGAGAGAGAAACAGAGGCTAATGTTTCAAGTTGATGAACTGTGATCCATACTCTATTCAGATGTATAATTATTCAAAGTAATAAAGATAAAATGTATTTGTTGTATATGGAGCTCAGCTACTGTTGATGAGAGAGTTCGGCTGAAAGAGAGAGATGGGACCCTGCCTGAGAAGGTGAGGGTACATCGAACATAAAACAGTAGAGTGCAGGAATAGGCCCTTTCGGCCCACGATGTCTGTGCTGACCGTGATGGTGCACCTCTCTCTCCATTCCCTGCACTGTGTAAAAGTGAGTGAGTGTGACTAAGGACAAAAGTGTTGAATATTTGAACAAATGCACCTGAGTGTGTGTGAGTGTGTGTGAGTGTGTGTGTGTGGCAACGAATATGAGGATCAATCCCTACACACCGTCCAGCTACTTTTCCTAATGAAGCTGAAGGAAATCCCCAGAGTCCTTCAGTTTGATGCCCTATTCCTCAACTGCCCTGCCCCTCAATTTGAAACCACCCCCTCCGATTGATGGCACTCTCCTCTCCTCTCCCTCTCAACTCCTCCCCGCCCACTCTGTTTCTTTCCTCAATACCGCACTCCACCCACTCAATATCCCATCCCTCTCCTTGGCACACTTTCACCCCATGGCCCTTACACCCCACCCCACTAAATACATCCCTCTTCAACGCCACCCTCTCGGTGACCACCCCACTCAATTCTCCCGACGTGACGCCCCTCTAGGATGCCCCATGTGATACTCCTCTACATCCCCATCACCCACTGCCCCTCCCGATAATTTGTCTCTTCTTCAGTCTCATACCCAGTGTTCCATTCCTTGATACCCTCCACTCAACAGAAAACCCCACTGCATTTTGTGACTTCCTCCTTATTGCTCCTCCCAGCCCCCAGAAACCCCCTCACCACAATTTTCTCCTCCACTCAGTGCCCCTCTCCTTGTTGCCTCACCAGTCAATGCCCACTTCTTCCAAGACCACCTTCCTCTTTGCCCACCCGCCCCAATCAATGCACTGCTCCTCCACCGTCCTGTGTGACTGCCTCTTCACCCCACCCCTCCCCTCCGTCCTGCAGGGAACAGGTTCAGGTCTCTGGACTGAGAACCTAACTACCTGAACTGATCCCAACAAGACCCCACATGGAATGGTCATGGTGAAGTCAGGTTTTAATTTTATACTCAATCAGACCTCTACTGGACTGGGGTTTAACCCCTTGAGTCCCAAGTCAGTGACAGGAGGGCAACCCTGAGCCCAGGCTGCCACCCAGTGTCAGAAGGTAGGTACTGCACACAGACTTAAATGGTACATCCCCAACGCTGGTTTACTCCTGATCAGATTATCTTGCTTTTTTAAAATTATTTTAATTGAAGGCTAAATATTGTCCAGGGATAACAGGGATGCATTCCCTCACTACACAGGTGGAATCATCAGCTTAAATTTTTGTGCTCAAGTCTTGGAGCAAGCCACAACTTTCTGCGTCAAAGGCAAGTTTCCTAGCCCTAAACCACAGCTAACAACCAAACCAATCCCATGAAGTTTGACTGAATTTTATTACAAGGACTTTACTCCACACTCAGAGATCTTTAGGCCCAGTTAATGAAAGGACATTCTCACCTACCCATACTTGGGCAGAAACACTGGCTGAAGGTCCACTGGGAAGGGGAAGTGAGTGGAGGGGTAGGGTTAACTACAAACTACTTCAATTTGTATGTATTTGGTAGGGAGTGGTTGGAGGGAAGATAGCTGGGGAGGGAGAGAGGACGCAATTGGCTGAGGAACTGCATGTGTGTCACTGTGCATATTCTATGTGTGCGTGCATCTGTAACATCTTTATACATGTGTGCACGTGTGTGTGTGGCTGATAAATATGTAAAGTAGGCAGATAATTTCCCTCTTCCACAGTTTGTTCCTACACTCTTAACTCCAAAGAGTAGTATGAAGGGCAGCTCTCAAACATGAGTTTACTCCAGAGTTTTGAGTGTGGAACTCATGCTGAGGTACAGAGTGAGTGCTGCACTGCTGTGCCACATTCCAGCTCTCTCTGTTCACAGTGCCAGGGTCGGTGGCTTTGACGGAGTTAAATCCATTCAGTCAGAGCCCAGCTTGTCAACACCAGAGAAGCTACTGCAGCTCAGGGTGGCTGGGAGAAAACATTTGCATTGTGTTTTCTGGTTTTGTAGTGGTGCCTGACATCTCCTCTGGCTGTACTCTGGATTCCTATCCTTGAATTTTTGTCACATTATGTCAGTGATCCCATTAACCCTAACGAGGCTGTGAACCCAATCTAAATAGATGGGATGGTGCCGTGAAGCACATTAGGATGTATAGTATTGCCCTGTTGACCAGCATCACATCGATGGAAATGTTACATCTAGGGGAGGGTCAGAGAAGGCACCCCTCCAGGCTGCTATGTGGCAACAGGAATAGAAGCAAGAAAAGGCCATTTGGCCCTTCACACCTGCTCCACCATTCAATAAGATATTAGCTGATCTTCTACCTCAGTGGCATTTACGGGCATCAACTCTATATCCCTTTGAATATCCAAAGATCTATCACGCAGCTAGCCACCTAGGCCCTCAAATTTACTGTGTAAGACAGGAAGAGTGTTTAGCCCCTCAAGCTGGTTCTATAGGAACAGGAGGAGGTCACTTAACCCCTCTAGCCTTGCCCATTACCAATTTGCACTTCTAGTGATCTTGTCTCTGTAACTAGTCTCGGCCTTTTGGGGAAGTGAGTTCCTGGTTTCACTCCTGACCACTGG
>JARFYF010000067.1:9051653-9062505 GCA_030265395.1 Rhina ancylostomus
GGAATTACTGAGGAGGGTGGTGGCTCATACAGCACTCCCTGTTACTTGGAGTGGAAGAGAACGACATTTGCCATGTACGTACCTCCACAATGCTTGTGGTGTATCTCCAGGCCCGAAAGTGGCCACAGTGAGTACTTGTTTAATGATGCCCACGTTTCAGTGTAACCAGTTGTGCTGTGCTGTACTTTGGACCACCTGGAGGGAGAGGGCGAACCCTGAGAGTGAAACATCTGTGAAGTGCTGGGAAAAAGAATGAAGGGGTTGTGGGGAGAGCACAACGTGACTGTGCTTACTAGTTGAGGTCGATCGCCCTCTTAAGCCTGTTCTACCACCCATCAAGATCGTTACTGATCTATCACCAAACTTTACACATTCAGGCTTTCCCCTTAATACTTTTTCATTCAGAAAATTCTATCAGTGTTGGACCCAGCATCAATTCATCAATTGCTGGTTGCAGAAGAGACTTTCAAATTTTCGTGTGTGTGTGTGTGTGTGTAGAAATATTTCCTGACCTCATTCGAGAACCCAGCTATAATTTTTAGACAATGTCCCTTTAGTCCTAGATGACTCAAACACTGGCAATAACTCTTCTCCATCAACTAGCCATGTTATTTTGAACAGTTCATTGAACAGGGAGACTAAATTGGCACCTGTTGTTCAGATGCCCGGACTAACCCAGAATCGTTACAAGAGCAGTTTTGGAGGAAGAGAAAGACATCCCAAAATGAGGTTGAGATGTGTTGTTAAATTTTATCTGATTTTTTTTAATCAATTGGATTCCTACAACAATCTCAGAGGGGAGCTGTGCTTACAAAGCCCACCTGCAAAGGAAGGGATGATGTGTGCTGATTCACTTAAGAGCCCAGTTGGGTTGTCTTCCATCAGTAGGGAGCAGTGCTGGCTTCTGCGTCTGACTGTCCTGATGGCCCGCCTTGTCCTGGGTCAAGGTGAGGCAGCAAATGCTCTTAGTGTTCTGCAACTGGAGAATGTTGTTTTAAAAAAAATCTATGTGGCAGGGTGGTTTGCTGTTACAGAGTTTTGTAGGGGCATGTCCAAGAGGTGTATGAATACGTTTGAGAATGTACCTGGGATGAAGGTCTTAATTCTCAATTGTAATGGCATCATGGGTTCTGACTTTTTCCATTGCACCCAACCTTTTAAAGACCTGCAAGAGAGCACTCTGTTGACTATTTCCAGCTTCTTGCACAATCCATCATTTGTAATGAATGGACTGTGCATCTAGTATCATCAGGTTCAGACAAATACCTTAACAGCAAGGATGCAAGAGAAGTGACTCTGCAATCATTCAGGAGTGTTTTAATAACCCACGGGACGATTCTTAAGTCCTTAGACCAAATGCCTTGCATCTTGCAGGGACAGATTGAAAAATTGCAGGTACTGCATTATTAGATAGAGAGTAAAGCTACCTCTGAAATGTGGCATTAAACATCTGGGGCAGGGGCAGCACAATAGAAAGTTTCAGCTTTACCAAAGCCCATGGAGGTCCATATGTGCCACTTCTCCTCTGCCACCTTGGGATGTGGCTCAAAAGTCGAAAGTGTGGTCTGATCTCCCTCTGTCCTCTTATAATGAGTCATTGCTGTCTGCAGTGAAGTGGTCACACCACTGAGATACAAAGGTGTGGAAGAAGGCAAGTAGCTACTAGGGTTTCATGAAAGTTTTGCAATGGAGCCATTTAACATTGAATTAATTGATACATACACAAGACCTTAATGTTTTAGTTGATTTTCACAACATTAGTTGTTATCTTGCTGTTTTATGTCACCATTTTTGGACCCCACCCAGCAGAAACCAAATTTACTCAACACTATCTGAAGCCAAGCCCCAACCATCCTGTTAAACAGCACAATTATTTTTGAGAGAGCCTTTGGTGCTGTCAGAAGTAAACCAGAACAATGGGAGGAGCTGGTGTTTGTCTCTACCCAGTTGTTTCTCCATCAAGTGTTCTTTATAGGAATGAAATATAAATAATGCAACTATTCATTTGTCTGTCACTTTCAAGGTTCTTGGGACAGTGATCCAGACAATGAGAGTCTTGCCTTGTTAATATCTTCAACATAGAATGACACAAGAATCATTGTTGTATAGTAGACCATTGACCCATCAAGTCTGTGAAAGCTTTTTCTAGAACAATGCATTCCCCACTGTTCCCATCAATCCTAGAAATATGTCTCCAATGGTTTCCCCATTTCCCTGTTTAATGCTGATTTCTGCCACCCTTACAGGCAAACCAGATGTTCTCAATGCACAGGAAGTCCTTCCTTGCATCCCTCCCCACTTGAAGTCATTGGTCCAATTGAAGAACACTTCTCCTTTTACCACTTTAGACCAGTCACAATATTGTAGATCTCCATCTAATCTCCTTCCAACCTTTGTTGAAGGAAATAACCCCATTCTAATTGTTTGAACATCCAGAGGAAGTGCCTTTTCCTGTCTTCTGTTAGGGACCAGGAATCAATGGACAGTGCTAGACATACCCATTGGTTCATAGTCCCTAGCAGAAGCTCTCCTTGCATGGTCAACTAGTTAGTTCTGACTCTCTGGTCTTGAGGACCCGAGTTATAGGGAAAGATTGAATAGGTTAGGACTTTATTCCCTGTAGCGCAGGAAAAGGAGGGGAGATCTTATTAAGGTATACAAAATTATGTGGGGTATAGATATAGAGTGAATGCACGTAGGTGTTCCCCCCCCCCCCCCAAAAGGTTGGGTGAGACTAGAACTAGAAGACATAGGTTTAGGGTGAAAGGTGAAATGTTTAAGGGGAATCTGAGGGGAAACTTCTTCACTCAAAGGGTGGAGTGAGCTGCTGGCGGAAGTGGTAGATGCAGGTTCAATTGTAACATTTAAGAGAAGTTTGGATAGGTATGTGGATGGGAGGAATTTGGAGGGATATAGTCCGGGTGCAGGTAGATGGGACTAGGCAGATCAGGTCGGCATGAACTAGATGGGCCAAAGGCCCCGTTTCTGTGCTGTAGTTCTCTACGACTCTTAACAGCATCTGACAAATCTAGACAAAGGTCCAACCATTAAGTTTCTAATGTTCCCTCTGCAGTGTTAGTACTGGGCTGCAACATGCAAGGACGTGAAATGTGTGCCTTTTTCCAAACAAGTGTGTTTATTAAAGACTTGCTGAATTGCCTGTGCAGCAAGTTACAGTCAATCAGCTACATTCCATAAAAACTCTCAGCACTGTCATTCAGCCTGTTTCATCTCTGCTGGTCAAAAACTTAGCCATTAAAGTCACTCTCAGTTTCTAGATCCTGATCCACAAGATTCTTCACTGTTTGAAATGAAATAATGCTTCTTACTTCCACCATCCTTTGAATGAAAATATTTTTGTTCAGCCCCACAATCCTCCTACAAATAACTTAAATCCTCCAATGTATATCCTTCAATGTATATCCTCTAATTATTGACCTCTGTTAAGAAAAATAGGCCCCCGTCCTTCACTCTGTCCAGATTTTTATACATCTAAATTAACCCTCAGCAACAACGCCAGACTCAGTCTCTCCATATCACTATATTCTTGTAATTCTCCTCCATGGTCTCACCAGTGACTGAAGCAGCCTCCATTTAGCTCACCTGAAGTCGATCACCTGGCAGTAAACCTTGACATACACATTTTATTCATGTACACCTTTTCTGCTGTTGCTCGCCCTAGCCATGTGAAAGAATGATTGCTGTTTCCCCAATACTCAGTCATGGTTCTGCATTTGTACAAGACTGCAGATACTGGAATCTGAAACAAAAACAGAAATGCTGGAAGAACTCAGCCAGTCAAGCAGCATCTATGGAATGAGAAGTTAACATTTCAGGTCAAAGACTTCATCAGGACTGAAGCGTTGACTGTGTGACTGCCTGAGTTCTTCCAGCATTTCTGCATTTGTTCATTGCCTCTAGAAAGGTGACAACTATTTCACATTATACTTAATCTTTGAACAAGAGTTTTTGCCCCACAATATGATCACATTAGCTGGTTGCACTCTCCTTTAATTAAGTATTGTGCTCGCTCTATCACTACCTTTCCTGCACCCGTGTGCAAGGGATATACTATAAATTATTTAACAAGTTTAGGCAAGGTTATGCTACTGGCAGTGAATTGGCAGAATCCTAGTTATCCCTTTCAAAAGCCACAAGCTCTTAAAAATAAAACATACTTAGATCTAATAATATTTGATTTTTAGTACTGGGAATGCATCTTGCTCAATTCCAGAATTACAGATGGAATATTTTAAATTCTTTCATGCTGCACCCACAATCAATGAAAACAAGGATAAAAAAATTATTCCCTTGTTTGAGTTGTGTTTTACTTGGACACCTTCCCTTCTTCTGTTGCCTGTAGCCTGGGCAAGCACCTCGCACTGTGAAGGGTGACCATTTGGATAAGGTGAGACCAAGTATTGGTTAGCTATTAAGGTACTTGGGGGTGGTGGAGAATGCTACAAGCAAGCCCAGTTATAGTCCACCAATTCCTCTGCCATCCCCACCCCCCCCCCATTGTTCTGGATGGGCCTTCATCCATTCCGTGTGTATAAACTGCCACAAAATAAACAGGCACAGAGACAGGAATTGATCATAATGGTCAAAGTTTATCTAAATACTGTTCTTCATTGTACATTTCTTCAATTAAACGTTTGTCATTTAACACTGATGAGGATCACATCTCAGGTGTATATGGCTGCACACAACACCCATATGCAATGTTAGAAGCCACTCCTCTAATGAAAGTGATTGCATAGTAACATAATATTTCTATATGGATTCAGCCGTACTGGTACTCAGGTGGTCTCTGGATCAGATGAAGATTTGTTCAACATCTCCTCCCTCAATTTTATCCAGCCTTCTCTTTCAAAATACATGACTCCTGAGGGACGGGCACCACTTAACCACCAATGTTTCCCCTCAAAAGGGCACTCTTTACGTGCGATGCATATGGCCAGTTTGCAGTCTGAAATTAATTACCTGTGGTCAAAATCAATGATGCAAAGGCATGAAAGTACCCCCTCGCTCCTGCCTTCACTTCACACGTGCCTTCCAGCTGGTAGGTGGTCGGCAGAAACAGAAGGTGCTGGTTGGCTCCCCATGTTCTAGCTGGCCAGTTGAAGGATCTTCTCTTGATCTGTTGCAGATCCTTGCCCACACTCCACCTCTCCTCCCCCCACTATTATCCCTGGCCCCTGCCCCATCTCAAACCCTTGTGATTTTCACAGCTTCTCCACCAAGTACACAATCCTTCCACTGTTACTCCAGAACCCTCCTTCCCATCCATTTATTCCCGTCACAGTCTGGGAGTCAGTACCCTCCACATCTCTTGTGGCAAATATAAAGATCAGCATGGGGGTGATGGTGAGGATTAAAAAGGTGAAATATAGGCCTGTTGGTGCCTCACAGTGGGGCACCTGGGGTGGCTGTTGGTTGGAGAATAGTCTGCACATCCATGTTCTCTCCCAGGAGGGACGCATTCCTTAGGGACTGTGGAAGGACAGGACTCTGCATCACAACAGCAGGCAAGGTTAACAGCAGTTAGTAACTACCTGGCTATTTATAACACAATTGAAACTTCTGCATATTGATTGCCAAAAGCAGAGGGAGAACACAAAGAAATTAAAAATCTCCCAGGAGGTAGATTTTGGGAGTATAATGTGCACAGAACTATGACAAGGAGCCTGACCATTCTGCCCATCAACCTACTGGCTTTCCTAACACAAGGGTGAAACGATTAACCAACATTAAAGAGTTGAGATGTACTATCAATGAGAAATCAGTTCCACTGGTGGGAGAGCCAAAGCCTGACAGCACAATGCCAACAAGCTAGAGGGGAGAATGTTTATAGATGCTGAGGATCTGGAATGCATTGGCTGATGGGGTGGAGGATGTACAGAAGAGTTGAACAGATGAAAAATCAAATGTGGGCAGTAGACAAGCATGGGTCTGATGTATCAGGTATTATGGACAGAGTGGTCTCCTATGCTGTGTATGTTTTACATTTGTCCAATCCAGCACTGTATTCATTGTTTCTTTCTACAAAAATAAAATAGAATTGCTTACCAATTTCCAAAAACTATTCACTTACTTAAAATAGCTGTTCATGCAGAAATCTTCCAAACCATTTTGCATGAAACTAGTTGATCACCATTGGGCAGTTACTGTGGTTCCTGGCAAGTGCCATTTACACACAGCAAGATCCCACCCTACAGCAACAAGGTTAACAATCAGAAATGGTCTTTTAAGTGATGCTCAGATCAAGGGTGGATACTGGGAAACATCAAGTGACAGCTGTACACATCTGCCAGAACTTTGGGATTGGTAGAATTGGTGAGTCTAAAATTAATTGCTTGTGATTGAAAGCATTTTGAACTCACCTACCTTTTGGATAGGGCATGGGGGCTTATTCCATCTATCACAGGAGTAATTTTTGATGGGGGTAGTTCAAAGGTTGGTGGGCTGAAGCCATTTCCTCACGTCCACCCTTGCTGATGCTTGGGTGTGATGAAAATGTTTATAACAACCGATGATCTGGAAAAGGCTGGAGAAAACTTAAAACTCACAATCCAAAGTTTCCCTCACTCCTATCCAGGGAAAAAACAAATTCCAAGGGCGGGCTCCTGATCACCAGACAACAAGAGACACTGATTGCAAGGGAGCTTGGGGCAGAATGTGAGATTCTTCATGCCTCTTGTGTGTGCCAAGCATCTAGACTTAACTAAGACTGTCCAGGGAAAGCTTTGGAGTTGGTTCATTCCAACCTTCCCATTCCCGGAAGAGGGACAAGGGAATTAATCTGAAAAATGGGAAAACACCTTCACTTCCTCCATGATTACTAACATCTCTAAATATTTTAAGGGGAGATGTTGCTTTTGGCATAGTAACCATAGCAGCCAATTATGACACAGCAAAATACCTCAGTGTTGTGAAAGTGATGTTGGCTCATTTATCAATATCTTCACAACAATCAGGAGAACCTCTCTGCTTTTCTTCAAAGCAATGCAAAGGGATCTTTTATATTGCCCAGGTGTGTAGATGGGCCATTGATGCAACATAGAAGAAAGGCAGGTCGTATTCCTTCAGCACTGCACCAGGTGCAAGAGCCTGGGTTACATGCATCCACAACCAAGAATGTAGAACGAGGCAGGATAGTACAACAAAAAGGACTTAGCATCCCAAGAAAGTTCTGCCAAAGAGCTGAGGGTACAGATTGACTGAATGTTTCATAATTTTGGCAAATAATCAAATGGGATGGTGTTGGTCTCAGGCTGGAGGGCAAAGCTGGCTGAGATGGTCCGGACAGAAGCACTTCTACCAGACCAGCAAAGCACATTCAGTATTGATTGGAAGCAGGGCCATCAGTAGGGTTTCCCTGTTAAAGGGCACTGAAGCAAGTGCAGGTGGGAGTGCAAGACCCTCCCGACCTCCACAACTCCTTGCTTTGAGGTGACATTTGGTGGAGCTGCAGGGTCAACAGTTTGACAGCGTTTGTATTGATTTAGGAGATGTGGACATTGCATAAAAGGCAGCATTGCTGTTCATCTCAAATTGTTTTTTTTAATAAAGAAAATGGTGGCAAGCCACTGCCTTGAGGCACTGAGACTGTATGAAGGTTCTCCCGGTGTTGGGGAGTTCCAGGTTTTAGACCCTTCCACAGTGAAGGAACGGAGATGCATATGTGATACAAGCTCACAATAATCCACTTGGTAGAGAACTTGCAGGTAGTGGTGTTCCCGTACTCCTGCTGTTCCGGCCCTTTGTGTGATAGAGGTCACTTAATTGGAAGATACTGTCAGAGCAGTCCAGTCTAGTTGAGGAACAGTAATGCATAATGCAGCCACAGGGCACCACGGTGGAGAGAAATATTCACGGTGGTGAATGTGATGCCAAGCTAGGTGATCTGCTTGGTCTTGGATGGTGTCAAGCTTTGAGTGTTGTTGCGACGTGGTTACCATCAGGATCACTCAGTGACTGATAAAAGCTCATTCGACCTGAAACTCTGTTGCTCTCTGAATATTTCCAGCATTTTGCTTTCAATCTCCAAAAGATACATTCATCATTTAGATCTGCAAGAGACAGGCAGCTGAGAGGAGAATGTCAACCTTGCCCATGGAATATTTCACCCAAGGCACAATAGTAAATATAACTCACTGCAGGGCACAAATGTAAATCCCCATTTCAACATCAAGGAAGATCAGGGTTTGTGTGAAGGTTACAAACAGCAAGAATTGGATATCACACACAACACTCTTCTAATGCTCTTTTTAACTACATTTAGTTGTCCTAATAAGTACCTCAGCTTCTGAACAAAATGTAAATATGCATGTGTTCAATCTCCTGCCACGTTAATTGCAAAATTACCAGCATGGCTGCTTACGCAAAACAAAGGCCAGAGGCACACAGATGATGTACTATATTATTGGTCGCACAATATCATACACTTATCCCCTGATCAAACTATGATTAAAGTGCTTCACATCACTAAGTTAATCGCTTTAATACAGAATGAGCCCCATTCTTTATCTGTAAATATGCTGCTTTTAAACAAGGCAGACGAGACTTTATTGTTGCTAAATAGCTTCCCTGCTACACGCACCCAATTAAGTGACTTTCTGCTCCCAGAGGAGATTGCAGCCTCTCTCATATACAGGTAACCAAAATATGAAAAAAGATCAAGACCTCCCATGTCAACAGTAATACAAAATGGTTAAAAAAAAGCTCAAACTACATGGGATGACAGACTCATTCATGGTTCCATGACTCACAGGGATCTTCACTGGCAAGTAGAACACCTGGACTATCTCGTTGAGACCCAAAGTTTTCCCATTCCAAACAGATGTTGAAAACACACGAAGGATTAACAGAAATATTTCCTTCTGTAAAATGTTCCTGAAGGTGTTGACTGTTTCTAGACTGTTTCCACAGGTGTCAGTTGCTCTGTCTTCCTAGCAATGCCATCAGGCTTTTTCCACACAAGGTTCTCACTGTTCATAATCACCGGCAGAAACTGCTGCACAATAATCAGAAGAGATCTAGCTGCTTTGCCCCTTTCCCAGACCTTGGGCAAGCTCCTACCTGCCAATTAGTCCTACTTTCTACAAAATGATCAGGCCTGGGGCAGTTTCTTACCTGTACATATGTATCTTGAAAAGCACCTTTAACCAATTGATACACTGCCTGCAAAGACTCAAGAGGGCTAGATTACAGTCAAAAAAACTTGGTTGGAATAACTGCTGTGCATTTCTGGAAAGAATACAATTAAGAATAAGAGAAGACTAGTTGAAAAATCATGAGCCATGATAGCAAGATCAACTGACTGGAAGTTCACCCACTGATGACTGCAATTTGCCAAACTGCTTACACTTCAACCAATCCCACATGATATCCCTATATAAAGGTGGATTGCTACTTTATTATCAAGGGTAAAGATTCCCGAAGAGTCTGAACGTTGAGGACTAAGAATATATACATATCTTACAGCTGCATGCACCTCTTGAAATGAGCGCGGAATTGCATCCTATGTTCACATTTAGAATGGAAACTGCCCATGTCAGTGTAATTACACCTGCTTAATAGTGGTTCTCAGTAATAAATTTACACAAATTTATAACAGAAAAACTAAATAAAGAACAAATGTACAATAATGAAATAGGCACCAAATTACATCCTTACCTTATTCCCTTTAACCTCATTTCACAGGGACTCTGCTAGATCCCAGTTCCCCCTATATTACACTCACTGACACATTTATAAAAAATTTTTGACATACTGAAACTAGTTTAATGTTGACTATACAACATCTGACAGGTGTTATGTACTGAGAATGCTGTTATTGAGGGGATATTGAATAAACAACTGAGAACAAGATGAGGTTGTGGTTTTGGAGTAATTTTCAATAACAGGAGGTTGTGCCTCCTCCAGATATCAAGCATACCAATCACAGGGAATGAGGAAGGATTAAATAAAGATTTTTTGGGGGTTTATGAGACCGTGATCTAAAGTTGATGAAGTAATAAAAGTAGTGAGAGAGAAAACTATAAAAATGTGCAACAAATTCGCATGCCCACATTTAGAGGAGAAATTGCCTGTGTAAACTTGTCAGTGTAATTGTATGCTGCTGCCAGCGGTGAGCCATTAAACTTCTTGGATTTCCTCAGGTGTAGGGGAACCCCAATTGGTGGGCTGGTGTGGAGCAATTCTTCACTCCAAATTGCTGTGGATACTGCAGAATAAAATGGGAAGTTCAAAAATGACAGGTTTTTGTTAGCCGTGGGAATTAAGGGACAGGTAAATAGAGTTGAATTACAGATCTGCCATGATCTCATTAAATCTCTCAAAGGTGAGGAGCTGAAAGGCCAACTCCTGACCCGTAGCTTAGATGTTGGTCGAAAAGAAGCTAAACAAAAGATTTCCAGTATTTACAGATCCTTCGTCTTCCTGTCTAACAACCTTGCTTTGATGCCAATGGCCTTTCCAGGGAGGGCAAATTGTTTAACTTTGACTAATTGTCAAAAGAGGGAAATTCCTTACGAAGTGTTTCAAGGGACAAGGCAGGCAAATGAAGATGAGGCAGCATCAATCAGAATCCATTTCTAGTGGAGCAGGCTCAACAGGCAGTGTGCGCCAGTGGCCAACTGCTTACATGGTGATTGCCCCGTTTGGCAGGCACGGTGGTGTAGCAGTTAGTGTAACGCTGTTACAGCGCCAGTGACCCGGGTTCAATTCCAGCTGCTGTCTGTAAGGAGTTTGTACGTTCTCCTGTGTCTGCATTCCTCCCACATTCCAAAGACATACGGGTTAGGAAGTTGTGGGCAT
The DNA here is from genome assembly GCA_030265395.1 of Rhina ancylostomus. NCBI lineage: Eukaryota > Metazoa > Chordata > Chondrichthyes > Rhinopristiformes > Rhinidae > Rhina > Rhina ancylostomus. The sequence goes on from JARFYF010000067.1 coordinate 9,062,475, forward strand.
ACTATGTTGGTGCCGGAAGCGTGGCAACACT
>JARFYF010000067.1:9087662-9102540 GCA_030265395.1 Rhina ancylostomus
CTGGCTGACCTGCTGATCTCCTCCAGCATCTTGTATGTTGCTCTACACCATCTACACTAACCCCATTTGCCCACATGAGGTCCATAATTTCTTTTAAAGTATACTGGGCAAGGGCAAAAACAAAACCAATTTCTCTCTAGGTATGGTGTATGGCAACACACTGTCACCACTATCTTTAGTTAGCCAACATACATCTGGGAGAAGGGAAGAATGTAAAGAACTTGCACTTTGGCCATTACACTTCTTGTGCAGTTATCATTCTTGGCCATAAGAAAAATCCAATGCTGTGTGTTGTGTCAATAGGCTTCTCATGTAAAAACAAAAAACAAAAATGTGGGGAAACAAACTATAGATGAGTCACCATCTTCAAAGAAATATTTCAGTATGTACCCTTCAATAAAGAAAATGAGAAGCAAAATGGTTAATTGCCAAAGTGGAAATCTGAGTGGAAAATCTAGGTATGGGACACAGATCACAACAAGTTTAGAAGCAAAACACTGCAGATTCCAGAAATCCAAAGTGTAAAAAAAAAATCAAAAAAATACTGGAATAACTCAGACAGAAGCTCAAGAGGGAAGCAAAGCAGTCAAGTTTATGTGAAGAGCAGTAGGACCATGGGAGCACTACTGCCTCCCAAGTCCCGCGTGTCAGCCACGGCTCAGATTTGTAAAACACGATTTTCATTACACAAACTCTGCCAAAAATCATTGTAATTTTTAAAGTTAACTTTTATAACATCCAAATGTTTTCCTAACAACAGGATTAGGCTAACTGGACTAGAGCACCCATTTTCTCTCCCTCCTTTAAATGGCAATGGTACACTTGCCTTCCATTCTACTGAGACTATTCCAGAATCTGGGGAATTTTAGGTCATCACCAATGCATCCGCTATCTCTGTAGCCAGCTTTTAGAATCCTGGGATGCAGGCTCAGATCCAGGGGAATTATCCCATTTTAGTCCCTTCATACTGTGAAGGCTGTAGGATGTTTTGTCTAGAGATTATGAAAGTTTTTTTTTCTTTTTCCAGACTGACTTAGACATCTAATCAGTTGGCTGTTCCTTCATCGACACTGGTTCAAAATCCAAGGAGATCCCTACATGCAGTGTCACTGTGTGAACACATCAACTCATTCCTTAGGCAGTGGTTTATCATCACGCCCCATGGGCGGCTAAAGTCACCCAATAAATATCAGCCATAACAGCAAAGCCTACACCACAGAAATAAATACTTCAAAAGTAAATCATAGAGTGACCCAAAGGAGTCGGCCATTGTTGTCCAGGCAAAACCTTTCTTAACTAAAGTTAAGAAAAATGATCAGTCTGGCAAACCAGTTAACACACAGATACCAATCCCATTGTAATCACATCTACAGACGAGAAGTGTGCTTGAGAGGAGATTATACCTTTGTGCAAATCCAGCCCGAGACAATAGAAGGAAAACCATCTTTTCAATAAACACACCTATATTAAAATGTGGAGGATACCCTCGCTTTATAGAAAGCGTAAAGTTGCAACTTAGTCTGAACTAAGGTGACAGTAAGAATAGAGGGCAAAAGATGGTATTTGGGGTGTTCTTTGAGCTGGGGATAAAGTAGGGGGAATTTTACTCTTTCAAATCTGTGCAACATCTCAGTGCATGACACTGGCACACTTTGTGCAGAACAAGACACATAATTCACCAGTAATGAGCAAAATTTCTGGCACAAATGCAGATATTGGATCACAAAACTCAATGCAGGAAACAATCCGCTTTTGACAGGGCACTCACAACACTCTCTAATGATGACATTGTGCTATGTCATGGTGCTACAGAGAAACACCAAGACAAGTCTCTGGATAACTTCAAACAGTGCTAACAGCTAGGCTCTCAGTACAAATAGGCACATGCTCATCTTAATACAAGTGACTGGCCATCTCTTTTACTTCCCTTAGCTCACCTGGATCGTGGATCACCAGCAATCAGATTTCCAAATTCTCCTAGAATATAGCCACCTACTTTCACCATGTTCTCATGACAGGCTGGGGCTTGGAGTGCCTTAAGACCAAAATAAAAGATAGATTAATGCAGACAGAATTAGAAGGGCCATTTCCAAAACACTCCTTCGCACTTGCAATAAATTCAGGGCAGCACAGTGGTGCAGTTAGTAGAGCTGCTGCCTCAGCGATCCTGGTTCAATCCTGACCTCCAGTGGCATCTATGTGAGTCTGCATGTTCTCCCCAAGATCTTGTGCATTTCCTCTGGGTGGTCCCAGATCCTCCCAAAATAAAAAGTGCAGGTTGGTAGGTTAATTGGTCATGTAAATTGCCCCCAATGTGTAGGCGAGTGGTTGAATCTGGAGGGGAGTAGATGGGAACATGGGGAGAATAAAAAGGGTTAGGGTAGGATTAGCAATAGGTGCTTGATGGTGATAGTCTTGAGGGGGCCAAAGGGCCTGCTTAAATACTGTGCCAATTTTGCCTTACAAAGCGATTATTCATTACCTTTATAGCATCAATCACACTTGCTGCAAAGTGTCCCACATTCTGCAAACACTTAAAACATTCCTTTTAAAACATCCTCTTTGCAGATCTCATGTTTAACTCAAGACTGCAGCATTTGTCTGATTTTTCTAATAATGGAAACTGTGTCCCATGCTTTTAGCACTTTTAGTACAAAAAACATGTTTGAGGTTGTAAATCAATTGCAAGGATGAAATCAAGAACTTTATCAAGCCACAATCAGGATTAGACCAGTTAGGTCTGCTGTTTTATATATTCAAGACTACTTAAAGAACCCAGGAAACTTCTCCCGTTAGTGGGTACACACCTTCTCCAATAACCTCTAGGTTATCAGTCCAGTACTATAAACTACTAGGTTAATATTCTCCATGTACCATAACACAAACAGCCAAATAATTATAATATTTTGTGCACCAAAGTTTCAATATTATAAAATGTAAATAAGTCACAAGCAGCAAACAACACAAAAAAAAAGCTTCATTCATGAATATTCATTAATACGGCTCTTCTCAAATCACTTTACAAAACTGGTGGTAAATTCTGGCAGCAGGAGTGAAGGATTTTAAGGTGATTGTTGATAGTAGTGTGTGACACAGAACAGAACATTCTGAAGTGCAAGATGTGATGGCTAACGATTTGATTTACATTAGAATACAATAAGTAACATTCAGCAAGCCAGAATTCATTCAAAGAGTGGAGAGTGGAGGGAGGGTGATAAAACAAAAGGTTGGAACAATGAGATCAATGGTGAGGAATTTGAAGACAAAACTCTACATACTGAGAGATGATTGATAAGAATTAGGACAACAAGCAACTTGAGACATTGTCAAAGAGTTATACAGCACAGAAAAAGGCCCTTTGGCTCAAATTGTCCATGCTGAAGATGTCTATTTGAGCTAATGCCATTTGCCTGCATTTGGCCCATAGCCCCCAGGCCTTTTCAACCCGTGAACCTGTTCAAATATCTTTTAAAAGTTGTAATTGGACCTGCCTCTACAGCTTCCTCTGGCAGCTCGTTCCATATATCAGAGCCAAGAGAGTTGAAAGACTGAATGAAACAAGGACAGGCAATTTTTCCCCAGAAGCAGAGCAAGATTTTCTTTGTAATGGACTGGCTGCAAAATTTTAAATATATCAATTGTTCAAAAAGGGGACAAATAACAGAGTCGAGACAGCCTAACGTGTGAGTGAAGTACAGGAACAAAAGTCTAAGGGACCACACAAATTATTTTGAAAGGCACTGGTTATCAAGGACAACCAACATGAACGCATTGGTTCAGCTCTGCTGGGTGACTTGATGGAACATTTTGAAGGGTTAACATTGAGTGAGAATACTGGATTTGACATGGTCCACGTCAAGTGATTTGCTAAGATTCACATGGTCCCTCACGGCAGACTGATCAGAAACTAAAAGCCCAAGGTATCCAAGGAATAGTAATAAGTTGGATGCAAAAGTGGTTAGGCAGAAGGTGGCAAAGATTAACATTCAACTGAGGTTTTAGAGACAGGGAGGATGTATGCATGCCTCTGTGGTAGGCAGCATACTGCTCAGGACACATAATCATTGGTACCAAGACGTCTGCAGACAATTGAACAAAAAAGTGCAGTGCATTTCCTTGTAAGGAAGAAAGTTATGGGCTGCAGGAAAGTACCAATGGACTGGTCAAGTAGGCTAAAAGTTGCAAATGAACCTCAATTCACAGAAGTACGAGGTAATGCAATTTGGGAAGGGAAAAACAAGGCAAAGGGAAGCACAATAAATGATAGCATATGTGGGAAAATAAAGAGCTTGGCATGCACAACAGATCTTTGAAGGTAGCAAGGCGGATAGATAAGATGGTGAAGGCAGCATACAGAATACTTTCCTATCCAAGGCACAGAACATTCAGCTAAATTGTGTAAGTCCTGCTGGTGGACATGTAGTGTGCAGGATTCTTGTTAGGTTGAAACCAGGAATACTGTATGGTGTTCTGGTTATAGAAGGATGTTATAACATTTAGAGAGGGTGCAAAGATTTGAGAACCAGATGATTCTGGTCCTGACTGGCCAGGCTGGAGCTGTTTTCTTACATAAAAGATAATTAAATATAAAATTAGGAGGGGCCCAGTTAGGTTTCCTTTAACAGCAAGGCCAATAATTAGAGGAGATAGATTTAAGGTAGTTAGTTGAATTAATAAATAAATGTTGAGGAATATTTTCCCACCACCCAAAATGTGGTGGGGTATCTGAAATACAGTGCATGAAAAGGTGTGGAGGCAGAAACACTTCTCATACATCTGGATGAACATCCGAAGTGCTAAAGTTTACAAGCTATGGCTAAAGAATTAGGAAGCAGAAGTATTCCAAGTAACTCACGAGTACCATGAGCATGATGTAACAAATGGCCTCCCTCTGTGTTATTAATGATTCAAAGAGATCTTGAATTCCCTCAGAATTTCAGGTCAGATACTTACCTCAAACACTGTCTTTGCTGCATAGCCTTGGACATCATCACGGTTAATAACAATCTGAATAACTCGATACCAGACCTCCTCGCTGACATAGTCCCCTGCAATGCGGATGAGGTTCAGGATCGTGTCAACGTACCATGTGTAATCCACTGCATACTTTTCTGCTAGGATTGCCACCTTTAGCACCTAATGATTTAAAACAGAAGATAAAATAAGTGGGCATTCTCTTAAACTCAAAGCAGAAGGGCACTGAGCACAGCGAGCACAACCATGATCCTTGTGGTTCAGTCCACTCTGGATGAAGTGAGTCAACAGTTACTTGATCAGTGCCCCTGCTATTGAATGCAAAGTCTGCATCCTTCTTTCACTATGGTTGCACTGTGTACCAGATGCACTGTTGCGACATGCCAGTACCATCCAGCCCCACTACCAATCCTTCAGCTTTGTCCAGCTGCTTTCTTCTTGCCTCCTTCCTCCATGCCTGCCAGTTATCTCTCTGGACAGGAGACTCCAATAAAAGCAACACATGTTCAACTGACAATTACAGTAAACTTCCACAGTCTATCCAAGCTGTGGAACAGCAAATAAAAAAATATGGAACCCCACTCCTTCAAATACAGTGGCTGCAGGGGGTAGGGAAGAAAGGTCAGGTCTGCACAGAAACGCCCCTCAATAATGTCCCAAAATCAGCAACACATGAAGGCAGCTGACCTCAGGAGAAAAAGGCTAAAGGAGGAAACAGCTTTTCATGTAAAAAATTTGGTGAGGTAAGGAGGGGTAGGGCAGAGTGATCCTTCTTTCTTTGCAAGGGCTAAACAGCATTCATTCTAACAAAGGTGTCAACCACAACTTGCATTTATATGTTATCTTCAGTGAAAAGTTTCACAGAAGTACGCAAAAGTAATCCACTCAAAAGATGGAGGATTGACAAGTGATGAAAGGCTGTCATAAACATAGATTTTAAAGAATTAGTTCATCTCCCCTTACTCCAATGACTGACGAGGACAGGAAAGGTGAGAACTACCCCATGCTAATTATGATGCGGACAACTACTGAAAGAGACCAAGAGCAAAACTCACAATTTCTTCACGAATGGAATAGTCAGCTGTTTCCAGGTAGCTTAACATTTCAGCCACAATCTGTGGTGCATTTGTTCGGTCGCACATGGCATACAGAAGGTCTGCAGCTCGCTGGCGCACACTCACATCCCTCTCCGTCTATTCAATATACAAAAAGAACTCGATGAGCAAGCACATGCATCTCAACACATCTCCTTAGGCAGCTTGGTGTTCTTGAAGGCCTTTAAATAAAATTATTGTACCTGGAACATGCAAAGATAGAAAATTATGGTGGCAAATATTGGATCGGTACCTGAGGAGAATTTATTCAAACCTCTGCACACGAGCACTGGTACTAAATGGGTTGAGATCACACCCTTCCTTTTGCAGGCGAGTCTTCAATGCCTTGCTGAAAACCCCAATGCTTCACTTTTAATGAGCCTAGACACGAGGGACACCAAAGCCAAGTAACCTAACATCACCAGATGTCTATTCGCAGATAAAAAATTGAGAATGGCAATTAGATGATGATCTCAGGGCCAACTATTCATTTCTTTACGTGAAGTATTAAAGTCAATTGCATCCTCCAACTGTATAGCATCAGGCTCAGCCAGTCACAACCTCAGGTTTGAATCTGAGTTTTGGGTTCAAGTCACAATGTGCAGACAGGATGACAAAAACCTAGGCTAGTATTCCAGTGCAGAGTGGTCACCGTCATAAGTGCCATCTTTCAGATGGGATATTAAATGGAGGTCCTGCCTGCTCTTGCAATGAATGAAAAGATTCTGCAGCATTATTTCAAACAAGGACTGCATGGAAGTTCTCTGGCAGCCTGTCCAATATTTCTCTCTCAATTAACATCACTAAAATAAAAAAGCTATTTAGCCATTATCACATTATTTGTGGGAATCAGCAAAGTGCCAACTGGTTGCCACATTTCCTTTAACGCAATAGAAACTGTACTTCAAAAAGTACTCTGATAGCAGCAAAGCATTTTGGAACATCTGAAAGGGACTGGAAAAGCTTCTATTTAAATACAAGCCTTAAGGCTAGAAATTCTATTGAACCTTAAATGGTTGCACTGGATGGTCATCCTGTACCAATGACCATTTCAGCCTTGGGTTGATGACTTCAATTGGGTCTTGGGCAACAACAAATAAGTGGCAGTTGTTTTTGAGGTTGAAAATATGCCAACCAGGCTGGAGGGAGAGGAATGGTAGGATGGAGATTTATAGGGTCACTGGGTCCAGCTTGCAGGTGTGCACACACAGGATGGAGGATGGTGGAGGTACAAGGAAAGAGTACCCTGAAGGATAAAAGGTCGAAGTCAGAATTACTTTTGTTCCAACAACAATGATCATCTGAGGATGGCAATGCCCTTTGTAGAATGACGCGAATTGATGCACATCTGATGTGGCAGTCGTGTCAGATGTGCAAGTGTGGTATGTGCCAGACAGAAGTTCCAGAGCGAGGCAAACATGATCCAAAAAAAGTCATTATTGCATATTACTATGTACATTTTCAATCATGTAGTACTCCAATGAGCAACACTAATGGATCCAATTTCCAGCTCTCTCTTTCTGACCCAATTATTGTCCTGGGACCTTCTGGTCTGTGCAGCTTATTATGACTCTGGCCTTTAGCGCAATTTTATATTACAACAAACGCACTGAAAACAAATATCTGGACAGTGCTGTGTCATTCCTTTGGCTACCAAAGGTCATATTGAAAGGAATGATACCCGAATAACGACTCAAAGATTGAATAGGGATAGTTGAGGAACAACCCAAGTGGTTTTTAGGATTATAAAAGCAGACAGAAAAGAGATTGGCAGATACAAAACATGCTTCCACTTATGGGGGAGTGAAAAGCTAGGGACTACAAATACAAAGTAAGTACTAATAAATTCACTAGGAGCCACTAGGACAAATATCTTGACCGTGAGTGAGTGGAAGTCACTGTCACAAGGAATAATTGAAGCAAACAGAATAAAGGAATTTGAAGAGAATCCAAATAAATATATGAAAGTGAAAGATGAGTCAGGTGGGAGGAGGATGACAAGGGACGGAACTCACTAGCAAAGGGCCAATGGGCTGAATGGCTTGCAGTTGTGCTTGCAAGGCTCACAATAATGTAACAATCCTATCCTCATACAATAAAACCACTACTTTGGTTTTGTGATAGTGGAACCAAATTTCACAAACAAGAGCATATTATTTTCCAATCACACAGTCAAGGTACTTGATGCTTAGGAGTAAGAGACGACAATTCAGAATATCAATGACATTGGCATCAATAAAGCTAAGAAATAAAGTTTACAAGCAAAGAAGGTTTGGAGATAAATGACAAGAGGAAAATATATCACACTGAGACATCAAAGGTGATGTTCTGTAGTTGGTTTCAACTAATTGCTAACCAGGAGAATAGGAGGCTGTCTACACCACATGTAAATGTGCTATGCATCCAACTTCAGGAGTGTTCAATGCTAATGATAAGAGCTCAATATAGATAAAAATGGTTTTGGTCTTCAGTACCCTGTCATTCTTTGCCTTAATGGACTTCACATAAAAAAAAACATTATTTTCAAAATAATGCAACTTACCTTCAGTGCATTGATGACTGTTTCGATGTGGGTCTTGACGGCCTCGTGGGAGAATTCTGACCCTGCCAGCAGACACATGCTTTCCAGGGCTAGGTACCGCAGGTTAGTTTCACGGTGCTGCAGGAACTGGCCAAGTTGGTTACACGCACGCACCAACAGGTTAGGTTCACTGCCAGGAAATTTTAAAAAGTTATTATTACAAGATTAATTCTCAAAAGCAAGCCAATTTCCTCCCCAGTATTGTAGAGATGCAACAGAAACAGTTTGGAGATTGCATACCAACAGCAGCCAAATGAATGGGAAAAGAAACTAGTCTTGGCCTTTTAGCTGGTCAGAGGATCCACAAAATAATTCACAAATCTATGAAGAAGGCACACCAACGGCTCTACTTCATTAGAAGTTTGAGGAGATTTGGTATGTCACCAAAGACTTGCAAATTTCTGCAGATGTACAGTGGAGAGCATTCTGACTGGTTACATCACCATCTGGTACGGAGGCTCCAATGCGCAGGCTCGAAGGAGGCTGCAGAGGGTTGTAGGCTCAGCCAGCTCCATCATGGGCACAACCCTACCCACCATTGAGGACATCTTCAAGCAGTGGTGCCTCAAGAAGGCAGCATCCATCATTAAGGACCCTCACCATCCGGACATGCGCTCTTCATGTTACTACCATTGGGGAGGAGGTACAGGAGCCTAAGTACCCACACTCAATGTTTCAGGAACAGCTCCTTCCCCTCCACCATCAGGTTTCTGAATGGTCCATAAACACAACTTTGTTACTGTCTTGATAGTGTAGTGGGCAGGTACAGTAGTGTAGCGGTTAGCATAATGCCATTACAGCGCCAGCAACTCAGGTTCAATTCCAGCCATTGTCTGTAAGGAGTTTGTATGTTCTCCCCGTGTCTGCGTGGGTTTCCTCCAGTGTTCCAGTTTCCTCCCACATTCTAAAAGATGTACTGGTTAGGAAGTTGTGTATGCTATGTTGGCGCCAGAAGTGTGGCGACACTTATGAGCTGCCCCCAGAACACTATGCAAAAGATGCATTTTGCTGTGTGCTTCAATGTACATGTGACTAAAAGATATCTTTGCACTAGGTAATTATTTTTGTAATATTAAATTTTTATATCTTGCACTGTACTGCGGCCACAAAGCAACAGATTTCATGACATATGTCAGCAACAAACCCAATTCTGGGCAGTTAAACAACAAGTTATTATGGTAATCAAGGAGACAATTGTATTATTCATTTTTAATGCCAAAGCTCTCTCCTCATGATAAATTAGCCCACCAACAAATACTGCTGTGGCTTAGGCTAAAATGAAATGTACAATCACAAGAATGAAGAAGGAACTCTGTGTGCCATTATCTATAAAATGTTGTTTGAAAAATGGGGGTGGGGGGGGGAAGGTTTGAAAAACTGCACAAAGAATAACATTTCCCAGATGTTATTTTTTAAATAATTAGCAACTTAACCAGATACGATGGAAGAGAGAAAAAACTAATCTGAGAATTTTATGATTTGTGATGTGGTGCCTAAAGGGGTAAATGGAAGCAGATTCAGTAATTACAGAAATGGAATTGGGAAAGTATTTAAAAGGAAAAATAAATGTAAAATCTACTAACTTGTACCCCCAACCCAAAGAGCCAGCACTGAAGTGATGGACTGCATGGTTTCCCATCTTATATCATTCTATGATATTTTGCTTCCTTCAACGAAGATGCTTACAAGATCTTTAGAAGCAAACTCTATAAAAGAATCCTATTGTACATAAAAGTCTAATATTTTACAGCAATAGTAAATGGACAATGTAATAGTTCTATCAGGGAACATGCAGGAAAAGGGGATTGAGAGTCGATTAAAGTATTAGGCACAGCCGATTGCTTTACATCAGTGAGGTCCTATTCGACTACAGTAAATGCTTCAACATTCATTACAGCCATTAGTAAACAGAATAGAGAAGTGCACAGGACCATTAAAAATCTCTAGGTAGTATTCTTGCAGATTCAATAGGACAATTTTAGGATTGGGTTTTTCCCCACTTAATAGGAATTAAAATAAATTATTTCTCTATTAAAAATGTACATAAGCAAACATTGCCATAGCATGCATTTACAATATCAGCCTGGACGATCTGACAAAGACTTGTTTTACAAGTCAATCTAAAGCTAATTGTTATCTCCGCTAATTGTTATCTCCACCAATTGTGAACTGATGCCAATTTCAATACCCATCTAAACATTTTCTAAAGCAAAAATGTTGAAATTGCAATACTTACTGACAACTGGACTAAAATACACCTCATCAAAACATTTTAGCTAAAACCATATATATTAATCAGAGATAAAAACAGAATTCAATTGTTTCTTCATGCATAACAAATTCCTTATTGACTGCTTAAGGATATATTCCATTAAAAACTTACTCACTTAAATGTACTCTGAAGCCTTAACTTCACTTACATATTAGCTTCATCCTCTATCTAGCAAATAGTCTATCCTTATTGCCACACAAGGCCTTTTATCTGTTTTGGACAGCATATTCTCAAATAGATGAAGTAGATGCCAATTGATTTGCTGTCGACCATGGTAAATTAATAGCAACAAATTGCTGTGGGCCCCAGTCTTGCTGCTCCACTATGCTTCAGCAGTTTTGCTTTATTTGCTTCATGATGGGCAGTAGTCAAACCTCTTCAAGTCAATTTCTTCTTAACAACCTGCAATACTTTTCAGTCGTGAAAATAGAGCCATTGCTTGTAAGCTAGAAATCAATAATCCTATTGCCCTTAGAAAATGCTAAACAAGCAGTATTGACAATCCACTTGGTACTGGAGGGTATCGGATATAATGCAAATCTATGCTGCACTCCTCTTTGCAGTCTCCGTGCCTTTCTAAAAGGTTTCTAATCCTATTTATCATCATTTCTAATTGACTGCTGCAGTGTGATTGTGAAATTCAATCATTGGGCCAAGCCCTTAAATTTGTATTTTGTTGTTTTGAACAACAATTACATTGTTATTGCACATTTTTACACTAGAGCTTTACTCTGCCCAGGAAGCTTCTGATTGACATCAAGTGATATAAACACTCCAAAAAGGAAAAAAGCTGATTGTATCCTCGTAACTTATTTCCTCTACATCCCAACCTTAGGTGTCCAAAACAGTACTCTGCATATATAGACACTTCCAATAATTTAAACATTTATCAAAAAACATTCAACATTTATTCAGTAGTCTTTAAAATTATTATCCATAAACAATGCAGACAATTGCATCAGCAGTAACATTGGCTAATGATCCAAATTTCTGACATAAATCTGTTGTTGGATGGAATATAAGAGTAATTGCAAGGTAGAAATCTAATATTGTGGCTCAAATAACTGTTACGAAGCACTTAATCAGCACTCTTGCTCCTTCTGATGTTATACGAATTCCCATATTAGATTAATTATATTCATTTTCCAATTTATTCTGTATGGCCTGTTAAGCATAACAATATCAAAATACAAACAAAGGACAAAATCTGAACAAAATATAAAAATCATTAAAATTAGCATTGTTATATGGATCAATAGATTAGGAATTCTAGAAGTTCTAATGTACATTAGTAAGCAACTATATTTGAACTCCTGCTATACAAACACAATTGCAGAAAGTTACCATGAAACAAGCAGCTATTTGCTTCTTTGGTTCAGTGAAATAATTATTTCAATAAGTTTGTCTGAGCCATCCACTCAAATGCTACAGCATTAAATATTATTAATATTGAGGCTGGAATTGGTAAAAATAGTTTGAAGGTAGATTATAAAGCTCTTGGTTATAGGAGGTTAACATAGCTGCGTAGCTTAGTTTATGCATAGAAAGTTCATACACAAGTATTAACCATAGCTGCAGGTTTTGGCCTACAATTTATACATTACCAACAAGAAATAACCATCATTTTTGAAATCATAGTGAAAGCAATAACCCCAGAACTCCCTTAAAAAGTTGTTCTAAGCACTTTTAAAATTAATAATGGGAAAACAATATTTTGATTAGTTAGATCATGAGTTTTAAAAACAAAAATTTTAGAACAATTCTCTTATTTTAAATACAATCAAGTATCATTGGAGCTTCTTTTATTTTAATGATCACAACAAAACCTTTACAATTTTAACTATGATATAGTATCTAGAATGATGTGCTGTATTCTGAAGATTAGCAAACATTTGATCAACAAAAATACTTCAAAATAGGTGATATAAATCAATATTGATTTAATCAGAGTATGCCAACAAGCTGAGTGCATACCTTTGACCAGTTTATCAAAACATAATAATGCTATTGGTAGAAATGATTTAATTGGTCCACGGTGTAAAGACAATAGAATGGATGTATTTACATCCAGATTTGACATGGGTAGAATTATCTTAAATATTCAGAGCACCCAAGTTCTTGTACTATTTGCAAAAGCATATAATATGATAATAAAATAAATGATAATCAAATAAGTCTTTTCCGTGTGACAGGTATTACAAGTCATTACATTAAATATCCCAATTCAATCACAACTCCATTATCGACATCATCCACTGCACTGATAATAATTTCCTGCAACCAAATTCTGATCAAAAGCAGTGGCAGTATTAAACTTTTAAAAGATGGATGGAAATAATAATAATTTGAATTTTTGAAATATTCCAATTACCATGTACCCCTAGGACTCTGAAGTCACTCCCTAAAGCACTAACCACACCAATCTAATAAGTGAATTAATTCTAGACAGATTTCAAGAACTGTGTTTAATTGCAGCACAGAGCAATACAATTAAATCTGTGTACTTTATCCACTGCAAGAGATGTCAGTAAAAAAAAACTGGAAGACTAGATAATTGAAACCAAAATTGACAGCCGGAATAAAAAGAAAAAAGTATATGCATCTTTCATTCACTTTAACAAGCAGAAGAAATAGGTGGCTTACAAGTTTTCCAGTGTTTCAGTACAGATAGATTCTCTGATATGTTGCATTTTTATGAATGTGGCAAGTCAGAAAAACTCAAAAACAAAACAGAAAATACATTTCCAAAATTAATTATAGAAAAAGAATTTTAAAATTATCAAAATGGTTGTACCTTAAGGAATTGAAATGCACGTGTACTTCATTATTATACAATGTAAATAAAGGACAATTTAGGATACATCAATATTTAATTTATATCTGTGTAGGATTCAATTACATGAAAATAGAAAATCAGGGGAACTGAAAATCAAGTTAGAGCTTAAGTGCTTTGAAATACCAAATATTCCTTACTCTCAAGCCACAACAATTTTTGCACATCAATTAGTTTACACTGTACAGAAACTCTGAGCTAATTTATTTCAAATTATTTAAGTGGATAGTACTAAATAAACTCTGTGACATCATCCTTGATCAACTGTTCTATACAAGAGTAGATTAGGCAGTTCCTAATTTACATTATCATGATCATTTGCACAAATCTGCAGAAACAGTGCTGGAGGAGGTGGGTGCAATAAGCAATGCTGTAATTGCATAACTAAAAATTACTGTAAACAATTCTGAAAAATAATTTCAGTTATCAAAACATATTTCTTTTAGCAATTAAACCCTGAAATCTAGAAAAGCTTCCCTCAAAGGGTGCATAATGAAAAAGTGGTGTTAAATCCTTCACATATTAAATATACACAAAGAATTTTTTTCTGAAGTTGTCATTTTAATTTGAGTTAAATGCAAAGATTAAAATATTTTTTAATCACCACACATAATCACCAAACGTTATTATTTTTCTGCTAAATATCATATTCAGATCTTAAAAGAAAGTACACAACTTTTTAGTATTCAGTTCGACACTGATTTGTAATGTATGCTCTCACCATTGTACTTCACAGCTGTCTCCCAAACTGATTAATAATTACTATTAAAGTTGACACATTCTAACTTTGGGTCTTATACAATAGCAAAACCAGTTGCAAACACAAGATTTAAGCTGAAAATGGATAACCTTCATTTTAATAAAAAGTTAATTTTCTTGATTTACAAATTCCTCATTGACCCACTCCAAATAAAGAAAACCACTTATCTTCCCCTTTAGGTATTCTAAATTGATGTTATCATTTCATAAATTGCACCCCGAAGAGCAAAAGGTGGGCTTATCAAAGCCCATTAGCTCCCTCACACAGGATTTCACAAGCAGTAAACTGCTCAATTCCACCCAAACGAAAAAGGTGTGTTTTTTTAAATCTGAACTAATGACCAGTACGTAAGAATCACCAATTT
>JARFYF010000067.1:9107403-9118671 GCA_030265395.1 Rhina ancylostomus
TGTAGTGACATCCAAAGATATTATTGCCAAGTCTATCTTTTTAAACATAAATTGTTAGGTAAGTGAAGCTGCTTTTCAGTCCAATTCAACACAGACTGTTTTCAGCAGATGCAGCTGTACTATGGTGAGAAGGTAAAGCAGAGTGGCAACTTACTCACTGGCACTGATGTCAACGGAGTCTCTGGATATTAAACCCAAGAAATTTCTGCCCTTTATGAGCAGGGCTCAAATTTTTTGGTTTTTATTATTGGTTTAGTTCAGAGATGTTTATTACTGTTCCACAAAAATTAGGCATATATGCTTATTAAAAAAACTGAGATGCAATGTTTGGTCTCTATAAAGTGCAAATAAATTGAAATCTGTAATAACACAGGCACATTCAATTATATTATCTAATTAAAGTTTACCACCATCACCCCAGTGACCAGTTCATTCCAGAAACAAATGGGAATACTCTATATACATGTACATTTTGAAAGTTACATGCAACATTCTTAAAAGTTAAATGGATAAAAATGTGAAATTTACATGGTTGAAATTTATTGCACGAGGTTCTATGGTTAAACCTCGTGCAATAAATTTCCAGTGTTTTTTTTTGAAAAGATGTATTTAAAGTTCTATTAGTCAGGATATGGGACGGGACCTTCCCATGGCTGATGGATGAAGGTTCTGGCCCAGAACCTCCATCCACTGGGCCATGGGAAGGTCCCAGCCGGAGCAGCAAACAAGTTTTCTACATATAGACAGCCAAATGATCAGTTAACAGAAATCAATATGCACAAAATGAGGCAATGCTTCAATGATGAAACACTCAAGCATTTCCACGATCACTTACCCGACTAAGTCTGGAAACAGCCAATGAGACACACGTCTTGAACTCATCAGGGTTCTTCTTGCTCAGACAAGTAATTAGACTGGTGGCAGCCGTCACTACACCCTGCAATGAACCAAGAATTCCGTGAAACAGGTTTAATGCAACGTAGATGCTCCAAGACTTGGAAAATCAAATCATGTTTGGTCTAGCAGACTTTGGTATAGTGTTTGACCGTTCTTGGCTGAATGTTATCCATCCACATTTGTCCCAGCATCACTAATAGATCCCAAAATCAGCAACTCATTAGCATATTGTTTGTGTCCCTGGGTGCAATGTTAAACCCCTTTCCTATTCCAGTTATTCAGGTAGCAACTGAACAATTGCATGGTACTATTTTATCGGGCAATTTTGCAGTCTTGGTCAAACTCCAATGAAATGCTGTATGAGAGACCTTGACATATGCAAACTCATCATAATATTTGCCTGCAAAATGACGACAGCCTTTCAATGCAAGTGATACAAAAAAAATTGCAAATTGGCAAGATACAATATTGCTGTTTCATTTCTGTCCATTAGTATTTTTTCATTTTAAGCAAAGAAGAACAAGATATTTAATTACACTTTATGACACCACTATGGTTAACTAAAATCTTAATGGCAAACCTGCTTCTGATTTGGAGCAGCCAGTTTCCACTTGTGACTCCAGAGAAAATATTCTTTATAGTCGTCAAAACTGAGCCCAATTGGATCATCAACTCATTCCCTAATACACCACACTTTTAGAAAGTGGTTACAAGAGACAACCAAAGATTAGATTTATTAGTTTACTATCACACACACAAGTGTGTAATGAAATTCCTTGTTTGCATGAAGCTCACAGAGTAAACAGCACACAAGGCAATAATAAATATAATGATGAGCGCCAATCAGCAGAATGGTGCAAAGATGGTAGTGTAATCTGAAGTAGGACAAAAAACAATTGCTAAAGTGACAATAGTGGAATAACAGAGAGATGGAGTTAAGGGTACGAGGACATGGCAGCACCACTGGGAAGTGAATGTGAAAGATGTTCAGGAGTCTGATAGCAGTGGGGAAGAAGCTGTTCTCAAGTCTGGATGTCCAAGCTTTCAAGCTCCTGTGCCTTCTCCCAGCAGGTAGAAGAGAGAAAAAAGGGCTAAGGTGGCAGGCATCCTTGATAATACTTCTAGCCTTCCTGAAGCAAGACACAGAGGAGGAGGACTGGATGAAAGGAAATGAAAAGCCTATGATGAAACAGGCTGTGTTTACTACTCTCTGTAAGTTCAGTTGGACAAGAGCATAGCAGTTGCCATACTAAGCTGAGATGCAACCCATCAGAATACTTTTCATAGCACATCTGGAGAAGTTCCACAGAGTCCTTGTGGATTTTCTCAGATGCCTAAGGAAATGAATATGCTTTTTTGATCACGGCATTAGTGTGAAGGGACCAGGTAAGGTTGCTGGCAATATGGATTCCAAGGAATTTGAAGCTGTCGACCATCTCTACAGCAGCTCCATTGAGGAAGACAGGGTGCTGTTCACAATCCCACTTCCTTAGGTCAACAACCTTCATTTTGTTGATGTCAAGGGCTACGTTGTTGTTCCAACACCATGACACAAGGTTCGTGATCTCTTTCCTGAACTCCATCTCATCATTGTTATTGATCTGGCCGATAACAGTGGTATCATGAGCAAACACAAAGATCAAGCTTGCGCAGTACCTGGCCCCACAGTCTAGGGTATACAGAGGCATATTCCAAAGCATTTTGTGGCATTACCTTTGTGATAAATGGAATAAAATCAGAACAGACCTGGCAGCTCACATCTAGGCATCCATGAAGCATTCTGGACAATCAACACCAAGAGAAATTTATTCCACAAAATGTAATTTCATCACCTGACACATCCCTCACTCTAACATTACATATCAATCCAGAGAATCAACCCTAGTTCAATGAGTGTGGAAGGGCATGCCAGGAGATAATTAGGCATAACTAAAATTGAGGTGTAAATTCAACAACAGGGGAATGCTTGCATGCTAAACAGCAAAAACAGCACACAGTACAGCAAGCCAAATGGTCCTACAATCAGCAGATCAGATCAAAATTCTACATTCCTGACATAACCAATATTGAACAATGGAAAACAATTAAACAGTTAACAGGGTAAGGCTCCAAGAACATTACCACCCTCAATGAAAGAGAGGCCCAAAATGAGTGCCAAGGGCAAGGCTAAAGCATCTGCAATCATATTCAACAAGAAGTTGGGAGTGGATAACCTATCTGGGCTTCCTCATGAGATGTCTTCAGCCCATTTAATGCTTCACAATATCAAGAAATGGTACAGGATACAGTAAAGGTTATAGGACCAGACATCAGTACTTGTACAACAGAACTAGCTACACCTCTTGACAAGCTGATCCAGTACAATTACAACACTGGCATCTACCTGATCATGTGGAAAACTATACAGGTATGTCTTCTCCATCAAGAGCAAGCCAAATCTAATCAAGTGAAATACTACACAGTCTATAGTTAATTATTATCAAAGCAATCAAATCTGTTGTTGCAAGCTATCAAGTGGCAATAATTCACAAATAACTGGGTTTCTGATACCCTGTTTGGGTTTTGCCAGGACCATATAGCCCCAAAACACATCACAGCCTTCACACAAATATGGATCAAAGAAATAAGTTCCAGAGGCAAGGTGAGTAAAGGCTACCTGTGGCATAAGGAACTCTAGTAAAACACAGTCAATGAGCATCAAGGGGAAAAGAACTTCAATAGTTGGAGTCATTCCTTGCACAAAGGAAGACAATTATGGATGATGGAGGGTAGTCAGTCCAGCTGCAGGACATAGTTGCAGTTCAGATCACTGTCCCAAGTCCAATTACCTCTAACTAAGTCATTGATAAGATTCCTTCCACAAAGTCAGAAGTGGATGTTCACTGATGATTGCACTACAGATAATTCCATTTGCAACTCCTCAGAAAATGAAGCAATTCATGCCTGCATGCAGCAAGACCTAGATAATATTCAGGCAAGGGCTGATAAGTGACAAGTGACATCTGTGTTATAAAAGTGCCTGGCAATGACTATTTCTAATAAGAGAGCCCAACAACCTACCCTTATCCTTTAGTGCATTAATTGCTCGGATCCCTACCTTCAACTTCGAGGTCATCAATGAACAGAAATACTACATAAATACTGTAGCTATAAACAGTTGATCAGAGCTGGGATATCCTGCAGCAAATGACCCACCTCTTGTCATCCCAAAGCCTTTCCCCTATCTACAAGGTACATCATGAGAATGATGGAATTCTCTCCAGTTGTCTGGATGAGTTCAGCTCCAAGAGTATGCTAGAAAATAGAAACAATCCCACTCCATTAGCACCTGATCCACCACACTAAGTATTCATTCTCTCCACCAATGGTACATGGTTCTAACTGCAGCCACAATCTACAACTGCAGTTGTTCACCTTTGCTACTCCAACAGTACTAAATGGGATAGGGATCACAGGTGCACAAAAAAAATCCACACCCCCTCAAGTACTCCTCCAAGTCGCACACATCCTTACTTGGAAATACTTTACCATTCCCATGTCCAAATCCTGGAACTGATATCCTACAGCATTTTAAGAGTACCTTCACCAGAAGGACTGCAGCACTTTGAGGTGGCCACTTGAGCAACAAGTCCTAACCTTATCAACAAAGCCTATATCCTCAAAATCTGAGGTTAGGGTATCCTGCAGCAAGGGACCCTGGCACCCCAAAATCATCTACAAGGCACATCCAGATGTGATGGAATGCTCTGAATTTGTCCAGCTCCAACAACACAGGACTTTACACACCATCCAGTAGCCCACTTCACTGGCAACCCATCCATCATCCTTAATGTTCTTTCCACCACAAATGTACCTGCATAGATGCTCTGTTGTTGAAAACATTCAAAACTAAATCAAAGGATGTGGAGTTCTGGTGGGAATGTCAATTGGAGGTACAGGATTGACTAGGGACCCATTGAATATTGAAGTAGAGACGGGCTAAGGTTGCCTACTTCTGTTTCTATCCCTCATACTCTTCTTAGCACTTATTACAAAGAATGAAATCTTTGGCCAACAACAACATTTCTCCCTGTCAACTGTTTGGGGAATTACAGCTTCTGACTGAAGAACCACCAAATTTTTAGCCTTAATGTTTGTTTGTACACTGAAAGAAGAATTTACCAAATGAGCTTAAATTAGTCAATTTATACAAAAAAATTGATAACATTGCTAACATGTTATTTACCAGATGCTGGTCATTTAGTAGATGCACAACTCGGGATGTCCACTCTCCCATGGGTACCAAATCTGGGGAAGTCTTGTAGAGACGCAGGAGACACAAGGCAGCACTCTGTTTCACACTATCCATTGTATCACTGACAACACAATGTCAAAAAAGTTCAACGTCAGTAATGAGTCAGAAATTTTTAAAAAAATGCAGATGCTGCAAATCTAAAATTAAAAACAAATGATAGAAACTTCCAGCAGATCAGACAGTATCTACAGAAAGAGAAACAATTAGTTTCAGGTCAAAGACTGTCAAAACTGGAAAAGGAGAGATAAAAAGGTAGTTAAGTTGCAATAGAAGGTGGCAGAAGGGATGAATAGGCCAGAGTTGCCATGGGTAGGAGGGTTCATCCAACTAAATAGGATACAGGAGCTGTTAGAGGGCGATTATGCAGACAAAGTATAATGATTCTTCCATCCGAAACATTAACTCTGCTTCTCTTTCCATAGATGCTACCTGATCTGCTGAATGTTTCCCAGCATTATCTGTTTTTACTGCATTTGAAGGTCTTAGCCTTTGCAAATAAGGGCAAAATGTAATAAATCTGAGGTTTAACAAAACTGGATCTTCACAGTAGGCACAGAACACATTTTATGTAGACACAAGGTTGCATCAAGCACTCCTAGGGCTGTCCCAGCATTGGTTAGTCAGCACATGCCAGTGGTCCCCATCCCTTTCTTAACTGGAAGGCTCATTTGTGCACGTAAAAATATGGAGAATCCCACCCCAGCAGATACCCAATGACAACACAGGCTGTTTCTTTTCAATGAGTTATAGCATCCCAGGGATTCCTAAAACTGCTGGCACCCCACAGCCAAACCAGCTAGCATGCTAAGTACAATTACATATATATTTTTAAAATGTTTTCTTTTACCTCAATAAGATGGAAGTATTACAGAATCCCTGACCAAGTCAGAGTTGGAGAGATTGGAGGGACCGGGGCATGGGGGAAGAATGAGGGGTTCACATACCCTAGATTAGCAACTACCAAACACTCACAAGGCTGGTACAGCTTAGATTAGACAGTTTAGCAAATCATCCATTTTCCCCAACTTCTGAAGATGTCTCAGCATTAATATGCCACCTTCGCCATTTCACAAACCACCCACCCCCTCATGGAAATGCCTGTTATTGCATAATTAGGAGCAGATGGAAAATCATTTATCTACTGCTTATGACCAGAAAAAAAATGCTTGAAACACTCTACTCCATTTTCTATAGCACAGCAGCAATCATTTGCCAGAGATCCTAAACAAAAATGTAAACTGCAGATGCAGTTGAAGGACATACATACCCAGCTACCAGGATTTTGGGAATCTCAGAAGCAAATGCCTCTGCCATTTCCCTGCTGCCAACATTTGCAATGCAGTGCAGAGCGAGGCACATGAAGATAGGGTTACGGCTGGCCAAGTCGTTCTTGATGGCATTGTTAATCAGACGGATCAGCTCACTGTTAGAATTTACCAGCACAGAGATGAAAAGGTAACCCTGAGAACACAAAACACATGTCCAAGCCTGGATTCAAAAGGACTGCCATGGTACAACTGATCGCTTTTGTGGTCTTAGAAGATTTGGTGCTTGACGTGACTAAACATAAAATGGAATTGAGGAAATTGCAATAAACCACAAAGCGCTAGTTAGAGCTCACAAGGTACAAGTGCACAAGACACAATTTAGATACTATAGCATGAGAACTGGTGCACAGAAGGATCACAAACTGATCTTTAATGTCAATGTTTTGATTTACCCGAACAAATTGTTGGCACCTTTGGAGTTTTTACAAACTGCCTGTCAGCTGATCTTAAGAGATCAATATGATAGTAAGCACAAAAATGGAAATCTGGAATATCATTTTATATCAAACTGTAGTACAAAGACTGGTGCTCACAGATTCAAATACACACCGAATGCATAGGAGAAAAACCCTTTCACCATCCAGCATGTTTCACACAATTGCAATGACTTGTGCAGTATAGTACACCCCACCAAAACGAAGGGAGTCAAATCTCAAAAATTCACACAGATATCAATAAATGAGTAAATTTGATAAGTGAATAGATAAACCCTGGAATAGTTTAAAACAGCTTTTCCCAATGTCCTGGCCAATATTTATCTCTCAAACTACATTACTCAAATAGGTGATTCTGATCATTATCTCTTTACTGTCTGTAGGACTGCACCATGCACAAACTAGTTGCAACCTCTCCTTGCACACAACAGTGAGCACACAAGCGTTTTGTGATGTGAAGGAAATTATACAAAGGAAAGATCTGGCTTTAGGAAGTCTGTGTGCAGCCTAATTATAGGATCAGTTTGTGATATCCTCTTTAGTTGGAGGATCTGTGACCCCCATGTTTTGAGTTGAGACATTAAGTACAAGTACTTAGAGACAACCATTTAATGTTTGCACCCAGACTTTTGAAAAGATATCTGCTAATCAGAAATCTTGCTCAGTCTCAATGTTCCGATCTCTGAATAGTGAACCTGAAAAAAAAAATGGCATACAAGGGGGAACCAATTTGATTGGCTGGTATTCACCAGACGACAACTTTCCTCCAGATCTAACCTTCTGTCTGTAATAACCACACCACAATAACCCTCCCCACAGTTTTACTCAAACACAAATAAATACTCACAATCTGCTTCTCTGTGTATTTATTAGAACTGAGCAGATTGACTGCCTCCATGTGGCCAAAATCAATGTCATGGCCGAGCAGGAAGATGAAGAGCAGCTTGCAGACGTACTTCTTCTTACTGTAACCATCCAGCGCCTTATCTCCTATACCAGAAACAAGAATTTATCTGAAATTTACAGAATGTGCAGCACAGCCAAAGGACAATCGCTCACGTCAGGGACACAGTGGGTGAGGAGGTTAATTACTCCGAGTTCCCATTCCTGATCTCTATTCAATAACCTCTGCTGGAAAATATGTCAGCATCAAGGGAGAATAAGGTTAGGTTCTTCTGTAATGTTTCATACAGCTGAATAAAAAATACATTTGCTGCCAAGGTTCAGTTGGGAAAGTGGGCAATTAAGCAAGTACCTAGAGAACATACAGCATCCATAAAGATGTGAAACTGTCCTCAGCACCTTTGATAATAAATGGAGAGGTTTATTCAGATTTCTAAGTTTTTTCCTTCCTGCTCCCCCTATACCTTGCCCTAAATCCCAGTAATACAATCTAAAGTGTAGTAGAAATCAGGCTCCAGGCACATTGCTGAACTTTTCCCGATAGAGAGGATTTTTCAGAGAACAGCTGACTCATGACTACAACAGGAAGCCTGGATGTGTTGAGGGAAATTGCTGTTTTCTTTCAGTTCCACAAGATGACTGTACTTAATCTTGGGTGGACAGGGTAAAGAATAATATAGGAAACTAAAAATTGCACTGACCCACTGTGTTTGGAGGAGGGACTCAGTCCCACACTGACTGGTAACCTGCAGCAGTTATGAATTTGCTTCCACTGCAGTGACTAGCATTACAAACTAGCTCAGTTCCCCAATTTTAATATCTTAAACAATTTCCCAATTCTGCTTCCTGCTAAGCTCAAGAATAACATCACACTGAAAACTATTCTACCTTCAAAATAATGTGGATGCAGAAATAAAAACCAAAGTATTTAAAAGATTCCTCTTAAAAGTTGTCTAGTTTCCAATAGGCATCTTGCTTCCACTGAAGACAGAATACGAAACCTTCCTCAACTTTTGTCATTCCCCGCTGCAGATTATTTCATTACGGAAATAAAACAGAAAACCCTGGAAATACTCAGCAGGTCTTGCAGCATCTGTGGAAAGAGGAATAGAGTTAACCTTTCAGGCTGAAGGCCAGTCATCAGTACTTCAACTGAAATATTAACTGTTTCTTTCTCCACACATGCTGCCTGACTTGCTGAGTGTTTCCAACATCTTCTACTTTTAGTTTCAAAATTCCTAGCACCTGCAGTATTTGTTTAATTTTTATATTCCATTACAAAATCCAATATTTCCTTGACAGCAAACAGGTAAAAGAAAATCAGCCAAATCCTTCACCCATCTCACATACCTTTCCTAACCCAAGGAAGCAATAAGACACACTATCAACCTAACTGCCACAAAAGCAGAAATGTTGGAACATGATGTGAGGTTTTGACCCAAAACATCAACTATTCCTTCCCCCCCCCCCAGAGATGCTGCTTGACCCTCTGAGTTCCTCCCGCAGATTGTTAATCAAGCAACATCTGTGGAAAGAGAAACCAGTCAACATTTCAGATCAGCGACCCTACCTCAGAGCATCCTAACTGCCACCGTAGTGCAGACCAGACATGTGAGGATCCCTTGATTTCTGTTCCCTGATGCCAGCTACCGAGTTCTTTTACCAACTAAACCATCAAGAAGTGTTCTGTTTTCCTCTTCCCAAAATTCTTTCCAGCTACAGTCAACCTAATGACCGAGGGCGCACATTTATTAGATTGGGAGGTGCTACTATGTAAAAAGATTGTTGAGAAGCAATAGGATTGCTGGTTTAGAGTGTGAAAGGGACTCGTTAACATAAAATGAATCAAAGTAGTTTCAACCATTCAAATGAAACATCACTTCCTTTATCTTTTTCACAGGTGCTGCCCAGCCTGTTAGGTGTTTCCAGCATTTTTATTTTGATTCCAGAATGTTCTTTTGATTGCTTTCCCAAGTTGTTTCACCTTGCCCAGAACAGGAAACAGACTACACTTGAAATGGACAAATTTAAAAACTGATCTACAGAAACATTTGCTTCAGTGTGCAAGTGACCAATCCAAGGAACAGTTCCCCAGGGAAACAGTGGAATTTCCAAGTGGATTCAAATGCAAATAAGATGTTTTGTTTCACAAAGCAAGATTCTAAAATCCCGAATACAAGCAATTTGAGACGGGTAATATGTTGAGTGCAAATTGGCTTGGAAGGGATAGAGGACACTGGGTCCACCGTTCCTAAAGCTCTGCACCACTGGGGATTTCCCCTCACATTACATCTGGGTTCTGGGGCAGACTAATTAACAGAGTGATTGCCCTGATTACTTAACAAGCCCTGATTACTTAACAAGTCCATTATCACTGCATCACACTACTAGGACTACTTCACCTTCTAAGCAGGTGAACCTTACTCTATTTTTGTTTTGTTGCAATGTTGAATTGGAAACAGACTAGAATGTGATTAATTTCCTGGTGAGGAACAATACCAATGTCAGTAACTGACATTGCTGAAATGTGAAATTTGCAGATTAGACATTGTAGTTGCAGATTTCAGGCAAGGGAATAGGGATAGCTTAGTGCATGTTAACACTTTTTAAAAAAAATACATTAGACGTCTTGGTGGACATAAAAATGTAAATCCCCAAGATTGGTGAGATGAATCCCAAATTGCTATTGACCAAGAGGCCACTGAGGAGATTGCTGGAGCCCTGACAGAGATTTTAAAATCTTCACTGTCCATAGCCGATGTGCCAGATGACAAGGACAGTAAATGCAGTACCTTTGTTCAAGAAGGGCGGCAAGGATAAGCCTAATAGTCACAGGTTTTTCTTGGAGTGGTGGAAGCTGAGGAGCAACCAGGTAGAGGTGTACAAAATTGAGGGTCGTAGATAGAGTAGATGATAAGAAACTCCCCCCCCCCCAACAATGGATACATCTAAAATACGAGGGCACAGGTTTAAAGTGAGGAGTATGAGAATTAGAAGGAATCCAAGAATGACTGCATCCTGAAAAAGTGAGAGAGGCAGGTATTCTTACATCATTTAAAAAGCATCTGGATGGACACATTAATCACAAAGACAAATGGTAAAGAAAACGATGGACCAAGTGCTGGTAAATGGGATTAACATGGATGGTCAGCATGGACACAGTGAGCAAAGGTCCTATTTCTGTGCTGTATAACTATGGCTCTCTACTCTGATACAAAAATGTCTGCAAGCTGTTCCACTGGGGTAGTGAATACAAGAGCTGTGCCCACAGACAACATGGGGTATCCTGAAGCTGTGCACAATTTAATCCTTCACATTCCCTGTCTCCCATGATACTGGTTAACCTCACAAAAACAGGCACAAAAGTATATCCAACTGGCATATACAACTTTATACCTATTACACTTAGAAG
>JARFYF010000067.1:9224883-9235980 GCA_030265395.1 Rhina ancylostomus
TATTGAAATGCCTGGGTAGAGTGGATGTGGACAGGATGTTTCCAGTACTGGGAGACAGGAGGGTTCCTTTCCTTCAGTGACCCAGATGGGGTTTTGGTAGGTTTGAAAACAGGCCCCATGGGTCACTGAATCCACACCAGTCCTAATGCGCCGATTTATTGGTATTGATATGTTATTTGTCACGTGTACCAAGATGCAGTTAAAAACAAGTTTTGCATGCCATCCATAGTGATCATTTAAAAAATATGAGTATATAGAGGTAGTACAAGGGAAAAACACTAAAAGAATGTACAATATAATGTTACAGTTACAGAGAAAGTGCAGTGCAGGTAGACAATAAGGTGCAAGGGCCACCACGATGTAGGTTGTGAGGTCAGGACCTCATTTTTATCGTACAAGAGGTCTGTTCAAGAGTTATAACAGCGGGATAGAAGCTGTCCTTGAGCCTGGTTGTGCACTTTTTCAAGCTGTTGTATCTTCTACCCTATGGAAGGGTGGAGAGGAGAGAATGTCTAGGGTGGGAGGAGTCCTTGATTATGTTGGCTGCTTTCCCAAGGCAGTGGGAAGTGTAGACAGAATCCATGGAGGGGAGGCTGGTTTTCATGGTGTACTGAGCTGTGTCCCTGACTCTCCTATTTCTTACAGCTTTGGCTGGAGCAATTGCCATACCAAACTGTGATGCACCCAGATAGGATACTTTCAAGCTAATTCCATTTTATTCTCCCCACAACCCTGTTAACTCTCCCTTCCACCCCAGCTTCTACCACTCACCCACACACTGGGGGCAATCTACACCAACCAATTAACCTTCCAACCAGCATGCCTTTGGGACATGGGAGGAAACCAGAGCACTTGGAGGAAACAAATGTGGTCACAGGGAGAATGTACAAAGTCCACACGGGTAGCACTGGGAGGTCAGGATCGAACCCGGGTCACCTCTACCAGCTGCACCATTTGTGTTTACTATCACTGAGACAAGCACATTTTCCAGATTTTTTCAATTCCTTGAATTTAAATTCCCAGCTGCTGTGATGAGCTTCAAACTCATGTTACTGATTCAGTAGATCAGAACTCTGGCTGTTAAATTAGCAACTTAACCTCTACACCCCAAACCCCTCATGTGTTTGCTATTTAAAATCACATTCAAATTATGTTAAAATAAAGAGCAGAATTAATGACTTTAAAATGACAACCTAATTAGAATTATACCGCGGGGTCCAATTAATCATGCAGTTTTATGGACTGAAAGTTTGGTATTAGGAAAGATATCTTTATTAGTCATAGGTACATCGAAACATACAGTGATGTACATCTTTTGCATAGAGTGTTCTGGGGGTAGATGATAGGACAATTGGAGAAAATGAGCACAACTTCTCTTTCAAAGAGCTGGCATCGGGAGGAGGGGCCAAATGGCCTGTTTTGTAAGTCATCATAATTCTCAAGGAGTGCAGTACATGTCTGATTATTGAATCTCTCATAGCCACTGGACAAGGTCACCAAGGCATTAGAATTCTGAATAACATTCTCCACAGTCCACACCACTGCCTCTCACCTTTTCATTGATTTTGTCTCCTTGATCCTGCAGTATCAGTACAATTCTCTCAATTGCATTCTCTTTGTTAGTTTGTGGGTCATTGTTGTTCACTGGAGAAATTCAAAGAACAGTGGACATGAAATGGTATATTTCCTCAAACCCTCTAGTCATCTTCCCTAATCAATGGCCACCCCTCTGCATATATTGTGCTACTCTCATTCCCAAGGTATGGGATAAATCCATCTCTTCATTCCAGAATTGGAAATATGAGAACTATAAATTCTCACGAACGATAATTAGAAGCAATTAATCCCACTTGTATCTCTCATTCTCTCCTACCTTCCCTTTTGTTCCTCCCTCCTTTCCCTGCAACTTAAAACTCTCTTAACATCTCTAACTTTTCAGAGATTGTCAACCCAAAACATTCTCTCCCCACAGACATTGCCCCACTTGCTGAGTATTTTGCTTTTGAATTAATCCCTATTCCAATATTCCTCAAGCACCATGATTACTTCAGACCTTCCCCCAGCTCCCAGTTGTTACTCAGTCAAGGGTGGGCATGACTAAGGCCAATGTTCACCCTGTTAGATGCTGGTTTACAGCCATCACTTGTGAAATCATATACTATTCTTCCACTGTAGGGCTAGGCTTTTCCTTTGTAGATCATCGCAACCATCTCAATTCCAGTTCCTGATACCCTACTTCTTCTTGGGTACATCTGGCCTCTGGCCATTCCTGCCTCCTCCCCACACCAAACTGTGACTCTTCCCACCAGATCAGATCTTCTCCCACCAGACCCCGGGTACCACATCCCCATTACCTTTCTCTGGTGGATGAGCCTCGATGCTTGGACTTGGCTGGGCGCAGCACTCTTGTGCCAATTTCTCCAACTTCTTTGCCACTTCTGAGTAGAATTCTGAAGTTTCATGCTCTGAATTCAACAGAAAGAAAGCAGATTAAGACCCAAAATAAATAACGTGGGAAGTAATGACAGGTCATACAAGTGACTACTGCTCTAGAGAATGCCCATGGTGTTAGCCCTGCCACCTGAGTCAGAAGGTCCTGGGTTCAAGTCCCACTCTGAAGACTCCAGCACTGAGAGTGCGCTGCACTGTTGTGGGAGCGGTCTTTCAGAATGAGACATTAAAATCAGAGTCTTAAAGTGACTTAAGGAAAATCACAGTGCCATGTTGGGGGCAGTTTGGAACGGTATGCACAAGATTAAAAAGGGTTCAAGGTGATGCTTGGAAGCATTTCTTCACACAAGGAGTAACGGCAATCTGAACACCTCCTTCCCCAACAGATGCAAGGCCAGAGGCTGATAATTTAAGATAGATTGATGAGCAACAACTTTAAGAGATATGGAACCAAGGCAGGTAAACGCATACTGTTTTGGTCTCCATATCTTTGGAATGGCACGTTTGCAGCAGTGACAGTGCAGAGAAGGTTCCACCAGGTCGATTCCTGGGGTGAAGTGGTTGATGTATGAAGAAAGGTTGAGCAAGTTGGGACTGTAGTCATTGGGTAGAGAATGACAGGTGTTCCTATTGAAACGTGTAAGATTCTGAGGGGAACTGTGGATGCTGAGCAGATACTTCACGTAGTGGGGCTATCTACACCTGGGGTGGTGGGGTAGTTCCAGACAGAATAAGAAACCCCATTTAAGGTGATGGGGAGAAACTTCTTCTCAGATGGCTCTAGAATTGTCTCGTGCAGGGAACTGTGGAGGCAGAGTCACTGAATAATTCAAGGCAGAGATTGACAGACATGTAGACGAGGGAGTCAAAAGGTTATGGAGAGAGGAGGAGAAATATGGTGTTGATTAGCCTACATCTGCTTCTGTTTCTTAAGCTCTGCACTAAATGGAGTTGAGACAGAGATCAGCTCTGATCATATAAAACAGCAGAACCGAAGGCTGAACGGACTACTTATCTCATTGGGCTCTAGTTAGCAGGTTGCAATATAAACCACCAGGGAACCACTTAACCTTGTAGCTGTGCCTATAAACACTGGATGACTTGTTTCAGTAGTGGGGCTATCTACACCTGGGCTGGTGGGGTAGTTCCAGACAGAATAAGAGACCTCATTTAAGGTCATGAGGAGAAACTTCTCAGATGTCTTTAGAATTCTCTAGTGTGGAGGCAGTTAATTAATAAACACGCCTAAAACTAGAAGGCATAGATCTAAGGTGAGAGGGGAAAGATTTCAAGTGGACCTGAGGGGCAAATATTTCCCCACACAGAGGTTGGTGGGTATGTGGAACGAGTTGCCAGAGGAAGTGGTACAATTACATTTAAAAGACATTTGCACAGGTTCATGGACAGGAAAGGTTTAGAGGAATCTGGGCCAAATGCAGGCAAGGTCAGGTAGACGCCTTGGTCAGCATGGACCGAAGGGCCTGTTTCCGTGCCGTACGACTCCATCTTGTAAAGGAGTCCACAGGAAAAGAGTGACTATAACATGACAGAAATTTACATTAAATGTCATTCACTTGGCATCAGGACTTGCAATCTAAAAATATGAAGCTATGAAGGGCAGATTGGCTGTGGTAAATTGGGAAACCGCAGGTGATGGACAGGCAGTGACTTGCAGTTGAAGAAATAATACATGCTTTGTAACATATGTACATTCCTTTAAGGCATAGGCAGAACAGGAAGAGCATACCGACAATGGATCATACTGTAGGACAAGTAAAAAATCGTATTAAACCTAAGGAAATGTCAGCAAGCCCAAGGATTGGGAGTGATTTAGAATTTGGCAAAGGATGATCAAAAAATTGATGAAGAGAAAAATGGAATACGAGACAATACTGATCAAAAACAAACTGTCAGAACTTCTACAGCTAAGCAAGGGGGAAGAGACTAGCGAGGGCAGATATGGGTCCCTTACACAAATGGGAGAATTTATAATAGGAATAAAGCAGAGGTATCAAACAAGCACTTGGTGTTGGTCTTCACAGGAGACCAGAAAACCTCCATAAATACTGGAGAACTAAGGGTCCAGTATGAATAAGAAATTAATATTATTAAATAAATACTACTGGAGAGGTTAATGATATTGAAAACTGATAAATGCCCCACAACCTACATCCCAGTTTTTAAAACAGTGGCTATGGTGATAATGGATGTTCCGACTATTTTCCAAGATTTGACAGTTTCCAGGGAAGGGTCCCTGACCCGAAATGTTGATGGGTTTCTGCTTGACTGCCTGAGCTCTTCTGCATTTCTGCTTTTGTTCCAGACTGCAGTATCTGCTGGAAATCCTTCTACAGATTCTGGAATGGTTCCTGCTGATTGGACGATAATGAACGTGACTCGACTGTTTAAGAAAGGAGGGAGAGAGAAACAAACAACTGCAATGTGTTTGTCAGAGGAAAACTGGGAATAGGTAACAAAAGGTTGTGATACAAGAAATTTAGAAAATAACATGAATGAGCGGAGTCAACATGGATCTTATGTGGAGGAAATCATGTTTGACTGATCTATTGGAGATCTTTGTGGATGTATCTCGTATAGTAGATGAGGAGGAATCAGTGCAAGCGTACTTCAGAGAGGTACGTCGGCTCAATCAATGATTGCATTCAAAACTAAGATTGATAGATTTCTGTGTATTGCAGAAATTGATATGGGGATAGGACAGAAAAAAGTGTTGTGGTAGAAGATCAGCTATAACACCAAACAGTGTCTACCTAGTTATTTATGGCAATAAATCCAGAAGGAAATTTGATGTTTAATATCAAGGTTCCCCACGTGGAAATAGCAACTCTGCTTTTGCCTTGATAAACCAATTCATAATCTCCCGGATTATCACCATTTTCCCTTGTAGAACTAAATAATTCTGCTATCATTCTTGAAATGTTTTCCTTTCGACACCTTCTCTGCATTTTCTTACTGTGGGGGGATAACTGTGCCTGGGCTCAAAGAACGAGCAAACCACAGCTCTATATAAATTGGAACATGGCGGGTCTTCTTTTCAATTTTAAGCCCTTTAACCTAATAAACAGGGTTCTTCCACTTCTTGACAGGCATCAGGTATGGGAACTGAGTGGTTACATTACGGGATTACCCAAGAGGTCTGGACCATTGATCCAGAGTTCAAATACCATGACATCAACAGGAATACTTAGATCATTAAATGCTGGAAAAAGACTAACCTCAGTAATGACAATCCATCTGGTTCACTGGTGTCTCTCAGGGGAGAACCTCCATCTTTTCCCAATCTAGACTACACGTGACCCCAGATCCACCAATCTGGATAACTGTCTCCGTAGTTCAGTAACAATTGATCACTACCAGTAAATAGAATGAATAAAAAAACATGACTGACCTGCACGGGGGATGTTTAGGGCGAGTGTTGTGGGCCGTGGTGATGTCGGTGGAGACATTTGGTCTTTCTCTGGGTGGGCGTTGTCACTTTTCTTGGGCCCTTTCCGAAAAAAATCCAAAAACTTCCGGTGTCCAGACTTTTTATGTTTGCTGCTCTCCTCTGTGGTATTCTCTACCCCGGAGACACCTTCCATTGAAGACACTGCATTAACATGGTCCACAAAGGATTTGGTGCTTTTCCGCCTCTTTAAGGAATTGGAATCAGTCTTAGTATCCTCCTTCACTAGCCCATTATCTTCAATGAGGTCTATAGAATCCTTGGACTTTTTGTCAGAAGCATCACTGACCTTCTTCTTTTTCTGCCGCTTGATTAGTTTCTTGATGGCTGTTTTGAAGCCATGTTTCTTTTCCTCTGCCTGGCAGATTTCCTCATCGGTTGTATCCCAACCTGCATCTTCCTCAGGTCCTTGGTGACGTATCAGAGTTCTCTTCTTTTCCTCATCTTCTCTCTCCAAGCTCCCTTTACAGGACGACTTTCTGTGCTTGTGCAATTTTATGGAGATGGAATCGTGGCCATCAGGGGTCCTTTGGTTAAAATGGAAAACATTAAGTGGAAATAAGTGATTTAAACATTGCACTGTGCTAATGTCTGAAGTCAAAGTCCAGTAGATTGACAGCTTCCTTTCAATCCATCTTTCAGGACAGGCCTGCTAATCAAGTTTTGACAAAAACCAAAAACATCTTTTTCTAAATATATTATACTTTGTGGATCTCCTGCGCAAAGTTTCAGAACACAAGAACTAGAAGCAGGAGAAGTCATTTGGCTCTTCGTGCCTGCTCTGCCATTCAGTGAGGCAATCTTCTACATCAGTACCACTTTTCTGTATCGGTTACATATCCTATGATTCCCTTGATATCTAAAAATTTATCAATAGACCTAAACAAAAATCATTTGATCATGGTGGTGGGTCACATAGCATGGACTGCATTATCAGGTGAACATTACTAAGTTATAGTTTTATCCAACCACTGGAGGAACGTGACAGTACTTTCATATTTAAATAATGTGACTGAGAAAGTAAAAAAATACCTTCAGGGTAGTGTAGTAAGAGAGAGTGGAAAGCTCTAGGGCTAGGACAACACAACAGGTAGAATGGTCTCCACCTGATTAGAGAAGATTTCTAACAAACTGTCAATCAGTAATATTGATTATTGATGGATCTATTTAGCCATGTACTGAGATTTTATTTGATACCCGCTCTGAGGGAATTGGATTGGAGCAGCTATTGAAAAAAAAAATCGGATTAG
Source organism: Rhina ancylostomus (assembly GCA_030265395.1). NCBI lineage: Eukaryota > Metazoa > Chordata > Chondrichthyes > Rhinopristiformes > Rhinidae > Rhina > Rhina ancylostomus. The sequence goes on from JARFYF010000067.1 coordinate 9,232,051, forward strand.
GGATTGGAGAGAAGAAGATAAGATTTCTTTATTAGTCACATGTACATTGAAACACACAGTGAAATGCATCTTCTGCGTAGAGTGTTCTGGGGGCAACCAACATGTGTCGCCGCACTTCCGGCACCAACATAGCACTCCCACAACTTCCTAACCCGTACGTCTTTGGAATGTAGGAGGAAGCCGGAGCACCCGGAGGAAACCCAGGCAGACACGGGGAGAACGTACAAACTCCTTACAGACAGTGGCCGGAATTGAACCCGGGTCGCTGGCACTGTAAATCGTTATGCTAACTGCTACACTACTGATGAGGTAGACTGGGAGATCAAGAGTTCACCTTTAACATACAGAAGTTCCATTCAGTAGTTTTATTGGGACAGAAGCTGTCCCTGAGCCTGGTGTTGTCAAGCTTGTGTATCTTCTGCTCAATGGAAGGGTGGAAAAGAGAGAATGTCTGGGGCAGGAGGGGTCCTAGATTATATCAGCTGCTTTCCCGAGGCAGTGGGAAGTGTAGACGGAGTCAGTGGAGGTGAGGCTGGTTTGTGTGATAGACTGGGCTGTGTCCATAATTCTCTGACAGCAGAAAAGTTTAGGAAGGGAATCCCAAAGCTTTGGGTCTGGATGGTGATTTTTATTCATCTGTGGCCATGGGGGCTCACTGTCAAGTTCAGCATTTTTGTCTGTTCAATGAGGAAAAGAGTCCTACAACTCAGAAAAAGGCCCTTCGACCCATTATGTCCATTCCAACCATCAAGTACCCATCTAAGTCCATAGCCTTCATGATTCAAGTGCTCATCTTAAGATAATTCTTAAATGTTGTGAGAGTCTCTGCCTCCACCACCCCCTCAGGGAGAGGGCTCCAGATTCCACCCCCCTCTGGGTGAAAAAATTCTTCCTCAGATCCCCTCTAGAATCAGAATCCGATTTATTATCATTGACATATGACATGAAATTTGTTGTTTTGCAGCAGCGGTACAGTGCAAGACATAAAATTACAAAAATGAGTCACAGAAATAAATAAATAGTGCACAATAAAAGGAATAATGAGGTACTGTTGCAAAACAACAAATTTCACGTCATGTAAGAGTGATAATAAATCTGATTCTGTCCATGGGTTCATGGACAGTTCAGAAATCTGATGGTGGACGGGAAGAAGCTGTCTTGGAATTGTTGGATCTGTCTCTAAATCTCTTACCTGTCTGTGTAACTGCATTGACTACCTGTCCTGCCACTTTCAGGGATCTTCAGACATGTACACCAGGTCCCTCTGTTCCTCAGTGCTCCCTGGGCCCAAGGATTCACTGTGAATGTCCCAGCCTTACTAGTCCTCCCAAAGTGCCTCACCTTGCATGGATCAGGATGAAACGCTCTGCCCATGTGGTGTGAGCAGTCTCCTTCATCTCTGTTGTCCATCAGGTCACACCATGGCTACCGCTGGAGGAGCAATAAAATGTGGGGCTGCAGAGGAGACCAGAATCTGAGGAGCACAGAGATCTCCATGATTAAAGTAGACAACTGCAGAGGGCCCTGCAGAGGGTAAATACAGGGGTATGCTCCACGTCACCAAGGATCACCTCCTTTGTAGCCGGTTGACCAAATGCTTCAATGCATTTCCATCTCTCAGTTTACAGAATCACTCAAATGGGGAGAGCATGGAAGGAGGCCATTCAGCCTGTTGAGTCTGTATGGCCCCCAGCCAGTCCCTCTCCTTGTATCCTGAGAAATTCCATCCCATTAGAGAGTCATCCAGCTCCCTTTTGGGGGCTTCGGTGGAATCTCGCTCCAGGTAGTCGTACAGCACGGAAACAGGCCCTTCAGCCCACTGAGTCCACACCAACCGTCAATCACCCATTTACTCTAATCCTACACTGATCCCATTTTATTCTCCCCACATTCCCATCAACACACCCCAGATTCTACCCCTCACCTAGTTCAAGTCCCTAGTAGTGAACATCACCAACAGCCTGTCCTAGTCCAACCATGTAGACGCCAAGGCCAAGAAAGCTCACCAGCACCCTCAGGAGGTCAAAGAAATTTGACATGTCCCCTTTGACCCTCACTAATTTTTATCAGTGCACCACAGAGAGCATCCTAACCAGATGCATCACGGCTTGGTGCGGCAACTGCTCTGCCCAGGACCGCAAGAAATTACAGAGTTGTGGACACAGCCCAGTACATCACGGAAACCAGCCTCCCCTCCATGGACTCCGTCTACACCTCGCTGCCTCGGTAAAGCAGCCAGCATAATTAAAGACCCCACCCACCCCCAACATTCTCTCTACTCTCCCCTCCCTTCGGGCAGAAGATACAAAAGCCTGACAGCTTGTCCTTGACAGGCTCAAGGACAGCTTCTATCCCACTGTTATGACTATTGAACGGTTCCCTAGTTCGATAAAATGGACTCTTGACCTTACAATCTACCTCGTTATGGCCTTTCACCTTACTGTCTGCCTGCACTGCACTTTCTCTGTAGCTGTAACACTTTATTCTACACTCTTATTGTTTTCCCTTGTACCCTCAATGCACTGATGTGATGAAATGATTCTGGATGGCAGGCAAAACACAGAACTTAGAACAGTACAGCACAGGAACAAGGCCTTCAGCCCCTATGTTATAACGAACTAGTTAAACATAATTAAATGCCTTACTAAACTAATCCCTTCAGCCTGTACAATATCTATATCCCTCCATTTTCTGCACATCCATGTGCCTCTCTAGGAGTCTCTTGAGTGCCTCTATCGTATCTGCCTCCACCCCCACCCCAGGCAGCTCATTCCAGGCACCCACCACTCTCTGTGTGAAAAAAACTTGCCCCGCACATCTCCTTTGAATTTACATCTCACCTTAAATGCATGCCCTCTGGTGTTAGACATTTCTACCTTGGGGAAAAGATACTGGCCATCTATCTCATAAACTTCTATCAGGTCTCCCCTCAGTCTCCATCACTCCAGGGAAAACAACCCAAGTTTGTCCAACCTCTCCTTATAGCTAATACTCTCTAATCCAGGCAGCATCCTGGTGAACCTCTTCTGCACCTTCTCCAAAGCCTCCACACCCTTCCTGTAATGGGGCGACTAGAGTTGAATGCAATACTCTAGATGCGGCCTAACTGGAATTTTATAAAGCTGCAGCATAACTTCCCAACTCAAACTCAATGCCTTGACTAATAAAGGCAAGCACGCCGAGCACCTTCTTTACCACTGTATCAACCTGTGGAAATTTTTCACTATACCTCGGTACATGTGACAATAATAAACTAGTTTACCAGTTTATTCTGGGGGCAATTTACAGTGACCAATTAGCCCACCAGCCCAGCAGAATGTCCCTCCTCACATCGCTTTCGGTTCTTTTGCCAGTCCTGTTCACTCTCTGACCCTGGGTTCCTGACCCCTCCACCACTGGGAACAGTTTCTATTCATTCTGCCCAGACCTTTCATGAGTTTAAATTTGTATATTTAAATCTTTCGGGATACATATCGAACATAGAACAGCACAGTACAGGAACAGGTCCTTCAGTCCACATTGTCTGTGCTGACCACAATACCAGTCTAAACTAACCCCACCTGTCTGCACGTGGTCTGTGTCCCACTATCCTTTTCATTTTAGATTTCTAGCATCACTGTATTTTAGGATTACAAACAAACCACAGAGTTTAGTAATAGTTTATGTCTTGTTTAGTAATGGTTAGTTATTGCAACAAATACCAGTGGATGTATATTTAATCTGGCATTGGAATTCCAAGGCTGTTTAAAGACCCTTTTTTACTCCCTCCTCTTTTTTTACAGGAGTCTCACTTCCAACATTCCTGTGATTATATTTACTATCACAATTTACTGGAATGTCAGTTTAAAGTTGACAGATCACAACTTTGTGCTCGGATGATCCTGCCACACCCATGAGTTTTTATACTAGGCATGGTATGTCTCTCTCTCT
>JARFYF010000067.1:9277374-9287488 GCA_030265395.1 Rhina ancylostomus
TAATGCAGATAAGTTAATGGGTCCTGTGAGTGCCCAACAATGGGCAGCCTAAGGAAAGCGTAGTCCAAAGAAGTCCACAATGATGCAATGGTATTGTGTTCCCAGATGTGGAAATCACATCAGCATCACCTTGGTGATTCATGTCAATAATTGTCTGATTAAACTTTCCAGAAATGGTTGTAATCATATTTCATTCTGGAAAAGAAATCTGTTTTCAATTACATAATGCCAAAAACAATCAGTTTTATGCAACTGAAGTTCTAGTCCATTTTGTTGAATTTGACATGCCAATTTACTTTTGTAATGCAAACAGATTACCTCTTATAAAAAAACATTTTATTGTTGCCAACTCTTTTTGAATAGAAAGTTATCTTCACTTGTATTACTTAGGAGCTGAGGTAAATTAATGTTAATTGGTCAATGTATCCCCCAAAATTTAATATGATTATTCCACAATGGATGAGCAAATATGCATAATTACAGGCTATATTACATGTCTTTAAGGATGATATTTCAAATATAATTCTGCCTACATATCTAATCATTACAACGGCAGCCTTAGACAGCAAATGATAAACTTTTAGAAACCTTATCTAGAAATTTCTGCCTATTTTGCTCAACTGGACTCATGCTGCACTGAATTCAAAATAAATTGTTGCCAGAGTGAAGAAACAAAGCATATTAATCATATTGCAATCGAGCTTCATTTCCTAATGCATCAGTGATTAAGATAAGTACATTGCAGCTTGAGGAGCATGAGTGTCCCTCTTCACAAGTGATCTCACACTGGTAGGTATATGTTGAGATTTATCAGAAGCAGCACAAAAATAAATACAGTTGCTGCAGGCATGGTATAAAGCATGAAAGTCTAGTTACCTCCTCTGCAGTTGATTTCCTTTGTTATCCCACTTGGCATAAAATAGTTAAGACAACAGCAAATGTTCCACTTTGATGGTTCTGTTACATTGTTCCTCTTGATTGCAATGAAAGCTTAGTGATATTGAGCAGTACACATGGAGAAAGCACGTGAGTACTGCAGTATTTCACCTCACCTTGGACATCCTGAAGTGCTTCACTGTTTGGGTTACTTTTTGAGATGCTTCTGCTGCCACGTTGTGCACGGCGAGGTCACACAAACAGATAGGATGCGCACGACCAGTTGATTGACTTTTGATGCTGAGTGTTGAGGGAAGATCTGTGACAAGGAACTTTCATACTCCCATTGGTATAGAGTTGGAGGATCTTTTATGCCTACTTCATAGGTGCTCAGTCTGTATCTCGTGCACAGGGTGATGCAGTAGTGAGTCCTCAGCCCAGATAACCCACTCAAGTCCTGGTGCTTGCTATAATTCTGCAACAATCTAAATCTGATGCAGAGTTGCTATCAATGCCAAGTTCTCATTGAACTTTCAGCTTGAGCAACCCAAATTCAAATCCCATCCCAGCCATCATTTGAATCTAGTTACATAAATTGGATCAGGAGAAGAAACTTCCCTTTTCCTCATACCTCAGCTTCCCTCTAGTAACCTCCATTGCCTTGTGGTTTATGGAACACAGTCCCTGTTAAAACCACTAAGGCCATGTCAAGTAATTGTTTTGAGATGGAGCTGGATAGCTTAGGAATGTGATGAAAGGTACAGTTGAAAAGTTGTAATTTAACAAACAATAGATCGCAAAGTTTCCTGAGTTTGGTTCCAGCTCCTTTTTTAAACTGCATATTTCATGAGGGCTCTTTTCAGTGAGACTTGGTTGTAACAGTTTATAATTTCACATATCTCATTATTTCTTTTCTTTAAACTTTTTTCTTTTCTTTTTCAATCTTTTTTATTAGTTTTCAAATCAATACAGATTAGTATATGGCATCAATGTTCATACATGTATTACAAAGAGATCTGGATATCACTCATCTCTTATATAATCATACAATAAAATATAAAAAAACTATTTGTAGGTCTAACGATCTCTTAGTTAATGAATAGAGTATAAAAGAAAGGAAAGAAAAAGATTTATTATATAAATTAAAAAAAGAAAAAGAAACCCCAAATCAATTAAAAAAATTATAAACAAAGTAAACTAAACTAAGCAAACAAAAATTTTTAAAAAACTGGGCTAAAATTTCTCAATAGAAACAGAGCAATATTATGTCATCAACTCTGTTCCTCTAAATTAAAATGTTATTGAAGGGGGATCTATATTATGTGAAAATATTGGATAAATAGACTCCAAATGTCTTCAAATTTAAGTGAAGAATCAACAGTACCACTCCTAATTTTTTCCAAGTTTAAACATGATATAGTTTGACCCAATTTGATTTTGTTAACCCCACCATTGTGGCAACATCTGGCTTCAGGCCATCCACAAAGGTTGACTTCAGTGGACCATAGTCAGATCCCTCGATGTTACCTGCATTTACCGTTGGCACTCCTGAGTGGTTCAGCCACACCATTCTGAATCATTCCTCATATTCAGGGACGTCCTTAGAGCTCCTTGGCGTTGGGATTTGTTCATGCGACCGCAGCTTAATGGCATTCCAACCACCTTGTAGATGTTGCTTATCCTCTCCTATGTCAGTACTGACTCTACACATCAACTGTCTGACTTGACGAGGAGATAACAACGGCCAGAATTTGGGTGCAGGTCGCATTTATGCTTCATATGCAGAAGTTCAGTCCTGGTCTTTGAAAACCCTTTTTTTTAGGATGTGGGACCTCTTTGGACTGTCTATCAACCTTCTCAGGTTCGGCAAACTTACGATCCTTCTTCCCACAGGATCCGTCGCCATTCCCGTGGAGCTTCCCGGACTTGGCCCTTTAACGGAGCGAGTCGATGCAAGGCTGCCAATCCTGTTTCCTCATCTTTGTCATCACCACTTGCATCACTAGAGGTCGCTGTAACCTCAGTGTCGGATTTGTCCTGTGGATAGATCCGCTGCTTTGGACGGTTCTCTGGTGTGGAGGGGTGTATCCTGAGGGGGAGGGTCAGTGACAGCACTGTCCCTCTGAGTACCTCGCTGTGATCATCCACTGTCGCACTTTGTCTCTGAGCTTCATACACTTCACTTCAACTCAATCCCACTTTGTTTTCAAACTTGTTCAATTAGCAAACAGATTTACTCTTCAGATTTTTTACTCTCTGTCATACTGACAGGCCTGGTATTATTTATTTCATTGCAGTTCCTTACCCTGATTAGTTAGCAGTATCACAAAGTTGCCAATTCCTTCAAAACACCTATTGTAATGTTTGCAATATGAAGGTGCGATGTTGGATTCAACTGGTATTAATGGATTTCAACATTGAAACTGACAGTTTTCAACTAGTTTATTTTATGTAACTGCACACTCTGCATCACGTGGGATCATTCATTTCACTGCAGCTCTTAACCCTGATTAGTTGGACTCAATGATGTCACAAAGTTGCCCATTTTCTTCAAAGCGCCTGAAGTGGTGCTTGGCAACATGAATCTGCAAGGTTGGATTCAATGGCCGTGAACTAACTTTATCTGTGAGATAAATGGCTCTGAACTGGTTTATTTATGTAACTGCACACTCTGCATCACGTGGGATCACTCATTTCATTCTAGCACTTTCCCTTCATGAGAAAGACTCAACAGTTTCACAAAGTTGCCCACTTTCTTCAGAACACCTAAAGTAGGTGTTTGCAATATGAAGGTACGATGTTGAATTCAACTGGCATTAACTTATTGCAACATTGAAACAGATGGTTCTCAACCTCTTCATGTTATGTATACTTCACGTTATATATACTTTACATTTTGCAATGTTGGATTCAACTGCAATGAGCTAAATGTAACCGTGAAATAAACAGTTCTCCACTAGTTTACGTAACTGAACATTCTGCATCACTTGCAATCGTTGATCTCACTGTAGCTCCTTACCCTGACTGGTTTGACTCAACCATATCACAACCTGGCCCACTTTCTTCAAATTACCTAATGTGGTGTTTGGCAATATGAATTTGCCATGTTGGATACAACTGGCATTGGTTAAGTTAAACAATGAAACGAGTGGTTCTCACTAGTTTGTTTTATGTAACTGAATATTCTACATCACTTGGAATCGTTTAGTTCATTGTAGATCTTCACCCTGATTAGTTAGACTCAACGGTTCACAAAGTTGCTCGGTTTCTTCAGGAATGTAGTGTTTTGCAGTATGAATGTTCACTGTTGAATTCAATTGGCATTAACTAAATTTAATTGTGAAAGAACTTGTTTTAAACTACTTCACTTCATGTAAACCACTGTTCTGAATGAATTGGAAACACTTATTTCATTGCACAACTTTACACTGTTTATTTAGACTCAATGGTATCCCACAGTTGCCCACTTTCTTCAACATGCCTGATGTACTGTTTGGCAATATGAAGTTGCAATGATGGGTTCAACTGTAACTAACCAAAGTTAGCTGTGAAATAAATGGTTCTCAGCTGGTTTATTTTACTGAATGGAACATTCTATATCGCTTGAAAATGTTTGCTTTATTATAGCGCTTTCCCTTCATGAGATAGACTCAACAGGATCACAAAGTTGCCTGATTTCTTCAGGATGCCTGATGTTGTGTTTTGCAATTTGAAGGTGCTATCTTTGATTCATCTGCCACTAATGCATTTCAAGATTGAAACAAATGGTTCTCAGCTGGTTTATTTTATGTAACTGAATATTCTACATCACTTGGAATCATTAATTTAGTTATCAATAAAGTAGTTCAGAACAATTTATTTCACAATTAAATTTAGTTAATGGCAGTTGAGTCTAACATTGCAACTTCATATTGCAAGCACCTCATTAGGCATTTTGAAGATAATATTCAACTTTAGAACATAGAACAGTACAGCACAGGAACAGGCCCTCAGCCCACAATGTTGTGCTGAACTAATTAACCCAGTAATTAAATGTCTATCTAACTAATTCCTTCTGCCTGCACAATGTCCATATCTCTCCATTCTCTGCACATTTATGTGCCTAGCTAAGAGCCTCTCAAACCCCTCTATCGTATCTGCCTCCACCACCCCTGGCAGCACACTCCAGGCACCCACCACTCTTTGTGTAAAAAACTTGCCCCACACATGTCCTTTACCCCCTGTCACCTTAAATGCATGCCCTCTAGTATTAGACTTTTTGACCCTTGCCTATCCCTGCCGCACATAATTTTACAAACCTCTATCAAGTCTCCCTTCAGCCTCTGCAGCTCCAGAGGAAAACAATCCTAGTCTGTCCAACCTCTAACTCCTACCTGTCCCTGTCTCAACTGTCTATTCCAACAGTACTAAAGATTGCCTGCAGCATCTTCAGAAATTGTGTGCATATGTTTGTACGTGTTGGGGAGATCGGGCAGGGAGGGGCTGTGTGGTTACTTGGAATTAACATGCAGTGGGGGTGGTGTCAAGCTATAGAGGATTGATGGGATGATGTCCCAGGGACGGGCTGCACGTAACCCTCCTCTCTGCAAGCTGAAACGATAATGGGATGTCGGAATTAGAGAGCAAGCAAAAATCCAAAGCAAAATATTGCACATGCTGGAAACCTGAAATAAAACAAAACAGAAAACACTCAGCAGGTCAGGCAGCATCTGTAGAGAGAGAAAAACAGCTAACATTTCAGGTTGATGAACTTTTATGGAGCTAGGAAGTGAAATGTTTTGAATTGCAGAGAAAGGGGGAAGGTCTGAGGGGACAATGGGGAAAGTCCCTTCGAGTATTTCAGATTTTATTTACCCCTTTACCACCCTCTCTCAGCCAAACCTTGTGCCATTCAGTCACTCCTGATCTCTACAAACATTCCACCCCTTCCCACTTTCTCTGCACCTTAACCCTTATTTCATCCCTAACTTCTGATGACAGGTCAACTACCTGTGATAACTCTTGTTTCTCTCTGTAACTCTGTTTCTCTCTCCACAGATGCTTCCTTTACTCACCTATTGGGATGGGCATTCCTTCCCTGAGCTGAATTGGTGCAGGAGCCGGTGTTACCTCTGTTGCGTTGTGATAGTTAAAAACAAAGGGGGGGTTCTCACCAAAGTAAAAGCCCCTCTCCGCACAGATGAATTGCAGTGTGTCCACAAGCTCAGCTCCACACAGTGTCTCCGCTGTCCTTGAGTTCGAAGCCCCCATGCAGGCAGTGAGAACCAACAAGACGCACAATGGCTTCATGGGGCTCCTGGACCCAGCTGCCTAGGGAGAGAAAACAGAGAATTGCCTCAGACCGCTCCTGTTGAACGCAGTTGTCTTGGTTTTCCAGACCACTCATCCCCATTCCCTTCCAAAACCCACTTTTGGCACCATCTTGCACAGCCAACCTAACCACAAACCTAATCCTAGCAACCCTAACCCTTTAAAACCTTAATCCAGTCCCCCTCCTTGTCCCACCACAGCACCCTCATAGTCTAAGACTCAAGCCCTAGATTGTTTGTCACTCACGATTTTTTTCACTGACTGCTCAATGCTTTATGCTGGAGGAAAATAAACCTTGGAGACTGGGCAACTCCTCAAACTAGACGAAGAGTAAAAAAGGTAAATTCAGCCTTGGTAGTGGGAAGTACAGGCGCTAGTCTATCAAGGCTTAATTTACACTTTTACTCATTGTGGGATTCTGCATATTTTGATCATGCCACAGGAAACAAAATTATTTGTGTGATAGATAGTAGGCAGGACATCAGGGGAGACCCACCCTGTTCTGCTATAGAGTGGCTGCCTGGAAGCTTTTATGGTCACTCGAGGGAGCAGAGGGACTTCCTCTAACAACTCACCTGAATGTTGATGTCTCCATCAGTACACATGCTCCCTCTATTTGCCCTGTGACAATTGCTTTCTGTTTCAAATTCACCTCACAAGTTAATTTACCTGACTTTATATTTCTTAAATTTTCAAGATGTAAGCAAGGCCAGCATTTATTGGTTACTTTATAGGTCGATTAAAAAAAAGTATCAATCCGGGGAAAGATGAGAGCGTGGAACTCACTTGTACATGGAGGTGAGGTGGTTGGCACTGATGCATTTTAGTGAGAAGCTGAATAAACATGAGGAAGAGAGGAATATATATTAATAAAGGTGGATAAAGTCAGGCAGGAGGCTAGCGTGGAAGATAAACCCTAACCTAAAACATCTGGGACCAATTAATCATTTCTGTCCTCAGCTATTGTCCCTATTCATTATACATCTGAGTTCTGGGTTGGATTCGTGACACATTGCAATGTGCGAGGACTCAGGCCCCATGTGGCTTGGATCTGTGTGGTCAAACCTTTTCATTCAGACAGCTGTCAACAACTTAATGATGAAAAGCATTGACAAACTATTAGAACAAACACCATTAACATGAGCCTGTGGGATTAACTCTGTGTGTCTCCTGAGAGGAAACGCAGATTTTTAAACTTTCCCATTAGGTAATCCAACGTTGAAAGCTCTCTCCCTCTCTCTCTCTCTCTCTCTCTCTCTCTCTCTCTCTCTCTCTCTCCCTCTCTCTCCCGCTCTCTCGTTCTCTCTCCTTTCTCTTTTTCCTTCCACCCTACTCTCTCTCCACCTCTCTCTCTCCACCTCTCTCTTTTTCTCTCTCATCCTCTCATTATTCAGGTGAGATGTTAAATGAAATCTCTCTTCCCTCACATAAGGGTGGAAAAGATTCCATGAAGACAGGTGGGACTACTCCTGTTAAATACCATTCAATATTTATTCCCACAGCCAACATCTAAAAACATATCTGGAGGTTTATCACATTTCTGTTTGTGGGGTCTTGCTGTGCGCTTCACAAATGTGGCTACACTTCAGCATCATTAGCTGTGCAGTGCCTTTCAACATTCTGAGGTCATGAAAGTTGTAATAGCAACACAGTCCTTGCTTGGCAGATTTTGCCAGTACCTTTCAAAATGCAAACTCAGATGCAGAGCAGCACAGTGGCGCAGTTGGTAGAGCTGCTGCCTGGCAGCCCCAGAGACATGGGTTCAGTCCTGGCCTCAGGCGCTGTCTGTGTGGAGTTTGCGCGTTCTCCCTGTGACCACATGGGTTTCCCCACACACCACGGTTTCCTCCCACATCCCAAAGACCTGCGAGTTGGTAAGTTAATTGGTCACTGTAAGTTGCCTTTAGTGTGCAGGTGAGTGGTAGAATCTGGGGGGAATTGATGAGAATGTGGGGAGAATAAAAATGGGATCAGGGTTAACAGGTGATTGATGGTTGACTCGGTGGGCTGAAGGGCCTGTTTCCCTGCTGTATCTCTCTGACGTTTTGATGAGAATAACTTCTTTTAAAATTCTCAATGCAGTCACTCGCACCCATCTGCACTCCTTGTCTAACCTCAGTCCTGAAGGCACTGATCCTTGCTTGCTCAGGGTTCTACCAGGACAGATGCGTCACGACAGATGCGTCATGAATTGGGGGCTGGGATGTTTGTTCTGAAGGTGGAAGAAACATCTGGGATGGTCCTGAGACTGTGCACAGGGACCACTCCAAAGCCCAGCATAGGCAGTGGAAGCAGTGCACCGCCTCCCAAACTACCCACCCGCCTCTCATCGAGCACCTCCTGCACTGTCAGTCTGTGGTCCCACGTTGGCCTCAACAGCCACCCACAGAACTGAAACGGGAGAGCAAGATCCTCGACCTTGGGGCACTGCCTAAGAAGGCGGGATTTATCAGAGAGATAGTGAAGGGGTTATCAGATGGAATGTGCAGAACTCTCCTATTTTGCAACTGTGACTGCACTTCAGAGAAATTCGCCGCCTGTTGTATACATTGAGATATTTGGAGGAAGTTAAAGACTTTTATTTCCCAACCATGTTTGGTTCAGTCTCTAATTTCCACAATTTGCAATTCTTTATCTGCCCGATACATTTGTTCCATTTCACCTGAGCATCAAGATTCTTAAACCGGAGAGGTGAAAAGCAGCAGTCGCTAGGAAATTAAACAGTGGACAACCCTTTTGCCCTGATCTTTAACCCTCTAGCCTCATTTACTGCAGCCTACTCTCAGGACTGAGAAAAAGAGACCACCCAACCCAAAATATCCAATCCAAAAATACCATAAACCTTAGAATACCCAACCCCCAAAATATCCCAGCCCAAAATATCCAATGCCAAAATATAGCAAACCTCCAAGGTAGCCCAACATATTACAAATCCTGAAATACCCCTAAGGATCCAATCGCCCAAATATTTGAATGCATATCGGCCCCAATTACTCCCAACTTTGAAATGCCAGCCCTTGAAGTTCCATCAGCAAAACATCCAAATATTCCCCAAAGCCCGAAAAAGGTTCTAACAAACCTCAACCACAGTTGTGCCCTAACCCACCAAATTCTGCCACTCAAAACATCCAATATCAAAATACCCTAAATAATCCAGTATAACCCATGTACTCCAAACCTGAAATACTGAAATTCTCAAAGACCAATATGCCCTAAATCTCAAATGCATGGAAAGTATTCCACCCAGAAAATACTCCATATCCCCGATCTAAATATAACTCTTCCAATTCTGAAAAATCCTCCCCTACAAACCTCATGGTAACAAGTAGCAGATCAAAGTATCTCAGCCTGAATGTGTGCCCACCATGAATAAGCAGGCTGATTGTAATGTTACTTGCATTGGAAGTCCCCTGTCCACATAGAGCACAGTCTGTAATCTCAAAACTCAATACCATCCTCACCGTGAATAACCATAACCTGATAGAGTAGGATCCACACCCATACTTCTGATACAATCACTAGTTTCAATGTAATCACACTCTAATGTAATCCCACTTCATTATAATGCAATAGCTCTGAAGATATTTAACCTCTAAGGCAGAAGGTTAAAGATTGTTCTGCTCCTGCTGTTTGAATGTCTGCTGCAGCTCTGAGGGAGTGCTGCGCTGTTGGAAGTTATGAGGCATTGCACTGGTGGCCTCATGAAAATTAGATGGTTCTATTAACCCCAAGGCAGAGAATACTGGTGACCTGACTAATATAACCTCAGAGATCACACTGAACTGTTTACTCCATCTTGTAACTGTTTATGGGATCCTGCTGTGCACAAATACTGCTGTTTGCAGGCCATAATTTTGGCAAGCGAACCAGAGAGAGAGAGAGAGAGAGAGAGAGAGAGAGAGAGAGAGAGAGAGAGAGAGAGAGAGAG
>JARFYF010000067.1:9478895-9491267 GCA_030265395.1 Rhina ancylostomus
TGGAATCTAGTGGAACAAGGGCCAAAAAAAGGAATCATAGTTTCTCAAAGCACACAACAGAAAGCACCCAGTGCACTCAGCTTATACCAGCTCCATGAGAGAGTTGCCAGTTTCTTTTATTCCTATTTTTCTCCCCATTGTACTGTAAACTTTCCCTTTCAACTCTCAATCCAATTGTCTTTTAAAGGTTGATATTTTCTGTGCTTCCACCACCTTTTCTGACTCATTAAAACTCATTTTCTATTTTTTGGGATTTTACACCTGCATTTGCTGGTTATCATCCAGTCTGACAGAACAAATTTATTTCTATATACTTCATCAAAATCATTCATAATTTTGAACGCCTATTAATTCTGTCCTAACCTTCACTTTTCCGGGGAGTACAGCTTCTCAAATCCCTTTCCAAAGTGAAAACAATATGAAAGTAAGGGATTTTGTTCAGCCACCTTTTCCTCTATTCACCCCTTAATAGTCCCCACTGGAGTTAGAATCAGCGAGTCCTCCAAGTTCATTCATTTCCTCCTGAGTCTATATCTAGGAGCCACAAGTTGCTGATTGCTGATGAGGGAACTAGGAGAAAAATCTCTAGCAGGAGAGTGGTGAGAATATGGGTCCTGCAATCATGGCTAGTTGCTGAGGCAAAAAACATGGATGTGCTTAAAGAGATGCTAGATAAAATATTGGGAAAAGAAAGGAATGAATAAAGGGACATGTTGATGGGGGAGATGATCAGGGTCAAGTTTGTGTATGCAAACACCATGCAATTATTTGCAAATGTCCCTATATGGTGAGCTTGGAGGACATCGAATGTCAGTTTTCTGTCACCAAATGTAGGATGTTGACAAGTGAATATTATCATTCTTCAATGAAATCCAAACAGTTGCACAACAGTGGTACAGCAGATCTGTGCAGTGGCTTCCTTTAGGTCCACGATGCCCACGTATGCATTGAAGGTTTGTGGATGTGATATAGCTACATCTACAATGCTACACAAAGGCTGGAAGTCTACAGCAGAAACATATTCCATGAATGAAAGAAAATGGCAAATTTGCACAAGGGGACTTTAAAAATGAGACCATTAATCTCTGTCAAAGGTAGCCCTTTTGTACTGCATTGGCTGTGAACTTCCCATCTTCCCACCAATCGTCTCCTTCTCTCTTGAAGAAACTGATTTTCTATATTTCCTATGCATGCACCCAATTTAACGGGGCTTGCTCAGGATCGGGTTACAGAGATCCACTGGTGTGAAATGAGAGTAACCTAACATCCAGATCCCATCTTCGGTAGATTTTCCAACACTTGTGCTCATTTGCACTATTTCTAAAATGACATTGACACATACCTCTCTGGCACATCTTCCCACAGTCATTTGGTTCGCGAGTGGCCATGTTCATATCCCTTAAGCGCTGGAGCGAGTTCTGCAATGTAAACAAGTTTCGATTAGCAGAGGCTGGAGTGACAGTTTCAGGTCATTTACATTCATCCATAAAGCAAAGATGACCCTGTCACTCTGCACAGTAGGATTCTTCCCTTCAACCCACTTCGCCTCACAGCACCTGGTATTACCGTGAATGGACCAGTGTCAGTCATAGCTTAAGTGGGAGCACTTTTAACCCAAAACCAGGTTCAAGTCCCACCCCAGAAGCTTGAAAACTCTACCCCAATGGTCCTTGTCAACTATTAAGAGCACAGTGTACTCAAGGAGGTGCCATCTTTCAATTGAGGCCTGAACTGCCCCTTAAAAACCTATGGCACTATTTTCACCCTGGAGATCTGGTCAATATTCATTCCCCAGTTAACACCCAGAACAGTTTACCTCATCAGCACTTTAGTGTCTATGCAATTGTTATGTCAAAACATTGAATATACTTAAAAGAGAACTTCATTGTAAAGTGCTTTTGGAGGACCCAAGGTTACAAAAGGTTAAGAAAGTTCCACAAACATCAATGTGATAATATGATCTACTTTAACAACATCATCTGAGGGACAGTATTGAGGCGGGATGATCAGAATATCAAAGCATGGGTAGAAATCTGAGACATTAACTGAAGAATAGTAGTGAGCAGAGATAATCAGAATATCAAAACATTGTGGGTAAAAATCAGAAGTAAAATTAGAAATATTGGAAACCTTTCAATAACCTGAAATGTAAACTCCTCTGGCTGCTTGTCAAAACAGTGCCATTGGGGTTGAGCCTATTTTAATCTCCAGGACTGAGAATGGCTAATTACATACAAAGCAATAATCGAAAACTAGACTGGCAGTTTACTACTACTCAGTAAATTGACCAACTAAAGCTAAGGGAGAAGTCAAGCCATCTGTCCATTGCCTGCTGCATGTCAGGACAAAGCCAAGGGTTACCTTAACTTGCTGTCCGCATGGTGAATCGCTGCAGTTGGCTTGAGTGGGTGTGTCGCACTCAGGTCGGTTGCCGTGCATGCTCCGCCCCAGTGACTGCGGGATCAGGCGTACCTGCTCAGCGCCTGCAAAACATGGAAACAATGCTCGGTTTCAGAATAATTCACACCAAAGCCAGAACTTGATGATGGTCATGTTGAAACAACTCAAGTCCCCCGTTTTTCCTATTCATTTCATTACAAATACTGCTGGCCAGCAAAAGATGGGTGAGCAAAACCGATCCAGGAGAATCATTTTTTTAATAAAGAAGGTGTGTTAGGCAAGTTATAGAATATAGAGATGGAGGATGAATGTAACCCTTTTTTTGGTAAAATGTACCAGGGAGTATTGGATAGTGCATGAAGTGAGGTTCAGGACAATACATGGGCAACAATATTGCAGGAGCTGGCAATTTGAAGTAAAAACAAGAAATGTTGGAATGATCGTTGATGAAAGGTCACCAACCTGAAAGGGTAACTCCACTGCTGCTGTCTGACTGAGCATTGTTAGTGTTTTCTTTTTGTTATAGAAACAGGTCATTCAATAAAGCTCGTCCACTGCTCTGTGCTCCCTACAAATCTTCTCCCTTCAGCATATCCTTCTACTGCTTTCTCCCTGTTGTGCTTATTTAGCTCCCATTAGAAGTACTTGTTTTATTTACCTACGTTACTTGTGGTGGGAGTTGCATATTCTCACCACCCTCGAGGTTAATTTTTTGTTCTGAACTCGGTACCTACCCTACTTATAATTAGCATCAGTCGTGACTCAGTTGGCAGCACTGTTGCCTCCAAGTCACAAGATTGTGGGCTTGAATCTCACTCCAAAGAGAGTCCTGAATCTCAATCCAAGAATCCAGGCAGACACTCTAATGCAGGACTGAAGGTGTGCTGCACGATTGCAGTAGCTGTCTTTTGGAAGAGATTTTAAACTGAGCCCCCACCTGCACTCTCAGGTGAACAGAAAATACCTCACTACATTATTTCAAAGAACGGTACGATAGCGTAGCAGTTAGCGTAACACTATTATAGCGCCAGGAATCATAGTTGAATTCCCACTGCTGTCTGTAAGGAGTTTGTACGTGCTCCCCGTGACTGCGTGGGTTTCTTCAGGGTGCTCCGCTTCCTCCGATATTCCAAAGACGTACGGGTTAGTAGGTTAACATGGGTGTAATTGGGCAGCGCGGGCTTGTTGGGCCGGAAGGGCCTGTTACCATGCTGTATAAATCAAGTTTAAAAAAAACAGTGAAGTAATCCATAAAGCTCAGGTCTTCATCATCATCATGATGCTGCTTGTGGGATTTTTTTTAGAACAGTACAGCACAGGAACAGGTCCTACTGCCCACAATGTCTGTGCAGGCATGATGTCAAATTAAACTAATCCCTTCTGTCTGCAAATGATCCATATCCCTCCATTCCCTGTATATTCATGTGCCTATCTAAAAACCACAACTATTGTATCTGCTTCCACTGCCACCCTTGGCAGGGTGTTTTCACAATGTGAAAACTAGCTTCCACTTTTCCTTTATTACAACAGTGACTACCCTTCCAAAGTACTTCACTGCCTGAAAAGCACTTTGGAAGGTTCTGAAATGGAAGTAAAAGACATTATAGGAATGCAAGTCTTCCCTCATTAGTCCACCTGTGAAATGCTTTGGAACATTAAAGGTGCTTTCTAAAAGTAAGTTTATTGTAAGAGTGAGACTGATATTGCTTCCTTTCCTGTTCAAAAATTGGGGGTGAAGATCCTAGTTCTATGGGATAGGACAGAACTAATACTGGGGGAAAGAAGCAGTCAAGACAAGATCAATTGGGAAGAACTTGTTAATGCGAAGTGCAGGCTGCAAACATTTGCACAGATCTCAGACAACAATCAGAGGAAGAGAAGGCAGGTGTTCCAACTGGGTTCTCAACTAAACAACTAGACTGCATGGTCTGAGATGACAACTACGCCATAAATGGAGACACAGGAGGCTGCAGATACTGGAGTCTGGAGCAACACACAACCTGCTGTTGGAACTCAGTGGGTCGAGTGGCATTTGTTGGGGGTGGGGGGAGGAATTGTTGACATTTCCCTCCACGGATGCTATTTAACCTGCTGAGTTCCACCAGAAATTTGTTTGTTACTCCATAGAAAATTTCCTCACTGTACTGCCTGATACGAAGACAATTGGATTTTTTTTAAGAACAGGAGCAGGAATATCAGCTGATTTCCCTCCCAACTCCTCTCCAGCCTCCCTCCCTCGCCACGAATGCCAAAACTCGTGCGGCATTCAAACCTAGCTTGACTTGGAGATTAGCATCATTATTGCTGGATCTAAATCCTGATTATCCTTAATTTACACCACTCTGGGAGTCTCTTCACTACAAAAACTGCACCATTTATAGAAAATGGTGCCACTACTGGAAGTGGGCAATAAAAGCTGGCCTTGACAGTGACATCCCCATCCCATAAATAAATAAAGGATGAAATCAGTAAATTCAGCACCAACAGAATCGAACCATCTGGTCTGAATGGCATGTGGCCATTAAGCCAGAAGTGTCTCATGTGCAGCTCCCGACAATCCAGATCTGTAGAGTCCAGGTAATTGTTTAATTGATGCTTAGATTCTGTTGACATGCTTTGCTTGAATTTTACAGGGCCACAAGTTTGAAAAAGGGGAAGTTCTTTACACATCATGGAATTTATGGCAAGGAAATAGACCATTCAGACTACTAGTTCCACGTTCTACATGAGCCTCCTTCCACTTTATTTCATGTAGAAGGGAATCAAATTCTGTACTGAAGACACAAGAGTTGGCCACTGAGCCCTTGAAACCTGTGTCATCACTCAATTAGGTCACAGCTGATCCGTAACTTTACACCATCTACCTGCCTTCATTCTGTAGGCGAAGAAACCTAGTTTTATGGAAAATAAGGTGAACATTGGAACTCCTACCACCAATCTAAAATAGCTGTGCTGGCTGGGGATTGATTGAACATTTCAGAATGACAAGTATGTGACGGAAATATTTTGAGGGTTACAGAACAAAGATGGTCAGATGGAGTTAAAGGTATGATCCAAATTAATCAACTGGCTGAGGGGTTGAAAGCTTCTCTCATCTCTCAACACTGACAGCTAGTTTGTCTATAACAGAGTTCCCACTTGAATAAGATACAAGCTGAGAGCTGCACTGGTGGATCTATCCAGGGTGTTGAAGGAAATGTTGAGATAAAGGAAATGATTGTTCCATGGTACCTCTTTCTCTCTGTGATTCAATGCACTGATCCAATCCTGGTTCATCCCCTGGAGTCTCGTTCTGCTGTGGATCCTGGTTTTCATCTTCTTCCATAATTCTGGATCAGCAGTGGCAGCGCTGGCAAAACTGAAGAGACAGTAAGTAGGCAGTTGAAAGGATGCCATGGAATGAGGAACATGGTGTTGCACTGGGACACGTCCCTTCTGGGCAACAAGTTCTAACTGTCAAATAAATACAGGCTTGAATCAATCATTTCATTGACACTTGCATCACTTGGATTGGACAGTTTGGAAAATCCTTGCCAGTTTTTGATTACTGTTCAAAATCATTCAGGTTTTTAAGATTAGGAAAAATCATCAGATCTCTTCAGCACTGTTCACTACGAGTCAGATAATGTAAATGTGACAGCATGATATTAAAAGGACTTCGAATCCTCTTACATTATCGAGGTTCTAATTAATTGTAGGCATCTCAAAAAGTTAAACCAATACACTCAAGGGTGTGCCAGTATGCTTCTTGGGTGTTACTCACAACCTATTGCCTTAAATTACAAACCATTATCCACAAGTGCTTCACTCCATCATTAAACGGTGAAGCTCCTCTCTCCACACAAGACTTAATTTTAGATGAACCATGTTTAAAACTCTACTGCTGGTTATTTTGCATAGTTCAGACAATCGAAGGTTATTGCTCTTTACTTAAGTCATGCAGCAACATTGTTGTTGACAGCTATATTTATTAGACTTATTCTATGTCGCAACTGCAATACGTCAGCTTTGAGGCCCCCAGTACATGTTCAGCTCTGTAATGCAGTAGCGGTCCTTTGCTGTCACTGATGATTTCTGGTAAGTACAGAATGAGCATTGGGAGCCTAACCTTAGGAACATCCCTGTGTTTACTTGGGCAACGTGGAAAGTTGAAATCCACATTCCTATTTATTTGCATTTACCTCAGTTTGTTAATATGAATGACTCCTGGTACAATGATTTAGGAATTATCTACCACATTGTTAACAGCAAAAATGTGGCTTTCTTTCAGATGTCCACATCCATGAAAACCACATGAAACACAAGATCAAATATGACAGTGCAATACTAATGGAGACTGTACTACCGCAGATCTTTAATGTCTGCTTGACATAAAATAGCCCGTGAGCAGGGGAGTTTTCTAATGTCCTGGTTGATATTTATGACTCAAGAAACCATCTAACACAGTTCAACTGGTCATAATCTCATTGTTATCTGTGGTAAAATACTCTGCTCAAAAATGCTGCTGTGTATTCCTATAATTTACAGTGTCCTGATTTCACACTGTACTTTATTAGTTGTAATGACTTGAAATACAAACACTTTGCATTGGCCGAGTTCTGGGAAGCAGGTAACATGGGTTCAGATACTCTTATGTTTTGCCCTTAGCCCATCATAGATGGTGAATTTAGCTCAGTTACTGACCTAAAGCATGAAAGATAAATAAATTCTCAAGGATCTAACCATGAATCTGGTGTCCAATGGACAACATCAGCATCATCATCATTCCTCCTTCACAGGTTGGATGGGATAGATAAATTAACCATCTGGAAAAATTGTTCAGCTCTTTTTTTGTGCATTCAGCTCTTACACGACTTAAGTTATTACTTTCACTTATTAATGTTAATCATACAGTATTAAGAAATTCCTGATGCCAGTCCCAAGTTTTCCTTTCAGCAGTTTGAACATGTAACCCCACCCATCCCATCACCACAGAGTGAGTAATTACCACAAGCTATATGATAATCTTTCCTCAGATAGTACTTCATATCTACACTCATCAATTGTATAAAAAAGACATTTCTATAGCTTTGGTTAATTTACTTTGGCTCCTGGAACTGCAATATCTCAATTTTAAATGTCTCATTCTTATTTTCAAATCCCTCTATGGTTTACAACTCTCCGAGATCTCTGTGCTCCTCTAATTCTGACATTCTGCACATCCCTGACTGCATTCATTGGTACTTGTACATCCAGCTGCTTGGACCCAAGCTCCAGAATGCCATAAATCACTGCCTCTCTCCACCTTTAAGAACCTACCCTTTGACCAATCTCTCAATCACCCACACTAATACCTCATGCAGGTTGGGATTATATTTTTATTTGATAACATTCCTGTGAAACATCTTGAGTCTTTTTTTTATAATGTTTAAGGTGCTTTATAAATGTAAGCTGTTGTACACTTAAGCTATAACCCTCCTTTGAGTTAAGCCTCTAACTTTTCCACTTTTTTATTTTTTTCCTGTCAATTAATGTATATTTGTAGGTTTGCAAAATTCTAATCATATTAGTGGGTTAATCCTAACATCAAAGCATCCAGATCTACAAACCTCCCATTACCACCACTGACCTCATTGTTTTCTTTGTATCTCAGTATTTAAGGTATGATCTCACCAAGGTTATAAAGGCTTGTCCACCTACACCAGTAAATGCAGAACTGTTGCACAGTGGTTACATTACTGTACTCCCAATCGAGTGGCCTGGACTGATGCCTAGAGACACAAGTTCAAGTCCCACCCTGGCAACTGGAGAATTTAAATTAACTTAATTAGCTAAATTCTGGACTAAAAAAATGTTATCAGTGATGGAGATCATAAAACCACTGGAGCATCAGTAAATCCCATGTAGTTCCGAGCCCAAGTGTCAGAAGTGTAATGAAAATTAAGAGTAAGGATTAGGACAGCAAACTTCCCTCAGTTATAGCAAATAGTGCTATTAGTTAACTCAATACAACATAGCAGGGAAATTCTAAACTCTGGTAGGGCTGCTTTGCACAGGAACATACCAGACATACCTGTACTCTCAAACATCACCTGACACAATGAGTATATCATTGAACAGATGCTTCAGAAGCTCTTTATAAGTTCAGGTCACTAATAGAGGACTGAAAAAAACTAATACGTGCCCAGGAGCAAAATAGACTCATCAAGAGTTAGAACTAGATCAGAGGAAAGACGATTACAGTCAGTCACACAGTAACGCTGCATTGTCATGGAGCTGGTCAGTCACATTGTGACAATATTACACTTCCACAGGAGAAGTCATATCAGCAATGTGTCTTGGCAAGGTGACATTACTGCTGGGTCAATTAGACAAATTAATTGACTATACCATTCAGCAACCTGTCAGTAGCTACCTGCACAAGGAATAGAAGTGAACAGCAAATGGTTACAATCCCATGATCCAAAATAAAGAATGCTTCATGATCAAAACAAGTCTGTCAGCAGAGAGTCAGATCCTTTTTCAAAAAGGAGTAATTACAACCAAGGTCCACCGATAGCCAGACAGGTGACACAGAGACACTTGAATCAAGAAGGCCAGACATTTGATCTGTGAACAGTTAGCGTATTTCAGCTCTGGCAGAAATTCAGGTATTGCAGCTGGCCTCAACATCAATCGAATAGGAAGCAAACAGAACAGCTCGAAAAATGTGTCTGTGGAATGCAGTGTAGGCAGCAGCAGGCTACACTATGATGTTCCTTGTGGTCAAATAGCTGTATCAGGTCACAGGTGGAAGATGTTCATTTGGCTGAGGCATCAAAACCCATTGCCGGCTGTGCAGTCACCTCTTCCAGAGAGGGCATGAGAAAATGGAAGAAATGAAAGCTAGATAAATAATTTTTAACAAAAACTCATGACAAATGACAGAAAATCGCAGTGAAACAACAGCGCTGAAGCAGGACATTATGCCCATGTACTTCATGTCAGTTCTGATCTCAACTCACCTATGAACATGTCCTTCTATGCTTTTCTGTCTCACATGTTTATCCAACTTCCCTTTAAGTGTTTGATTGACTGCACTTACTCCCAAAAGGACTGAGTTCCACATCCCTGATACGGTTGGGTGCAGAACTTTCTTCTGAATTCTTTGTTGGATTTATCAGTGACTATCTTATATTTATGGCTTCTTGGTCTCACCATCTGGAAACATCTGTCTGACCCAGAGACACTCATAATTTAATTTCACTGCTTAAAAATAGTAACTCTCAGCATAGAGTTTTAAACACACTGTTGCTTTATTAATCTAATCTGAATACAGTAGCCTGTCAGCTTCCTTCAACTTGGCAATACTTGAGTAAAAAGAAATCCCTTGAATGTATTGCATCTGCTCCTTAAAGTCAACACAGTGTCTTTTAAGCCCAGGCCACAGGAGCTGGTGGGTGGGAAGGGTGGTGGAGACACACTGGCAATTCCAATCTTTACCCAGAAGGGTAGATCAGGCTACACCAGAGCAAAAGCTGCTAGTTCATATTCCCTCAGCCCCTTCTGATCATAAGGGCTCATTCTACAGTTGTGAGAACAGTTTAAAATAAACGTCACCACCAGCCACCAGAGCAATGAGACACACTTCCTAGTTCTGGATCTCTTGTTAATGGTGCCACTAGATGTGTTTAATGACACAGATCAGGAAAGTCCCAGGGTTTGGTCTGTGCTCTCTCTTTGAGAACAGCCTAATCTGGGGTGGGGCGGGGGGGGGGGGAAACAGTGGGACAAAACTGGGAGAAACAACCAGAGCTCTAACCATGTACCTGCCGTCTAACATGATTAGCTAAAAAAGGCTGCATACCCACTATCACATCAATGCTCTTGGTCTAGATTTCAATCTGCAAAACGGCCACTGCAGTAAGATATCAGAGGGCATTCTGTAGGACAGGAAGGAGGAGAGTGAAGGGATAGAACCAACTCCTCACAATTAGCTTCATTTCAAGTACTCTGTCACCTACTTTGTCACAGTGCAAGAGAAGTTTGCACATCAAGAGAAGGTATTCGTCATACCTTGGCCTATTTCCCCACATTCTTAGAATCATTCACTGCAAATATAACCTGACATCACAACAGATAGATTCAGGGAGAAAAGAGTAGTAACATTGACAAGGCATCACAAGATAAAAGTACAGAAAAGGTTTGAGATGTAAAGGGTGGTGGTGGGGGAAGGAAGAGAAAGGACAAGGATTTTGTGCCAGTGCAAATTATAAAGGAGTGTCAAGCAAAGAATTCTAAACAGTCTGAAATACAAATCTTCCTCCAGATGGTCTGCAGTCCTCCTCAGTAGGGTTCACCCCTCCACAGGAAAGGAGGGAAATATTAAGTATCAGTCTTAGCACTTGGTTTGAAATGCCACCCAGTGAATTCGTCTTGGAAGATATAGACCTAGCTGGGTGAGATCAGGACTGGACCATGCATGTGATTGTGGTAGGGGCATGTCCCACTAACTCTCACTAAGTTTACACAGGTGAAAATAACTACTTGGCTAAGATCAAGGACACAACCCACTATAAGCAAACCTGCAGCAACCTGAATTTGAAAGGACACCCGGGCTTTTACTTTTATTTATTCATTCACAGGATAAGGGCATCGCTGGCAAGCCTGGCAGTCAATGTCCATCCCGAATGGCTCCTGAACAGCAGAGGCAGTGAAGAGTCGACCAAGTCAGCTAAACTAGGTAAAGATCGCAAATTTCCTTCCATCAAGGATATTAGAGAACCTGCTACAGCAATCCAGTAAGTTCATGATCTCCATTCCTGATATTAGCCTTTTATTCCAGATTTTTAAAATTACTTTCTGTTTGTACAATCTGGCTTGTCGGGAATGTGAAACATTACTTAGTTTCTTAATGGAGTTTGGTAGTAAATTCCTTATCTTCTGTTTATTTAGACCTAAGGACCACGGTGCGGAACATCAAGGATTGGAAGATGTAGAAGGGGAAATGGGAAGACAGTTTATTTTAGCTGAAGAGGAATACTGAAGGAAGAAGGCCTTGAGGAAGAATGAATTAAACTCAAGGATGGTGCACCAGGTCTCCATTTCAAAATACAAAGATAGGAAGAGAGCTTTCTTATTTTATACACAAGGTTCTCTATCAATATCCCCCTGGGCTATGAGAACTGGACTATCACCCTCTTGATTGACAGTGTGTTAGAAAGATGTCAGTCTTCTTCCCTGATGTCTTGAACTGAAGGGCGCAGCTCCATACCTGTGCTGTGACCATATAATTAACAAGTGAGCTGAGATGCAGCCTCAGTTTGCAATACCACAGACATATGCTGATTCCAAGCTCTCCAATCCAGCCCACACTGCTGAGGCAACTCAGCCCTTTTTGCATTTATATTTCAGGCTTGCTGGTTAGCAGGTGCTTGAATTTAGTGAGGCTTGATTTTTGAAAGGCGCTGTAGCTCAACTGGTGGACAAATCCTAAATCACAACATGAAGATCAATTAGCATCAGCACAAGACAAAAAGGAAAATGCAATTTAAACTTTATTTAAAAGACTCGTAGTTAAATATTGTCTACCACAACATCAGGATCTCCAGAAGTGTTATATAGATGATTCATTGTAGGAATCACCTTCCCTTAGCTGAGGCTTCAGTCAAACTAAAGTCAACCACCTCAGACTTTATGTTTATGATGACCAGACATCAACATTTGAGGGAACAGATCCACCTCAGGAACCTCTCAGTTTGTGTAGCTTATGTCAAAGATCAAACAGATTTGTTTTCCAGCACTGGGGTTCTACACTGGAATATTTATTCCGAAGTGCTGGTAAAACCTGCTGCTCCTAGTTAGCGAGACATTTACCCTCCTCTGCATTCAGCTCCTTAGCTGAATGACATCTGCCATTTTCAGTTTTGGCCATTCTCAGATGGGCTGCTAGCCAGAGTGGCTCTGAACTACAGGACACTGCAATTCCTCCCTCCTTCAGCCACTCAGTCCGCT
>JARFYF010000067.1:9659367-9670420 GCA_030265395.1 Rhina ancylostomus
AACTGCTTGGCAGTAAAGATGTGGGAGATAGGACAATGGGGTGGGGTTAGCTTTCTAATATTTCACAATGGAGCAAGAATAAAGCTTGGCTCCGAAACAAAGGCCAGACCCGATGGTGCAGTTTCACCCATTTCTCAAACTTACTGCCTTTCACTGGGTGGGTTTCTGTGCATCGTTCCAGCTTGGTGGTAGGCTGGGGGTATGTGGTGTGCTGGTAACTTGGGTCACACTAATTTATGAGAACGACCCTGGGTATAACATGCACTGTTAATGATCAAGCAGCCCTGGAGCCAGGGACAAGAAAGGAGCCCTGAGCCTCCCCTCCTGAAACAGACAATGGCCAACCGCCCAGATAGTGTCTACACCATGGGCACTACACACAGAGAATGGGTAACTGGGTCAGCACGTGGAGGCCTAGACAGAGATCCAGGGACACGAGCTTGAATCTCATCAGGACAGTCAGACAATTTTAAGTTCAAGTAATTAAGTAGATCTGTGGTTAATGACGTGATACCAGTAATGGTGATCACCAAACAGGCAGATTGTCATTAACAACTCATCGGATTCACCAGTGCCCTAGAGGGAGGGAAACCTGCCATCCCTTTCTTGCCTTTGTGACTCCAAACCTTCCAGTGTGATTAAGGCTCTGAAATAGTCATGGAGTTAGTATCCTAGAGTTGTACAGGACAGATACCAGCCCTTCCAGTGCAGCTCGTCCATACTGACCTACTGCCCATCTGTACTAGTTCCATGTCTCTGCATTAGGACCGCATCCTGTGCCTTGCCTACTTAAGTGTGTGTCTAAATACCCCTTAAACATAGTAATTGTATCTGAGGACACTGTGTGTGTGTGGGGGGGGTGGGTGGCGTGAATTAGGCATGGACCAAATATGATAGCTTTGCCATTGATGTCCACATCCTCTTGTGAGTAGTTCTTCTAATTAAAAAGAATAATAATTTGGGATTTGACACATTCCTCAGAATGGGACAGTGATGTTCCCTGGAAATGTAGGTGTGGATCCAGGAGAGATGACCTTGTCGGTTCCCTGGGATAGGCTCCATAGTGAATGGGCCATCAATTTCTTTATTAGTAACGACGGTGTTGGGAGTGGAATGTGTGGAGTTTTTTCGACCCCAAGTGGAATGTCCTCCCACTGGATACACCAGTGTCACCTCGGTCAGGGCACTAAAGCGGGAGGAACCTTCAGTGCTGATGGTACAACGTGGTCGCGCCAAACCAAGCATGCGGTCTACCTACGAATGGCCTCCCCTGCTACTGACCTGCTGCCATTCCATAAGCCTGTTCCCTTTGACCACATTGACAACCAGTCTGGCAATATTTAGACTTTAAAGTTCCCAGGTAACTTGGCGGGCATGGGCGATTTGAACTAGCTCAGGTAGACAACTTGGTCAGCATGGAATGGGCTGTCAGGGGTGGTGGTGGAATCAGATATGACAGTGGCATTTTAAGAGGCTGTTAGACACATGGATAGGCAGGCGATGGAGGGAAATGGATCATGTGCAGGCAGAAGAGACTTAGATTAATTTGGCTTCATGTTCGGCACAGACATGGTGGGCTGAAGGGCCTGTTCCTGTGCTGTACTATTCCATGTTCTGTGCTTATGGCTTCAGGGTCTCCCACATGGTCTCCTGGTATTGGAATGTAGCGACTAATTAGCACACAGCAAGATCCCACAAACGGCAATGTGATTATGAGCGTGTGTTAGTTGAAAGGTAAATATTGAACAGAAACATGGTGGGAACTGCCCTTCAGGTAGCCTGATGGGTCATCTTACCCCCAACTAAGGGACCGGTTGATGCCTCAAACTGAATATCTCATCTGAAAGACAGAACCTTTGACAGTGCAGCACCGTACCAGTCTTATACCACGAGTGTTGTCCCGGACCACAGTGAATCTAGAACCTACAGCTGCTTGATTTGGAGATGAGACTGCCATCCACTAGAGCCCATAAATGCAATTAAACCATCGAATGAAGTGAAAGCTGCTAATGTTGGAAACACACAGCAGGTCGAGCAGATGGGGTTCAGTCCTGACCCCTGGTGCTGTCTGTGTGGACTTTGCCTGTTGTCCCTGTGAGCACCTGAATTTCCACATGGGTGCTCTGGTTTCCTCCAACATCCCAAAGGTATGCAGCTTGTTAGGTTAATTGGCTGCTGTAGTATGTCGGTGAATGGTAGGATCTGGGGGGAGTTGATGAGAATGTGGGGAGAATAAAAAAAAATAGGATTAATGTAAGATTATTATAAATGGGTGTTTGATGGTCTGTGCAAACTCGGTGGGCTGAAGGTATTGGTTTATTATTGTCACTTGTACAGAGGTACAGTGAAAAACTTGTCTTGCATACCGATCGTGCAGATCAATTCATTACACAGTGCAGTTACATTCAGTTAGTACAGAATGCATTGAGGTAGTACAGGTAAAAACAATAACAGTACAAAGTGTCAAAGCTACAGGGAAAGTGCAGTGCAGGTGGACAATAAGCTGCAAGGTCACAAGGTAGATTGTCAGGACAGAGGCCATAATCAAAGACCCCACCCACCTGGGACATTCTCTCTTCTCTCCTCTTCCATCAGGGTAGAAGATACAGGAGCCTGAGGGCACGTACCACCAGGCTTAAGGACAGCTTCTACCCCACTGTGATAAGACTATTGAACGGTTCCCTTATCCAATGAGATGGACTCTGACCTCACAATCTACCTTGTTGTGACCTCTCACCTTATTGCACTGCACTTTCTCTGTAACTGTGACACTTTACTCTGTACTGTTATTGCTTTTACCTGTACTACCTCAATGCACTCTGTCCTAACTCAATGTAACTGCACTGTGTAATGAATTGACCTGTATAATCAGTATGCAAGTTCTTCACTGTACCTCAGTACAAGTGACAATAATAAACCGATACCAATACCAATACCAATACAGAAGGCTCCCTCAAACACTCCAAGGACAGGGATTGCACAGAGAGTAAAACTCACTCATTTTGTCCCATCAAACTATTGTATCTGAGTAAAAAACCCCTCTCTGCACTGTCTCCCCAAACATTCTCAGGGCAAGGAGACTGTGCGTTAGATACACAGTAAACCTCCCTCCACACTGTCCCATCAAACACCTGGGGCAGAGGCAGCAGGGTGCAAGGTTGGAGACCTCTGTGAGGATCTGAAGGGGCTTCCCCTCTCCAGCTCCATTTGCACTAGCCTCACTGTCAACGCGGTACAGATGGGGCTGTGCGTCGAGATGCATGCAGAACATCCTTGTTGGTGTGCCCCTGTGCATGCCCAAGGCGGCCATTCACAGATCCAGGCAGTGTCAGACATAGAACAAACATGGAACAGTACAGCACAGGAATGGGCCCTTTTGCCCATGGTCTGTGCCAACTACGATGCTAAATTAATTTAAACGTCTCTGCCTGAACACGGTCTATATCCCTCCACTCCCTGCCTGTTCATGTGCCTGTCGGTATGCCTCTTAAATGCCACTATTGCACCTACTTCCACCACTACCCCTGGCAGTGTATTCCAGGCACCCACCACTCCCTGTGTATAAATCCTACCTCTTTCATACGTCCCCCCTCACCTTAAAACTATGTCCTCTCGTTGTGACATTTCTACCCTGGAAAAAGGAATATCGACCCTATCTCTGCCTCTCATAATTTGTATGGGGGCAGGCACGGTAGTGTAGCGGTTAGCGTAACGCTATTACAACGCCAGCGACCCGGGTTCAATTCCCGCCGCTGTCTGTAAGGAGTTTGTACGTTCTCCCTGTGCCTGTGTGGGTTTCCTCTGGGTGCTCCGGCTTCTTCCCACGTTCCAAAAGACGTATGGGTTAGGAAGTTGTGGGCGTGCTATGCTGGTGCTGGAAGTGTGGCGACACTTGCGGGCTTCCCCCAGAACACTCTACACAAGAGATGCATTTCACTGTGTGTTTCAATGTATATGTGACTGATAAAGATACCTTACCTTATCTAATCTCTGATTATTTTTCAAGCACGGTTTGTCCACATGTCCCATTGGGGTTCCGGGAAGGGTCC
The DNA here is from genome assembly GCA_030265395.1 of Rhina ancylostomus. Classification (NCBI taxonomy): domain Eukaryota; kingdom Metazoa; phylum Chordata; class Chondrichthyes; order Rhinopristiformes; family Rhinidae; genus Rhina; species Rhina ancylostomus. The sequence continues at coordinate 9,663,417 of JARFYF010000067.1, forward strand.
ATCTAAGCTGATTGCCTACCCAAGATTATGTCCATGCCCAGGTGTCATTGGAGAGGAGCCCATAGTGTCTACTGCCTTGCTGTAACCTCCTAGGACTGGTGTGCACCACAGGGGCTGGAGTTTATCCTGGACATCGAGGGAAATATTTTAATTTTTGTTGGTGTTCTAAATGAATAACTATATTAAAACAACAATGATAATTGTAAAGAGAAGGTTGGTTGGTGGACAAACACAAAGATGGGATGTGCACTGCATGTCTGTTTACCCCATATGACGCACATCCAGTGACCCTGGTTCGATTCTGATCTTGGCTGCTGTCTGTGTGGAGTTTGTACGTTCTCCTTATGGGTTTTCTCTGGGAGCTCTGGTTTCCACCGACATCCATGAGACACGTAGGCTTGCAGATTAATTGGCCACTGTAAATTGTCTCTGGTGTGTAAGAGATTGGAGTAAATGGGTGCCTCATGGTCAGTGCAGACTCGATGGGCCAAAGGGCCTGCTTCTGTGCTGTATGGCTCAATGATTCGATGAAGATAGATGTGAATTATTTCTGGCTGGTGTGCCTCACGCAAACAAATACATCGGAAGAAATCAGAGCTCTTCCATTGCATGCATGACCTGTCTTGTCCCTGTGCTCTGGAGCGCACACAGTTTACACTGAATAGCAACTGACTCAAGGGTTCTAAGGGCCAGATACATCCTGATTACAGCATAATCCATGGCCCAGAACATCACCTGCTGAAGGTGGGCATTTGGGTAGGAGGCCTTTGTACATATACGTAGGAACATGGAGAAATTAGGTAGGCAAACAAATCTGTTTAAGTTATGGAGCTTGGACTGTGATAGTAGGGAAGACTTACTGCATTTGTTACTGTAAGGTCTTCAGAATGCTCTGTGATACATAGGTATCGAAAAGAGGCAAAGGTTTATTTGGAAGATAGCACACTAAATATCTTTGTGCTGAGTCTTTCTACTCTTGGTGCAGACTGAATGCCTGTGACATTGTTATATTGCCAACACAGCAAGTGACTCCGCTGTCCAATAACATCACAATATAAACAGACATGGGGATGCAGGGAAGACAACATACTTAAAGGTACAGTACAACACCTGTCGTCAAGCTTCACAAGAATGATCTTGGGAATGTGAGGCTTAATGTATGAGGAACGTTTGATGTGTTTGGCCTGTACTTGATGGAATTCAGAAGAATGAGGAGGGGGGTGTCTCACTGAAAGGCTTGGATAGAGTGGAGAGGATGTTTCCATTAGTAGGAGAATCTAAGACCCGAGGCACAGTCTCATAATAAGGGACGTCCCTTTAAAACTGAGGTGAGGGGGAATTTATTCAGCCAGAGGGTGGCGAATCTGTGGAATTCATTGCCACCGAGGGGTGTGGAGGCCAAGTCATTGGGTGTATTTAAGGCAGAGATTGATAAGTTCTTGACTGGTAGCAATTAAGGGTTAGAATCAGAATCAGGTTTATTGTCATTGACTTATATGATGTGAAATTTGTTGTCTTGTAACATCAGTACAGTGCAAAGATATAAAATTATGATAAATTACAGGAATAAATAAATAGTGAAAAAAAAGAATAATGAGGAAGTGCTCATGAATTCATGGATCGTTCAGAAATCTGATGGCGGAGGGGAAGAAGCTGTTTCTGAATCGCTGAGTGTGGGTCTTCAGGCTCCTGTACCTCCTCCCCGATGGTAGTAACATGAAGAGAGCTTGTCCTGGGTGGCGAGGGTCCTTAGTGATGGATGCCACCTTCTTGAGGCACCGCCTCTTGAAGACGTCGTCAGTGGGGGGGGAGGGTTGTGCCTGTGTTGGAGCTGGCTGTCTACAACCCTCTGCAGCCTCTTGCGATCCTGCACATTGGATACAGGGAGAAGACAGGAGAATGTAGTTGAGAATAAAAGCCATGACTGAATGGTGGTGCAGACTCGATGGGCTGAATGGCCTAATTCTGCTCCTATACCCTATCGTCTTGTGGTCTAGTCACAAGAATAGAAGAACCACAAGAACATAGGAGCAGGAGCCCTTTCCCACCATTCAATATGACTGATCTACCTGGGCCTCAAAGCCTCTGTGCCAGTTCCACACAGCCCTTACTACCTCAGGCCTCGGTCTGATATCTCATCCAGATGTCAGTACTTTGGGCATGGTGGCACTCCCGGAGCACTGCACTAGGTTTTAGTGCTCACGTCTCTGGAGTGGGGCTTGAACCCGCACCTGGTGTCGAGAGAGGGAGAGATCACCACTGGGATTGTGGGCTGTTACAGGTGAGTACAATGTGCATTATTAAAGTCCGTTCTGTATCTCAGTTTGACAATGGGATCTTGCTGAATGCAACATTCCTCAGCACTGCCATCTTCTACTTTAATAAACATGGGATATTCCGACACAGTCTTGAAAAGTGATCAGAGGTTACAGAGCAAGCCATTGTCAGGTCCTTGGTTCCATTGTGAAATGAGCCTTCCTGAAAGCTTTTTGTGAGGAAGCTTCCATTTATTGATCTTGGAACACACTGGCCCGGCTGATGGATTGTGGTGTTCCTGGAACCAGCTCAAAGTGGAGCCAGCTCCCTTTGTCTGAGCCCATGTGAATGGGAAGACAGGCTTGGAGACCACTACTGCTCTGGGATGTGAGAAGAAAATCAAAACGAGCTATTGAACGAGTCAAGGGTCTTGCAACACCATCTCCCTGTGCCAACAGGGAAAAAAACAAGTTGCTGTTTTCTAGCTACTAATCTACTTTACAAGTGCGTTTCTGTGCAAATTTAATTTATTCTTTTGTTTCTTTGGCTCCATAGGATCTGCCTTTGGCAACATACTTTGAGAGAGAAAACTTGTATGAGGTGGGACTAACGTTCAACTGTTTGTAGGGGCCATTCATAGAAACGTTATACTTGAAGGAGGCTGTTCAGCTCATTGAGCCCACTCTAGCTCTTTGCAGGAGCAGGGAAGATGAGCAGAGGTTTATTTTCAGCTGGAGGTAGTGTGGATCTGGGAGATGGACAGAAACCCCTGGTCGTATTAAAAAAAAGCACTTGAGGAGCAGTGATCAGCTGGGCTACTGGCAAAGAGCCGGGTCACCCTTTTTCAACCGGCATGGAGACAATAGGGCTGTTTGTCTGGGCTGTAACTTGTCCATGTTTCAATGATTCCATCCACTCAGTCCTCCGCCCTTCATGTCCATGTGGTCCGTAGTGTTCTGTCGCTGAGGTAGGGTTGGGGTTGTGCAGGTTGGTTAAGGAGCCTGATGGCTGTGGGATGTAGCTGTTCCTGGACCTGTTGGTGTGAGACTTCGGGTTTCCGTGGATGGTGCGGAGGGGTGTGGCTGTGCTGGTCTGGGCCGTGTCTGCTGCTCTCTGCGGTCTCTTGTGTTCCGTGCATTGGAACTGCCTTGCCAGGCCATGACGCGGCCAGCTGGGATGCTTTCGGCGGTGCAACCGTTGAAGTTGGTTAGAGTATTTGGTGACATGCCAAATCTCACCAAGGTGAGAGGGGAGAGGTTTAACAGTAACCTGAGGGGCAACTTTTTCATCCAGAGGGTGGTCAGTACATGTGGTTGAGCCGGGTACATTAACAACATTTAAAAGGTACCTGGGCAGATACCTGGATGGGAAAGTTTAGAGGGATATGGACAAAACACGGGAAATGGGACTAGCTTAGATGGGAATCTTGGTCAGCATTGACAAGATGGGCTGAAAGGCCTGTTTCCCTGCTTTATGACTGTATGACTCCTCTGGGATCTATTCAATTCCCTTTTCAAAGCAACGATCGAGTCATCTTCCACCACTCTTTCAGTCAGTAGGTTACAGATTGTGACCGCATGGAAGACATCTTCCTCAGGTCAACCCATATTTCTTTTGCCAAACACTGTAAGTTGATGACCTCCCATTCTTGACCCTTCCACCACTGGAAGGAACTCCTCTCTCTCTATTCACTTTGCTTCAGTTCTTGGTGGTGTTGATTTCAGTCAAATGTGTTCAGTGAGGTTTCATTGCATGCCTTTCGATATTATCACTGCCAAACACAGATGCCCTGAGGTCATGAGCTTCACGTCATGGATAAATTTCATGAAATGTCAAGAAAGGTTTTTATATAACCAATGAGCAAATTTAAAGGCTGGCAAATCAGCCTCTCTCTTTCCAACTCTTAGTCTCTTTTCCATCACAGAAACTTCTGGGTTTGTTCTTAATATTTGACTTCTCCCAAACCTCTCCATTGACTCCATCTACACTTCCCTCATGGAAGCAGCTGACACAAACAAAGACCCCTCCCGCCTCAATCTCTCTCTCTTCTCTCTCCCCTGTTGGGCAGAAGATACAAAAGCTTGAGAGCACGTATCACCAGGCTCAAGGTCAGCTTCTGTCCTGTTGTTATCAGACTCTTGAACAGACCTCTCATACGCTAGAAAGTGAAATCTTGATCTACAATCTACCGTCGTGGCACTTGTTTACCTGTACTGCACTGTAATTGTAACTTAAAATTCTGCATGCTGTTTTCTTTTTACTACCTCAATGTACTGCATGATCTGTCTGGATGGCACACAAACAAAAGTTTTTCACTGTATCTCGGTACACGTGACAATAATAAACGAGTACCAATACTCTTCAGTGAAGTGAGGGAAAGTGTTTCAAATCCACCTTTGGCCAGTCTAGTCCCTCAAGACTGCAAGACAGGCAATAGTTTGAACAAAACAGAAAATACAGGGAAAACTCAGCCAGCTGAGCAGCATCTGTGAAAAGGGAAACCAGTCAATATTTTGGTTCAGGGACCCTTCCTTTAGAACTGGCGGGGAGCACGGAGAGGTTATAGTTTATGGGAGTGAAGTGTAAGACAAAAGACGATATGGAGATTGGTTAAGACAGATCAGGTGATAATGAGTGTAAGGAAGGTATTTTATAGAAATGAGTAAGAAAGGAACATAAGCTGGATAATGGGAAATAACGAGAGAGCAGTTTATTTGTAGGTGAAGAATTTAATGTTCAGTCCAGAAGGTTGCAAGGTTCCTGAACAGAAAATAAGATGTTGTCCTTCTAGTTTATGTCGGGCCTCACTAACGGGCACAGACAGGTGGGAATGGGAGTGAGGATTGAGGGATGAAGTGGCTGCAACAGGAACCTCTACTGAGATGAGAAAAACTTCTTCACGCAGAGGGTGGTAAAACTTTGGAATTCACTGCCCGAGAGGGCTGTGGAGGCTTGCTGAGTATATTCAGATAGATTTCTGGATTTTTGAGAATTAAGGGATAATGGGTCAGTGAGGAAAATTTAAGCTAGATATACTTATTAGTCACATGTACATTGAGACACACAGTGAAATGCATCTTTTGTGTAGGGTGTTCTGGGGGCAGCCCGCAAGTGTCGCCACGCTTCCGGCACCAACATAGCACGCCCACAGCTTCCCAACCCATACATCCTTGGAATGTGGGAGGAAACCGGAGCACCCAGAAGAAACCCATGCAGACACGGGGAGAACGTACAAACTCCTTACAGACAGCGGCCGGAATTGAACCCGGGTCGCTGGCGCCGTAATATCATTGTGCTAACCGCTACACTACTGTGCCTGCCCTATCAGATTATACAAGGGAGAGTGCAACACCGGTCCATTCACTTGTAAGAATGATCCTTCAGTGTTATTGAAAGAAATAAACTGATTACTGAAACTAAATCTTGCATTTCCTTGAGCACTGAAAGTGTTAACTTATGAAATGTTTATTACATCATAAGCCATTTTAGCCATCTGATGAACAAGATGTGTTGGAAAGCTGTCCATCTGAGTAAATCTTACCTTCTAATAGGAGTGGATCAATCCAGGGTAAGACCCTGAGCCTTGGACAGCTTACTTTTCTTGCTGCCAGTTACAGTTTCTGTAGCAGAACGCTTATTCCCACACTCTTTCTGCTTGGCACCTTTGACTTCTGGTACTTCCTCAGCAGATTTCATCTAGAGATAGAATGGAAATCTGGGGCAATCTGCCTTACTCTCAGGAACAGATATTAAGCAAACTAATGCATGTCATTGCACAATATCTATGGACAACACTATCAGCCTTTGAACTGGCAGTGGATCGGAGCATATGACAGAGAGGACAAAGTCAATTTATTCAGACCAGTGTCCTTAAAGAGAGAAGAAAACAGACACTACAGAAACTTCTTCTGATTAAGACTGCATAATTTATCCAGAAAAGTACAGCAAGAGCAGGATAGCAATATGTAAAGTTTTGTGCATGGAAGCAATCAGTCACTCACAGCAATGTGGTCATCACCTAATGTCCACTCTGCCCAGCCAGACTGTTGACACTACATGCACCCTTTTATTATTTAAATGACAAACTTAATTCTTTACTGGTCCTATCTTAAAATAAAGGTATAAAAACATAAAGCCTCATCAGTTAAATCAAACACTAACTGACATTTGGACAATTAATTCCACAAGGAGTCTCCACGGTTCTCAATACATTCTGGTTATTAGGTCTTGCATTACACCCATTTACCACAGCTATAAATGCACCATGTTTGCATTCTGAGCTGCAGGAAAGAGATGGTACAGCTGACATGCCTAGACAGCTGAAGTCCAACAACCTATCAGACAAAGTAGTCACTCCAATGCCATGGAACTCGGTGTCCAACCCTCGTCCCCCTCCACCCCTGAAAGCACGCTGCTCTGGTGTGCAAGATTTACAGGGCGCACTACAGCAAATCATCAAGTTTAATTCCAAGTTACCTCATTCACCCATGAAGGGCATGAGGAGAAAGTACACTGAGGACATTCATTTCCACATCAGCTATCATGCTGGATTTGTTTTTTTGTTTGTGGTGGTTAAAAGTAATCAATTAAATCATGACCTGGCATGAACTACAATTTGCAGAGAGGTATTCCACACTTCCACCATCCTCAGCATGCTTCCCAACTTCAGTTCTGAATGATCTGGCTTTAATCTTTGGACTGTACCTCTTAATTCTAGAATTCTCGACCAATTGAAAGAGTTTCTCTCT
>JARFYF010000067.1:10212850-10223851 GCA_030265395.1 Rhina ancylostomus
ATGTGTGTGTGTGCATGTGTGTCTGTGTGTGGGTGAGTACATTAGTAATTGTGAGTACAGATGAGAATGTGTATGCACCTGTGAGTATACAGAGCACAGCAACCTGCCCAGGTCCTCACTGTCATTAGTCAGTGGTATCACTGCTTGTGCCTCTGTCGGACTCCTCAAGTTCCATTCCTCATGGTAACTAAAGAAGGAAAAGAACACCAGCAGGAAAATAAAAGCGGGGAAGGGAATTATTCATTGGAAAGAAAGGAGCGCAGGACTGGGTAAAAGTGGAATTGACGAAGAAGCCAGCACATGCTTGAGTGCCTCTGAGCTTATTCACTCTAACTAAAGCAAACACTCTAGTGCAGACAAAAACCTGTCAGGGAGATTCCCACTCACTGAGCAGAATAATGGATACCCACGGTGACAGATCCTACTGGGCAAGTGTCAGCAAAAGGTTTTCTGTGTGAGCTAGTTTACCTCTTCTAATGCAAGGAGAAACATAACATTGGCAGTGATATTTCAGTGTGATCTGATTGTGGCAGCCTGCCCTATTGGACAGCACTCTCACCCATGAGTCAGAAGGGCAGGGGTTCAAATCCTGCTCCCGAGGTCGGAGCATGGAAGTGCCTGTCCCCATGCAGTGCTGAGGGAGTGCTGCACTGTCAGGCATGCTTGTCGTATGTATGAGACATTGAACTGAGCTTCTCTCTCAGGTAGATGTGAAAGATCTCTTGGTGCTGTTGAAGAGCAGGTGAGCCCTATCCTGGTGCCCTGGGCTGTGACTGATCCATCGAATATAGAACAGTACAGGACAGGAACAGGCCCTTCAGCCCATGATGTCTTGCCAAGCATGATGCCAAGTTTAAACTAATCCCTTTTGCCTGCTCAGGGATTCTCTGCATATTCACGTGCCTGTTGAACGCCACAGTAGTGTAGCGGTTAGTGTAACACTTTACAGTGCCAGTGACCCGAGTTCAATTCCAGCCGCTATCTGTAAGGAGTTTGTATGTTCTCTCCCCACGTCTGCGTGAGTTTCCTCCCACATTCCAAAGATGGATGGATTAGGAAGGGAAGTTGTGGGCATACTATGTTGGCGTCGGAAGCGTGGCAACACCTGCAGGCTGCCCCCAGAACACCCCACGCAAAAGATGCATTTAACTGTGCATTTCGATGTACATGTGACTAATAAAAATATCTATCTTATCGATCTATCTTGATCTCTCAACTGAAATGACGGAATAGAACAAGTCATTTGGTCTGCTTTTGTGGGCTCTTGCTGTGCTGTGTACAGCTACTCTAACCACTACTGAAGTCCCTAGCAGTCTGCACTGAACAACATATGCAAAATATGCACATGCACACACACACACACGCACACACACACACACACGCACGCATCTCAAACAAAATCTTGTCTTCCTGCAGACTGCCTCTGGAACTTCCTACACACAGTGCTGCAGCCCAGAGGGCACTCAGTCAAGTGACATGATCCTTAAAGGCATGACAGTCATTCAAAAAAATTAAAGATTTTATCTGATTAAGTATATTTGCAAAGTGCAGAACGTTAGAATGTAAGAGGTGGGAGGAGGCCATTCAGCCCCCTCTGTACCTGCTCCATGATCCAATAAGATCATGGCTTATCCTTTACCTCAGCACAATTTACTGCACCGCCCTACACCACTCAGCTCTCCTAATATTCAAAAATCAATCGATCTTTGTATTGAATGTAGTCTGCAACCGGGTTTTGGGGAACTTCAAAGAATCACCAGACTTTGGGTTAAGGAATTTCTTCCTATCCCTGTCCTGAAATTTCTTCCTACCTCTGTTTAATTGGGTGACTTGTATTCACAATCTCTCTGCTGGCGTTCGTTATATTGACGTTGTAGATTTAGCAGTTACTGTTAGAGGATCATCCATCTTTGGACGTAGCAGTGTGATCTCACCTTATCTCCCGTTAGAACCGTCACCCAGTACAGAAACACCTTCAAACTCCCAGATATTTTTGCTCTTCTCCTGAGTATCCCTCACTATGGTTAAGTGGTCAATGTGGATTTTTTAGTCTGTATGTGTCCACGTAAGAAATACGCTTCTCACAGCCACTGTCCATGACGTCGTACTCGTCTCCATGGTGGAAGCAAGGTTAAGTGTTTGGTTAGATATCTTGTATTGATAATGATAGTGACACATTCAGTCCACCAGTTCCATGCCGGCTCCCAGAAAGGCAATCCCATCAGTTCCTTTCCCCTTCTCCTTATTTCCCTGCACTCCTACAATTTATTCTCTCGTATACATGCCCATCAGCTCTCCTTTGATTCTTCTTGTCATTAACCTACACGAAGGGGTAATTTGCAGTGACCAATCAACCTACCAGCACATCTTTGGGATGCGGGAGGAGTCTGGAGCACCCAGAGGAAGCCCGCACAGTCACAGGGAGAACGTGCAAACTCCACACGGACAGCACCTGAGATTGCAATCAAACTGTAGTGCCGATGCACCACTCTTTATTTCGTGTTGTAATGCACCATAAATGACTTGCTGTTGAGGCTCTTTTTGCCTTAACTGGGCTTTACCCCACTGCCAGGACTCATCTTTCTACAGTAGCTGGTAAAGTGGAGTTAGCAATGTGGCAGGGCAGGTAGAATCTAATATGGTGTTGGATCATACTGAACACAACTCTGCAGCACCCTTGTGCTTTCTGGCTCTGATGATGACCTCTGTTTTCTCTTTTCTGCTGCCTATTTGTATTGACTCTCAAACCTAAATAAATCACTTTCTTTTGCATGACATCACATTTGCTTTTTTAAAGCTGCCTATTATGTTGATACAGTCTTCTGAATAGTCCCTGGAGTACAGGAAGGTTTCCATCCTCCATAGCTGTCGCAATTAGAATATCATGCTGATTGTATGGATAATTTGGGGCCCCATGTAATGTTGCCTGGATTATTTTGGGTGATGAATAATTGGCCATTTCCATAACTTCTTTAAACCTGGTTATAATGTATTCATACTAAATACGTTTCTCTAATTCATTCTCAGCTCTTTCAGCCAATCTCTCCCTAACAGAGTCACATAATCAGTGGCCTGGCCTTTTGCCTGCTTTTGCATTTGTCCAGTGTTCCTGGGATTTTATGAAGATATGTTCACAATGCTTATCAAGATTGTTTCGTCGGCAAACAGTACTTTACTGAACGTCTGGTTACAACTTTCCCATCCCATTGTGCACCAAGTCTGCATCTGGGTCATTATTTATGTTGCTGTCTTGATTATTAATCTTTAATTTTGAACTTGCAGTGGTGTTTAATCAGCACCAGAATCATGTGTCAATGTAAAACGCACTCCTTGCATTGCTCATTGACTTCAATGTTGTGTGAAGCTCTCTTCTGTGATTTTCTCCTGCAGTTCTTTGCTTTCTGTGGGTGCACTGCTTGAACATAGGGGCAATATAAACAGGAGCAGAAGTTTGGCCATATATGCCTCAAGACTGCTGCACCAAGATCACGACTGATCTACTACCTCAACACCATTTTCCCAGCACTGTCCCCATATCTCATAATTCCCAAAAATATCCAGAAATTTATCAACCTCTGTTTGGAATAAACTCCATGACTGAATCTCCAAAGCACTCCAGGGTAAACAATTCCAAAAATTTTCCACCTTCTACACAAAGAAATTTCTCTTCATCTCAGTAATAAATGTCCGTCCCATTTATTTGCTGGGTTCTGGATTCCACAGCAGCAAGAAGGTCCTGCATTCAGCACCTACATGACTTAATCTCAATGTCTCAGCTCCAGTGATTTATCTTGACATTACTCCATGCATTGTGTTTACCCTGATGTGCTGTCCCCATTCCAAAGGTAAAGCTCTCTGCACACCCATTCGAGTTGGATGCAACTTGGACTGGACATCTATATCCATTCGACCTCACACTGCCCACTGTGCAGCTTGCCATTCAGAGATGTTCCAATGTCTCTACAGATGTTTCAGGGCTACCAGATAATCATCAACTGCCTCTCCTGACCTCTGATTACATGCTCCAAACATAAAGTTCCACCTTCTCTGGTGGGGCTAGTTTGAAATGACTTTGTAATTGGTTCATTAAATGAGACGTTGACTATCCTTGTAAGTTTGCTAACATCGTATTAATATCTGGCACTAGTTCTTCATCCTGTGACCTCACTCTGAGCATCTTTGCCCCTGCCCTCTACTTCAATAATGCTCTATGCCTGGTTGTATATTTCCATCATGGAAAGCAACCTCCCCTCCATGGACTTCTCGCTGCCTCAGTAAAGCAGCCAGCATAATCAAAGACCCTTTCCACCCCGGAAAGTCTCTCTTCTCCCCTCTCCCGTCGGGCAGATGATACAAGAGCCTGAAAGCACATACCACCAGGCTCAAGGACAGCCTCTATCCCACTGTTCCAAGACTATTGAACAGTTCCCTAGTACGATAAGATAGACTCTTGTCCTTACAGTCTACATCGTTATGAATTTGCACCTTATTGTCTACCTGCTCTGCACTCTCTCTGTAGCTGTGACACTGTACTCTGCATTCTGTATTGTTTTACCTCGTACTACTTCAATGCACTGTGTAATGAATTGACCTGTAAGAATGGTATGCAAGACAAGATTTTCACTGTACCTCAATACAAGTGACAATAATAATCCAATTCCAATAAATCAATTCCAATCCTATCAAAACAGAGATCTCTTGTCAACATTGAAGTTTCTGGCACATTGTAGCAGAGCTTAGAGCTGCTGCCTTACAGCCCCAAGTTCGATCCTGACCTCAGGTGCTGTCTCTGTGGAGTTTGCATGTTGTCCCTGTGATCACGTGCTCCAGTTTCCTCTCACAGGTCAAAAATGTACTGGTTGGTAGGTTAATTGTAGGTGGCAGGGGAAGTTGGGTGGGGACAGAAGTTGATGGGAAAGTCAGATTTGTGTAGATAGTTTTTTGATGGATGGTATGAACATGATGGGCCAAATGGCCTCTCCCCAGGCTATATGACTCTGTGACTAGCTCATCATTTTGCATTGTCTACCACTTTGACCATTACTGGTTTTGACTCTTTACCTGCACTTAAATTTTCATGGACTACAATTTTTTCCCCTTGCCCCTTCTGTGGTGCAAGAATCTATGATTCTTTGTTTGGCTACCAGAGCACTGAGAATCATCTGCTGAGCTGCTGCTAAGGAAGCAGTCTCTTTGTTCTTAGCTCTCAACAAGCAACTTCAATTTGTTAAGCCACAGAGAGAGAGCGTGTGGGTGGTAGGTTAATCTAGTCATAGGGAGAAAATCAGGCAAAGCCCCCAGGGGCCAGCAGCAGGATCTGCTTCCTTCTTACAATCCACTGAGGCTTTTAACCCTTCCTCAGTCCTCATCTAAATGATGTGCCACTCCTCCCTACCTGAACCCCACACTGAGGTAACTACAGTGTGTTAACAGCAGTGCCAGAGGTGCTCAGGAGTGTGTGAGAAACATAAAAATGTGGTGGAGTGTGTAAACAGGAACGTTTAAAGGGTGCTGGAGTGTACGAATAGGGGAGTGCAAGATTTAAATGACAGCATGCAAAATATAAAGCAATTCTCTTTTTTTTGCAGGATTTATTTATTTTTGTAATTTATAGTAATTTTATGGCTTTGCCACAAAACAATAAATTTCACCTCAGATGCGTCAGTGATAATAAATCTGATTCTGATTCTGGAATGTATAACCAGGAGAGTTCTAAGGAATTAATGTGTGTAACCAGGACTGCGCAAGAGAAACTGGAGTGTGCAACCGGAAGTGTGCGACAGGTATTGGTATGTATAAAGCAGGAGAGCGCAGGACGTACTGGAGTATGTAACCGTGGCTGTTCAAGAGGATTGATGTGTAAAGCCAGCAGTCAGAAAGAGATATTGGGGAACGCAGGAGGTACTGGGAAGTGTAAACAGAAGTGTGCAAGAGGAATTGGTGTTTAACTAGGCATCTGTAACGAGGTGTGTCTGAGAGATATTGGGGAGCATAAACTGGAGAGTGCAAGAGGAGTTGGAGTGTTTGAGAGATGCTGGAGGGTGCAATCAGGAGTGTGTAAGAGGGATTGTAATGTGCAACAAGGAGTGTGCAGAGGAGTTGAAGTGTGTAACTAGGTGCATGCAGCAGATGACCTTATGATCTACCTTGTGACCTTGCACCTTATTGTCCACCTGCACTGCACTTTCTCAGCAGCTGTGACACTTTACTCTGAACTGTTATTGTTTTTACCTGTACTACATCAATGCACTGTGTACTAACTCAATGTAACTGCACTGTGTAATGAATTGACCTGTACGATCAGTTTGTAAGACAAGCTTTTCACTGTACCTCGGTACAAATGACAATAATAAATCAATACCAATTCCAATATCAGTACCAATATTGAGTGTAGATGTTTCTTGTTATTTCAGAGCTAAAAGGCCTACCACTTATTTTGAAACTGTGACCCCCAGTTCTCGACTCTTTGGCCAAAAGAAACATTCTTCCCTCAGCTACTCTACAGAGCCCTCAAAGAATTTTGAAAATTTCATTAGAACATAAAAAACAGGAGCAGGAATAGGTCAATCAGCTCCTCTGCAATTCAATAAGATATGGCTGGTCGAATCTTGGCCTGAACACCAGCTTCCCACACTTTTCTCATAGCCCTTGACTCCCTTCCAGTTTAAATTCCTGTCAGGGGTGAATATATTCAGTGATTCTGTCTCCATAGATCAATGGAGTAGCAAATTACAAAGATTTACAACCCCATAAGAGTAGTAATTGCTCCTAATCTCTATCTTAAATGGATGATCTCTCATCCTTTGAGGAGATCTCTCTCTCTGAGGAGATTTACAAGGATATTGCCTGGAGTCGAGGGACTGAGTTATCAATAGAGGTTGAGCAGCTTGGGACTACTTTCATTGGAGTGTAGAAGAATGAGGGGTCATCTGATAGAGGTGTATAAAATCATGAGGGACATAGATAGGATGAATGTGCACAGTCTTTTGCCCAGGGTTGGAGAATCAGGCTTAAAGTAAGAGGGGAGCAATTTAATTGGAACTTGAGGGACACCTTTTTCACCCAGAAGGTGGTCAGTACACGGAATGAGCAGCCACAGGAAGTGGTTGAGGTAGTGGAAGCAGTTAACAACATTTAAGAGGTACATATTAGTACAGCACAGGAACATGCCCTTCGGTCCACAATGTTGTACTGAACTAATTAAACTAGTCATTAAAAGCCTACTAAACTAGTCCTTTCTGCTTACATATCCATATTCCTCCATTCTCTGCATATTCGTGTGCCTAAGAGCCTCTTAAACATCGCTGTCGTATTTGCCTCCACCACCACCCCTGGCAGCACATTCCAGGTACCCACTACTCTCTGTGTAAAAATATCAACCTGCACATCTCCTTTGAACTTACCCCCTCTCACTTTAAATGTATGCCCTCTTGTATTAGACATTTCAACCCTGGGAAAAAGATACCAGCTGTTTATTCTAGCTAGGCTTCTCATAATCTGCCACTCCAGAGAAAACAACCCAAGTTTGCCAACCACTCCTCATAGCACATGCCCTCTAATCCAGGTAGCATCCTGGTAAACCTCTTCTGCACCCTCTCCAAAGCCTCCACATCCTTCACATCATGGGGTGACTAGAATGGAATGCACTTGGACAGGTACATGGATAGGAAAGGTTTCGAGGGATATGAGCCAAATACAGGCAAATGGGACTAGCTTAGATGGGAATCTTGGTCGGCATGGACCAGTTGGGCCGAAGAGCCAGTGCCAGCAACCTGGGTTCAGTTCTGGCTGCTGTCTGTAAGGTGTTTGTACGTTCTATCCGTGTCTGCGTGGGTTTCCTCCGGGTACTCCGGTTTCCTACCATATTCCAAAGACACACGGGTTAGAAAGTTGTGGGCATGCTATGGTGCCGGAAGCGTGGCGACACTTGTGGGCTACCCCCAGGGCTACCAAGCCCTTTCAGGATCGTATGTTTCAAAAAGATCACCTCTCATTCTTCTAAATTCCAATGAACAAAGGCCTAACCTACTCAAGTCTTTTTACATGTCAATCCCTTCCTCCCAGGATTCTGCTTAGTGACCCTGGTCTGCGTGGCCTTCAATGTACTTCAACATAAATTGGTCACCTTTTCTTCTTCTAAATCCTCGAGAATAGAGCCTTAATCTACTCAAATCTCTCCTCATACGACATCCTTGCCATCCAAGGTTGATTCCGGTGAACTGCACACCTTCTAAAGCAACTCATTTAGATATGAAGGCCAAAATTGTACATAATACTCCAGGCGGGGTCTGACAAGCCCGAGGTGATTGTAGTAATCTTTACTTTTGTACTCAAATACTCTTGCAATAAAGGCCAAGATACCATTTGTTTTCCCAACTGTCCGCTGGATCTTTCAGAGACTCATGTACAAGGAAACCAAGCTCCCTTTGATCATGCTGCCTTCTCTAGAACTAGTACATTTTGAGCACTTTGGAATATTTTGTGTGCATGCATGCACACAGTCCTCAATAGACATTTTCTGGAAAAGATCATCTTCTGAGACTGCACTTGGAGTGTTGTGTGCAACTCTGATCACTTGGCTACAGGAAGGATGTCATTAAGCCAGAAGAGGTGCAGAAAAGATTCACAAGGATGTTACCAGGACTGGATGGCTTGACTTGTAAGGAGAGAGTGAATAGGCTGGGACTCTTTTCCCATGAGTGTAGGAGGGGTCACCTTATAAGATAAGATTTCTTTATTAGTTACATGTACATCGAAACACATAGTGAAATGCATCTTTTATGTGGAGTGTTCTGGGGGTAGCCCACAAGTGTCGCCACGCTTCCAGCACCATAGCATGCCCACAACTTCCTAATCCGTGTGTCTTTGGAATATGGGAGGAAACTGGAGCACCCAGAGGAAACCCACGCAGACACAGAGAGAACGTACAAACTCCTTACAGACAGCAGCCAGAACCGAACCCAGGTCGCTGGCACTGTAATAGCATTATGTTAACTGCTACTCTACTGTGCCTGCCCTTATTAACATATGAAGGGTGTAGACAAGGTGGATGGTTTACAGTCTTTCCCAGGGTAGGTGTAAGGAAAGAGTTAAATTTTCCAGAAGTCATATTTGATTCCTCCTTGGCGTGTACAAAAATGTGTAACACAGAATGGTGGTTGTAAGACAAAATGGTGTTGGTTTGGAATGTGGGAATGTTTTGAGAATGTCAAAGGGTACCAGTCCACAGCCTTGAGAGAGAATAACGATGAAAAACATGCTCATCTGGGAAAGGAAGAATAATGTACAGGTGGAGCCTTGTACCATACCCATGAGAAAGTACAAGAGTAAGGGGTTTTAAGGGTAAACAAAGGGGCTACTTCTTTGTGCAGGGCACTCTTGCTTTAGGCTGGAGTTGTGATCAGACCTAAGGGGTAGACACAGCAAGAGCAAGAGTGAGAACAGTGGAAGCCGCTGCCAGACACTTCCAGCAACTGTGTAGATCAGTTCACTGAGTGGTTGATAAGTATTCTTTGTATTCTATTGTTCTGTAGGTCTTTGAAGTGGTTAATGAGTAGTTTTCATATCATCCTAATAAACTAGTGTCTTTATAACCTTTAACACGTGTACAGTGTCTCCTTTGTGTGCAAGTACCTTTGGCTGCTGAATCAGAAAAGAACAGGGAATGAATTTTAAAATATTTTCATTACAGTAGGGCAGACTAAAATTAGAGGACATAGATTTAAGGTGAAAGGGGATAGATTTAAAGGGGACCTTCACACAGAAAGCGGTGGGTATAGGGAACTATTTTTAACTCCTTCTTCAATATAGTTAATCTGTATTAATATTAAACCACCCGTTCATATCACTAGATTTTTCTGGCAAGCTCCTTTTATGGCTTCTTTATATGCTGCCCTAAAACTAGAGTGCACAGGTTTAAGGTAAGAGGGGAAAGGTTTAAAGGGGACCTGAGGGGCAAGTTTTTCACACAGAGGTGGAGGGTATATAAAACCAGCTGTCAGAGGAAGTGGTTGAAATGGGTACAATTTAAAAGACATTTAGAATGGTACATAGGAAAGGTTTAGAGGGAAGAAGGCCAAATGCAGGCAAATGGGACCCAGGTAGACACCTGGTCAACATGGACAAGTTATGCCCAAGGGCCTGTTTATGTGGTGTATAACTATTATGACTCTATGATCCCTGCTGCTTGTAAGCAGTATTCTCAATATTCAAAATTTCTTTTGCCATTTAGATTCTAAAATAATACATGGATGGAATTTAAAATATTAAAAAATGTTACATTACACTTACCAATGACGGTGGGTTCTAAGTCAATGAACAGAGCTCTTGGGACAAGCTTTCCACCACCTGTCTCAGAAAAGAAAGTGTTGTAGGAATTATCTGCAGCTCCATAAGTCCAATCCCTGGGCATAAATCCATTAGGCTGGATACCATGTTCTAAACAGTACAACTCCCAACAGGCATTTCCGATCTGGACACCAGCCTGACCAATGTGGATGGAGATACATTCATGCTGTGAACCAATAAATTCAAAATTATTACAAAGCAGGTCAGGCTAAGATAGTAATAGCAAGTTATAGCAATCTCAGTTTATTACATTTATATTCCAAAGACACCTTCGTCTGACTTTGTAGTCATCAGATGGGCAACAACTGCTGCCACCATGAATCCAGTGATTTCCCCTTGCCCAGCATTTTCTGTTGTTGGGTATGAATTCAGAAAACTGGGGATGGGCTGGTGCTGTCAATATTTGGGGGTGGGTTGCTCGCAGTGGGTAGGGAGTGGGTTGCTGGATGTAGGTGGGATTAGGCTTGATGGTACTGTCAGTTGTTTGGTGGTGTTTTGGTCAGTCGGTTGGAAGAGGGAGTGATTAAGTAGGGTGAGATGGATTACTAATAATGTAGCAATAGGTGGGGTTGGGCTGGCAGTGGAATGTGGATTGAGAATGAGTTGATGACTGTGGAAGGGGATGGGTTATTGGCTGTGGGACAAGGTGAGAAC
>JARFYF010000067.1:10465813-10476688 GCA_030265395.1 Rhina ancylostomus
TCCTTGAGAAGGTGTGAAACAGATGGCGGGGCATCTGATTTCAACTGCAAGGTTAGACCAGAGAAGTTGGGGTTGTTCTCCATGGAGCTGAGGAGATTGAGAGGAGACTTGACAGAGGTGAACAAAATCTTAGTGGATTTATTTAGAGCAGCTGTTTCCATGAGCCACTAGTTCAAGGAGCAAGGAGAACAGATTTAAGTGAAGGGTAAAAGACACTGGGAGATTGTGAGGATTTTATTTCTCTACAGGGTGGAACTCACTGTCTGTAAGGTGGTGAAAATCTGGCCATTTTGGATAAGCACTGGAGGGAACATGGGGAAAGAGTGGGAGAATAGGACTGACAAGGTAACTCTGTGGAGACCTGACAGGGACTCGATGGGCTGAACATCCTCCTTCTGTGCTATAACCCCGAGATGTTGTTGCTAACAGTGAGTTTGTCAATCCCATCCTCGCTGTGTAAAATGAAAGGATTGGAGGCCACAGCCACAGTTATTTGACATTCTGTCCTGACCATCTGGTGCCTTTCTCCAGGTTCAATTCATTTCACACATGGAACTTCTTGTTGAGACCACTGGCAAATTTACACCCCCACCTTTACTCTCATGCTCACTCTCACACACTCGTATAGTCTCACATTTATACAGTTTCTCTCTCACACTTACCTCTTGCACACACATTCATACAGTCTCACATAGCCTCTCTCTCTCTCTCTCTCTCTCTCACACACACACACACACACTCCCTCTTTCTCTCACACACACCCTCATTCAACCTCACACTCACCCTCATTCAAGCTCACACTCACACACTCTCTCTCACATACTCATACTCCCCCTTCCTCACACACACTCTCTGCTCAAGTATAACATTAAAACGTGACCTCACTGCCTTACCTGAGCCCCAAAACTCTGATTCTTTTTTTCCAAACCAGACCCGCCCATCACAAAATTAAACACACTGTTGGCCTATTTAAGGATGAAACACCCAAGTTCATCAAGAGCAGAGGAAACATATGGTGATACAGAGCAAGTCATTTCGACCGGGATAAAGAACCGAACCAGACCAGTATGACTCAACACAGCCCAAATCTGACCCATTTAGTTGGGTCAGGTAGGCAAATTATAACACAGCCACTTGTCAGCAGGGTAGAGACCAGGGCAACGATCCCAATGATATCCTGCTCCTGCCCCCTGCTCCCACTTCCTTACCTAAGGAAACTGAGGCTTACTGGAACACTCATAAACACATTCCATAAACACCCCAGGGCTCTTTTCAGGAGCACTTGGTCCATGGTGTTTGTTGGCTTACTGTAACACTCATAAACACATTCCATAAACACCCCAGGGCTCTTTTCAGGAGCACTTGGTCCATGGTGTTTGTTCAATGCAACCATGCTGTAATATCCAAAGTTTTATGTTAAATTGAAAATGTAGATACCAACATTGAATTCAACCTGTGGGCATGCAGCATCCACAGAAATCTTTGACCAAACTCCTTACTTTTTATTAATCCACGTCGAAGAATAGACATAGAAAGCACTTGTAAAACTTGAACCTTTGAGAACTTACTGTGCTCAAATCTATTGTGCTTAGCTGTTCAGTTACTGCTTCTCATCACACAGCACCAGGGCTTCCTAAGTGCTTTTAACGTACAAGATCCCTGGTGAAACATTAAACTTCATATCTCTGAAATAAACAGGGTTCTTTTCCTTATACTTTTTATGCCATCCATGTCCTTTGAAGAGTGGAGCAAGATCTAATCACGATGTCTGTTAATTACTCAGTTTTTGAAATGGCAGGGTTGAACTAGAGGTTAAGGAGGCAATCTCTGCATCTACACCACCCACTTTCCCCAATCATAGACATTTACAGCACCCATTGTGTCGTTGTCATCCAAAAATCATTCCCAGTTCCCAGCGGTCAGTCTTGCAATTGTAACCTTGCAGTTTACAGCACTTCAAATGCGTGTCTGGGTACTTTTTAAATGTGCTCACTCTTAGCCAGTGAGTTTCATACCCTTAACACTCATCAAGTGAACCCTCCACTTTAATCCACTTAACAAATCTATGTCCTCTCATTATTAACTTCCCTGTCAAGGGAAGTAGGCCCTGCCTTTTCACTCTGCCTCTCATGATTTCAGTCACCTCAATCCCCTCTCCCCTTAGTCTTGTCTGCTCTAAAGAAAAACAAACCAGCCGAGCTGGTGTCTCTACATATCTAGAATCCTCCAACCCTGCCAGATCTCTTCTGCACCCTCTGTAGTGCTAATGTCCCGTGACTTTGCAACGGATGCAGAGAAAGGAGAGATAAGCCTTGGATTCATAATTCAGGCCATACTTTTTTTGCACTTATGGGATGTGGCCATTGCTGGCAACGGCAGGATTTATTGTCCATCCCTCATTGTCCTTGAACCGAGGAAGCAGTTAAAATTCAACCATGTTGGTGAGCCAGGACTCACATATAGAGCCAAACAGGTAAAGATGATCGATTTCCTTCCCTCGAGGACACACGCGAACCAGATGTGTTTTTATTATAATCTGGTAGTTTCATGGTTCCCTTACTAAGCTAGCAATTTTTAAAAATTTCTTCCCAAGATGTAGTAGAGGATCCTGTTAACAGGAGTTAATCAGTTCTGTTGGTCGAGACCATCAGTCCTTGAGCAGAACCAAGGGAGTGTAAAGCTGTCAGAATTACTATCTTTCAGTTGAGAAGTTAAACTAAGGAACCATCTGTTCTCTTGGATGGATGAAAAATATCCTATAGCCACTGTTTTGAAAAGAGTGGGAGTTCTTGCTGGTATCCAGACCAATACTTGTCCTTCAGTTGACATCAGTAACAACAGATCATCTGGTTAATTATCTCACTACCATTCATGAAAGTTTGTCTGAAATATGACTATATTTCAGAAGTACTTAATAGGCTTTTAAATGCTTTGGGATATTCTGAGGCACTGAATGTGATGTATAGCTGTAACATCTTCCAAGTGAGAGAGATTCAGGGGAGGACTAATCTTTGCTGTGTTGACAAAATAGAGAAAACAAGTCATTGTAGCAGAGAGAGAAACTGAGCTTAGCGAACAGAAACATCTATTTTGCTTGGACCGGCATTGTTTCCAGATTTCACCCTTAGATCATCAACCTTCTACGTCCCTTCAAATTCACATGCATGCATTCGGCCTGGATGCACATTGAAAACTGAGAGAATGAAATGCTATAAACAGTGGCCATGGAAATGGGGTTAGAATCAAAGAGCTTCAGTTGAAGAGCTAACACTGGCACAGAAGATTTAAAGGCCTCAAAGTAATAAGTCAGGTTATTCAATGCATGATTTAGAACCCCTTTCCAAACTTCTCCCTCTCCATCTTCCTGAGCTCTTCCTTGGACCTACACTTTGGTCACCTGTCTAAACAATTCCTCTCATAACTTGCATTGATTTTTGTTTGTTAATTATCCCTGAGACCTCTTGCTACATTAAAGGTGACTAGTAAGTGGAATTGTTAGTGGTTATGATCCCTGCTCCCAGTGAATTGGGGGGAGAAGTGTCCGGGCTTAACTCTTGGTTGCTTTTTCTCAGTCACTTCCCCCCAGGGGCCGTCAGCCTCTTCTTGTCTTCAGTTTACCACCGAGCTTTTCCACCCAGTGACTCCCTCGCCTACAGCCCAAGACAGCAACAGCCAGCCTCTCAAGATCCCCTCTTCTGGCTCCTGGATCTCGCTACAGTCTCCAACCCTGACCTGGTCCCTGCAGAGGCAGGTAGGTCACTGCAGGTCAGCGTATTCGGATGGGGTCACTTCCCAGGAAGAGTCGGGGAGGGGTTGGTCATGGATTGGGATGGCTGGTTTGCTTATTATAATGGGTACAGGGGATTGCATCGTGATTAAATTACTGGACTTGCGACAGAGGCACAAGTTCAAACGCCACCGTGGCAGCTGGACACTCTAAATTAAATTTAATTTGGGAGGTGCTAAAGTGCTTTGGAATATCTTGAGGTCCTGATGCAGGGTCTTAATCTGAAACGTGCACAATTTCTCTCCTCCAGCAGATGCTGCTCAACCCTTTGATTTCCTCCAGTGGTTTGTTTCTTGCTCCAAATTCCAGCATCTCTTGCGTCTTTCTTAAATTAATCTGGAAGGAAAACCCGATCTGGTTCACTAAAGTTCTGCTCGGGATGTAATCTCCCATCCTCACGCGGTCTGGCCGATGTGTGACTCCAGACCCACCAATTTGTTCGTGTTTAACTCCTCAGTTCAGGGATGTGAGGGATGGACAATAAATGCTGTCGTCACCAATGACATCCACATCTTGTCAATTAATTGTTTTAATAAAACTTGGAATCAAAGATGGGAATATTGGCGTTCCAGAACTTGAGACATGGAGCTGAAGACGACTCTTCCCTAGAATTGTTTAGTAAATGCCGATGCATGATCTTCATCAGAAAAGTTTCAAGCCAAAGGAATTATTTCTTGGGAGATTCAAATTTGGGATATAGAGTGGGGCTATAACTTTTTCCAGATCAACTAAGTGAGGCAAATTTATAGGGTGGTAGATGATGCAATGGGCTCCATGGACCTGGAGAATGAGGACCAGGGCTGGGATGTCGGAGATCCTTCAGGAATGTTGTAGGGAGATTGTGATGGCGGGGGGGGAAGGAGGTAAAAGGGGCCAGTGAGCCCCCAGTTCTGGAGATCCAGGGCTCCTCGGCCTTGCATTGAGAGATCCAAGCTGCCAAGCCTACAGGCTCAGTTCTGGGAAGTCCTGTTTGTAAGGTGAAGGGTGTTGGATTGACTTCATGCTCGACTGGAAGCAGCAAAATCTATTCCAAAGGTCCGGAAAGAGATGGGGTTCAGTCTGAAGACACAAGAGACTGCAGATGCTGGAATCTGGAGCAACACAAACGCCAGTCCAGATAAAGGGTCTCAACCTGAAACTTCAACTGTCCATCTCCCTCCATAGATGCTGCCTGACCTGCTGGGTTTAGTCTGAAGTTTGGTGTTATCATTAAGCCCTTTACCAGAAAGACTTGACACAAAGCTTCTCCGCACAGCAGCTACACACATCTCCAACATTTATCACAGCACCCCAGAGGTCAGCAAGTTTGCTCTAGGACAGAGTTTCAGTCTCACTCCAGAGACTTGAGTATGTCATCAAAGTCTAGACTCCTAGTGTGGTTCTGCACTGATGGAGTCCCCATCACACTTGGTGTCGCATAAACCCAGGCCCATCAGGACCCCAGACTTGCTGTCACATGGACATAAAACATTCGATGTAAACCTTTCGTATCAGCTCGGGGCTGTTCACCAGAGCAATCTTGATCCCAACTAATCAGTAAATAGTTTAGTTCATTGATTATCTTGCGGCACCTTCAACAGTGTGGCACTCCCTGGGGACAGTAGATTTGGTCCTCTGGAGTGGGACTTGGGCCTATTACTTTCCACAGTGAGTGGGTGGCCAATGAACCACAGACATTGCAGTTGAGGAAGTGCCGGGCAAAGATTGATGGGTTGCAAATGGAACCCATTGAAATGTCGGCCTTATATTGGATATTGCCCAAGAGAAGCACTGTGGGATCTGACCATCGTGGAGTCATAGAGTCATACAGCACAGAAACAGGCCCTTCAGCCCAACTCATCCATCCTGACTAAGGTGCCAACCTGAGCTAGTCCCATTTGCCTGTGTTTGGGCCCATCTCCCTCTAAACCTTTCCCTCTAAGACACGTGCTTATCCAAATATCTTTTAAATGTATCTTCAACTACTTTCTCTCAGTAAAGAGTCAACAACGAGCTTCTGACCCCCTACGACCCTGAGAAATGCCTGCTCATTGGTTAAATGATGGCACTGGGCAACTTTGACCTTCTTGGTGGAAGTGCAAGTGTTGGTAAGGGGTGGTTTATCTTCTCCACAGGTTGCCATCTGTGATGCCTCGCTGAGCGATGAGTCGGTGGACAGCCTTCACACAATGCTGGAGGACAGCCTGAGACTTACCGCGTCACCTCAGAACCCGCTGCCCCTCCCGATGGTCCGCACGGCCCCTTCCCCACAAAGAACCATTCCCTCCTTCTTGCCTCCCCCTCGGCCAAACAGCGCCCAACATTGGCGGGGCCTCGGGCTCCAGAAGATGCGGGGCCACCACCGGAGTCAAAGCAGTGGAGGCAGCACGAGCCCAGGATGCACGTATCAGGACTCCATCGAGCCGTCCGACGAGGAAGGGGTGGCCCACTCTCTGAGAACCAACAGCGAGCACTCGGAGACCCTCAGCAGCCTCTCGCTGACCTCCCTCTTCTCCCCCTCGCCATCGCCACCCACTCCGATCAAAAAATGTAATAGCACAGGCACTTTGGATGCAGTCTCCAGAGGCAGAGATGCCAAACAGTTTTATAGCATTGACCAGCAAGGGTTCTTAACAGCCCCCTCCTGGGTGTCCCACCTCTGCAGAAACAACCACCCCGCCACCAGTTTGGAAGGTCAATGCCCTGACCAAGAGGAGGGGGGGACCGAGGGCATTAAAGTAGCACACGGGCAAACAACCACCCAGGTCCAGACCAGGAATGAGTGCAACGCCACAATGCAAAAGAAGAAAAGATGAGTTTACGGCACCACCTGTGTGTATTTTTTTAAAGAAAATAAGCAAACTGGTCGAAACACTTGGTTTACCTCATCACGTAAGAGTTATGGAATCTGGTTATCTCGTGCTGTTTGTGTGCACCCAAAAGAAACAAAAAAGGTCGCATTAATTCAACTCTCGAGTGCGTGGGTGGCCTGCAAAGCCCAGGTTGCAGAAATGTTTTCTCTTCAGTTTTGTTCTCCTCTCAACTTCCAAACTCAACGAAGAATGTAACGCTGCTTGATAAAACAGTCGCTAAGATCCAAAAGAGAATGTGTGAAAGTTTGCGCAGGTTGTAAGAAATCTCTGCAGTTTCCCCCCTCAAGTCAGAGAAGTGAGGACATGGGGTTGGGGAGAGGGAAGGGAGGGAGGGAAGGGCAAGTGAGGTGGAGGTGGGGGGAGGAAGTAGCTCAGTTTAGGCTCCTAAGCATTGACAGAGATAGCATAGGCCTTAGCTTCAGATAATGGCCAATGAGCGAGAAAGGTGATGTACGTTTGCAGGTTCTGTATAGCAGGAGATGGGCGTCAAGATCTTAAAATAAGCAGCACAGATCTCATTGGAGCCATCTGGGGTCCAATAAAAGACGCCTAAAACCATCTGGGCTTGCTGGAAACAGTTCCTGTCGTAGGATTTTGGAGAGTTTGCTTCAAAGAAGTGTTCATACAAATATTATTTTTTTAAGCATTTATTTATTCACATTTTATTTAAATGCATGCTTTGAATATTTGGCTTGTGCCAAATCAGACTTATTCTTCCAGATGTACCAAATGTAATATTTATACAGAAATAATATATTAAAATGTGTCAAGCCTGTAATTTTTGTAACCTTTTGCAGCTGTCTGTGCTGAAATGAGTGGTATCTGGAAGTTGAGGGCTCGTAATGGCATGGAGCTAGGTTTTAATTTGCCGAGCGCCAGTGGAATAAGAGAAGGATACCATCATTCTTCCTGGGGTTTCAATGGGAGCTGTGTGAGAGGCCAGAGAGGATTACTCTGTATGAACTGCTTCCACAAGTGCCCCAGGAGTCTGGTTTTCTCTCTCTCCTTTCAGGTACCAGTCTGAAAGACACCTGCCAACAAAAAGATTTGTGTTTCTGTAACACCTTTTCTGTCATTTTCAATCCATCCAAAGTGATTTGAGGCCAATGAAATACTTCTTGATATGTTGTCGTTCCTGTAATGTCTGCCAATTTGTGCACAGCGAGCTCCTACAATAATCTGAGGACAGCTGAAAGATATGCTGATGTAATGATGGTTGAGGGTTACATATTGGCCCTGGGCACCGGTGGAGATGGGGACCCAACCTCCCCTCCCCCCAATAATCCTCTTCAAAATGGTGGCTGCGGGATTTTTAGAGTCTCCTTGGAGGGGGCGGGTACCTCAGTGGAAGCATCTCACTCAAAACCTGACAGGTCTGACAAGTGCAGCACTGCATACGTACTCAGGAGGTGAAAGACTCAGGGATCCAAAGGCTTGGTCACCGAAGCAGGTCCTAATGGAAAGGAGAGAGAAGCTCAAATCCTGGGGCCTGGGCAACTGATGGTACAGCCGCCAATGTTTTAGCAAAGAGGCAAAACTGGGCAAGACGCCAGAAGTTTAGAGAGCAGAGATAATAAGGGGTTGTAGGAGGTTCCTGATGTCAAGGTCATTTATGGATTTGAACACCAGGTGGGAATTTTATTCCTGTAATGGATGTATCTATACTTATTAAGTTTCTTTTAGCATGTGTCTCACAGTATATGATAACAGCATTAGAAAGAATCAGGGTCACAGAATGTTACAGCACAGAAGGAATTCAGCTGGGCCTTCGTTGAGTTAAGCTTTGGTCTTCAGTTAGACCACCTACCTCCATTTGTATCATCCCCTGTTCATCTCTCAGGTGTCGATGCCTTTATCCGGGTCTTTATTTCCATTAGAACAGCATCCTGATCATAATTCCTTGTTCTATTCTCTGTAGCCTTGATGGTATCCAAACCTTTCCTGCCAGTGTACTAATGCAGGCATGCTGGTGTCGAGTTAGCAGCCAGAGCACTGAGCCGGTGCCATGAGTTTGAATCCCAGCACAGCTGCTGGGAATTTAGTTCAAGGAAACTAAATAAGTCTGGAATTGGTTTCTTTAAAAAAAGCTAATTTCAGTAATTGTGACCATGAAGCTATCAGATCATTTTAAAAACCTATCCAATTTACGAACAACCTTCAGAGAAGGGAATCTGTCAACCTTGGCTGAACTGGACTATATGTGACTCCAGACCAACCAATGCGATTGGCTCTAACTGCCTCCTCGGTTCAGAAACACTTTGGGATGGACGATGAGTTCTGCCATTGCCAGCAATGCCCATAGTCCATAAACAAACAATGCAAAGTCAATACAACACAAGAGATGCTGGAAGAACTCAGCGGGTCAGGCAGCATCTATGGATTTCAAATCGAGATCCTCTATCTGGACTAGCAGTCCAGATGAAGCGTTTCGACCTGAGATGTTGACTGTCCATTTTCCTCCATAGATGCTGCCTGACCTGCTGAGTTCGTCCATCATGTGTGTTGCTCCAGATTCCAGCATCTGTAGTCTCTTGTATCTCCAAAGATAACCCAAGTCCTGTTGACCTTTCATCCAGAGCTCCCTCACCTACACTGGATTCCAGGTATTGCATATTTTCGTCCTTGTTTTCAAATCCAGGAGCTCATCCCTCCCTCCCTATCTCCAGGACCTTCCTCCTCCCTCCAAGATCTCTGTATTCTTTTGTTCATCCTAAAATTTAATCACTCCATCACAACTGGCTGTGTATCAGTTGCCTTGTGTCTTGAGCTCCCTGAACCTCTCTACCTCCTTAGTTAAGATGTCTCTTAAAATCTCCAGGAAGAAAAGACATTGATTACATTAGGGATTGAAGACACCATAAAATTGAGATTTTCTGGTACTGGCTCATAATCGTGTTTATTGCATAAAGCACAAAACTGCCTGAAGCTTCAAACTAAGTTGCAGAAAAGGAGTCAACATCTCAGAGAAATCACCATGACCTAGATATTCAAAAAGTTCCTCAGTGGTATGTGTCTGAATATCAATTTTCCTTCTAATGTTGAAACAGGTGGTAGCGCATTTGGTCGAGCTGTTGCCTCACAGCTCCAGGTACATCCCTAAGCCCAGGACCGTGAGAGTTTCCTCCCATACCCCAAATGCATCCCAGTAGATTCATTAACTGCTGTAAATTACCTCTAGTGTAGGGACGTGACCAAGAAAGGAGATGAGGTATATGTGAGAAGGAATATCTTGCAGGGCTACAAGGAAAAAGAGGTGATGGAACAACTTTTTGGGGGCTAGCTTTGTCCCAGTGGACTGAATGGCCTTTTTCTGCACTGTCTTAAGCAAGCATCCCACCACTCTGCGAATTCAGCGGGGTACTTCCAGTCACTTCATCCTTGGGCCCAGCCCATCCAGAAACCTCACCCCTCACCTCCTACCCAATCCACTATTGGTCCAACTGAATTCCTAAGTCCTCCCCACCCCCAATCACACACACAGACATACACACACACACACACACACACACACACACACACACAGATACACACACACACACAGATAGGCACACACACACAGATAGGCACACACATAGATAGATACACACACACACACACACACACACACACACAGATGCACATGCGCACACACACACACATGCATACACACAAGCACACACACATACGTGCACACTTACAGCAAGTTACGGCATTTACTGTCCAGTTTTCTCTTACAGCATTCTTCATCTTGCTTTGGACAATGACAAATATATTAACAACACTCCTTCATGCAAGGATTCCATTCAAGTAAGTCCCATTACTTACCAAGAGATGCAACACCTCTTTCCTTGCCTCGTCCCAACAAGTCTTTCCAGGTGAAGCAGCAATATTCACTTGCACTTCTTCCAATCTGGTGTACTGCTTTTACTGCTCACGACATGGTCTCCTCTGCACTGGAGAAACTAAACACAGATTGGGTGCTTGCTTGGAGCGCCTGAGGTCACCATGTGCTTCCTGTTGCCTGCCACTTTAATTCTCCATTCCATTCTCTCCTTAACCTATCTGTCTGAGGCTTCCTGCACTGTTGACCTCCCAAGGCAAGCTTGAGGAGCAACAACTCGTCTTCCATCTGGACACGTTGCTGCCTCTGGACTCAGTACTGAATTCTGTAACGTGAGGTAGCTCACTTCCTCTGTCTGTATCAGAACGAGCCAGTTCTGCAGTAAATCATACATTTGTGCTGTTGGCTCACATTCT
>JARFYF010000067.1:10661081-10681212 GCA_030265395.1 Rhina ancylostomus
CTAAAGATTAGGGATGCCAGCTCCAATTAAATCTGCTCCTGGAGATTTCAACAAGTGGCTTCTCTTATTCCAATAGCACCACCCCACTTCCCACCACTGGTCACTCAGGATTTGCCCTGAGGCAAACCTAATCAGAAATCATAGCGGCTCTCCAACAGAAATATTCTTGTCTGCAAATCAAACAGCAATTCTTTCTCCCAATTTCAACATTATAATTAACATAGGAAGGATTTGAAAGAAAAGCTTCTCATGATGTTTCTGGCAGTAGGGTCCTGGACACAAACCTTCAATTCCTGGAGACTCCAGGATTATCCCAGAGGGGCTGACAATCTTAATTGTGGCATGTAATGTAGGTGAAAGAAAACACAGCCAGACACCAAATTTAATGCTTAGCAGCCAAACACAACATGTTTATTCTCTTTTTTTCTCAAGAAAAATTATGTAGTCCACTGAAGCAACTGTGTTGCACAATTACAATCACATCCTCAAAACAAACCACGGATAAAAGCAAATTTCAAAATTCTTTATATATATACCTATTAGAACAACTTTTTGTTTCAGTTTCAATGAAATGACTTTTTTTTAATATTTTGCTCTGAAATATAAAAAAGTTCACCCTTATTATTCCAGCGATGGGGTTACAGTACCAGCTATGGCCAGATCAAGAAATGGAAACTCTCCAGCTTATTTGTACAAACTACATAGAGCAACACAATTTGTTAATGAACCAGTGATTTTATTTTTCCTCTCTTAATAAGTACCTATCCTGGTTACAGAATGCATAGTTCAGATTTTCATTTTCTAATTAAAAGGCAATGGCACCCACTAATGGGATGATTTCTCCACCCTGCCCCCCCCCCACCCCAACCACCCATCCCCTCTCCCAACATGGTAAAAAGTCAGTATCCCTTTAAACAAATTTTTGCAGGCCATTTTGTTTAAATGATGAAATACATTCATTTTTTTTTGATGTGTGTCAGTCCTACCTCTCTCTCACTTCTGTTAGAATTTATTTATACATTACAGTGTTGTCACCAGTATTGCAGTAAACCGTAATGTACTCTTGGCCACTCAAACTATTGTGAAGTTCTAAGTTCTGCTTTCCCAAACATAACACTCTCCCTGGTTACAACCCAAGCTGCATAATACTGGGGTGAAGTGCATTACTGCCAGTTACAAATCAGTGCTGATAGAGATGGGAACAATTTTAAGTGATGAATTAAAACAGCATCACAGAATGTATTGGCTTAACTACTAGTTTTTTTTGTTTCCTATAGTGTATTGGCACCATTACGCCAAGTAATTCTAGTGACAACACTGCATTTTCTACACAAACGCACGCGCACACACACACGCACACACCGTATCCCTACAGAAATCACTCTCAGCTGCTGAACCCACCTTCAACCCAGAGTAAAGATGGTTTGGATGATGATTTTGTTATTTTTTTGGATGAGGCTAACCAACCACTCCATCAGACGGGGATGGCATGTTCACAGAAGAGAAAATGGCATCAAATTTCTCTTTCCCCTCCCACCACCCCCTCCCCAACCTCAAAAAAATAATAGATGGATTATCCAGTTACCTATGGCAACCTATTGAGTGGTCTGCCTCAAAAAAAGAATTGAAAGCTTCTTGCCAAACTCAGGCAGGTGAGCCAAGTCTGCAAGTGTTAAACCCACTGCCGTCCTGTCCGGCGAGCCAGGCATCCCACTGCAGGTGCTACAGGGTTGCCATGCCAATAATTAGCAACATAAGAAGCGACAGTCCGATAGCACCAATACTGAACTGGTACTGGGGGCAGGCACGGTAGGAAATCAGATATCCGAATACCAAACAGACCAATTATCCCGACCACCTAGTTCCATATATATTTTGTTTCTTCAAAACCTATCAAAATACGCACATGCTTAATGTGTGACATATCAGCAAAATCTTCTGCAAATGTTCTAAATTGTTCATTATATAACATTAGGATTCATTTATAAAAAAATTTGAGAAATCCTTGGAACCACGGAATTTAAGATTTTTATATATATTTATATATATTTATATATATATATAATTCACAGTTCTATCAGAATAAGTTTTTTTTTTAAAATCTCTTCCTTCTTGGTTGCCGAATTCTATACTAGTCGAGTGATAATTGTAAAGGTTTATGTACAGGTCACTTATCTGCAACTGAAAAATAGTTTCAACTTCTCCTGAGCAGTTCTGATATGCTGCCTCCTTACTGCACTCTGACTGCTGCACCAATAACCAACTTACACAGGAATCCTGGGCAAGACCACTCTGCAATTTCCACTGAAAGGGGAGGGTGCCTCACTAACTCTGTCCATCACACGGTTGGTGATTAGTTACCCCAGTTTACATGGCACCGCATTTTCTAATGATACCCTGTAAACTCCAACAAAAACAAAGTGTTTATTTTCATTAAATTTTGTCATGGTGCAGCAAAATAATAGACATCACTCTGAGTCACAGCAATTGAATCAGGCAAGTGTAAACAGTGTAATTCAATCTCTTCCCCACCCCACTTCATGATGGATTTTTAATGCCTCTTTGTACAGCACAGAACAATGTAAAAGATGCACCCCATTTTGTGGGCAACCCAAGATTTAATGGCAACAAGGGGGAAAGGAGTGGGGTGGAGGGCAGCAACTGGTCTAAAGATGAATGCAATCTATTGTGTAATGAAAAAGGTATCTGATATAGGGAGGAAGGAATAAAAAAAAACAAGGGATGTTCTGGGAATGCATCATCACATCCTGGAAAAGAGTGCAACAGATGGAGAGGATGACGGCCCTTGCCATGCACACAGTTTAGGTCAAATTATGTGCGCTATTCTAACAAAGATATCCCTAAATTAAACGTCATTAATAAGGATTGAAACCACCCCCCCCCCACCCCAACAACCACATGCCCCCTGCCCCCCACCCCCCCAGCCTTCAAAACAATCCATGAATCTCATTTTCTTTATCTGGTTTTGTGACAATGAACATAAACTCACAGGACAAGTTCCTTACAAAAAGCAATTACCGGTAGTTGTACCTCTTCCCCAGACTGTGACCCAACTCACCAGGAGAGAAAGACAAATATCAGCAACTGAAAGCGCAGCATGCAGCCACTCTGAGTTTAAACAGCCACAGAGGGGTGTAGAAAAGAGTGAGAAATTAGAAGCAAGTTGCATGCCACATGCAATCCTAGAAAGAATTCTTTACGAGTAGGAGCCACTTCTCTCCCCAATCAAAGCCATTAATACAAAAGAAATCTTTAATATAGAGAAAATTCACTGTGCAATATACACACACTGTTGGATTGATGAAATCCAAAGCTTTCTGATACTGTTTACTTGAAGGAAAATTCCAAAGCATTGCTGATTGTTTCCCCTTTAAAATTGGGAGTTTTATTCAGTCAGATCCTAAGACACTGATTACTGCAACCACCTGTCACTGGGAAGGGGAGATGGAGGACCATAAAGGCAAGTGTCACAATTGTTTTTGTTACTTAATAATTTTCCGTGCACAAAATTGTTAAGTCTGCAATCAATCACCCTGCACCTACAAAAAAGGAGAAAGCAAACAATGAATGCACCCTGCAATATCGTTGGAAGAAATAATGGGAGAGCTATGTCCTGGATCATACAATATTAACTGAACTGTAATATTCATTAAATATACCAACACCCCTTTGTCACAGCTATTGATTTCCTTTTAAAATAAGATATTCTTTCAAAAAAGCAGAAATTCTCATCACTGAATTTTTCTTTTTCGTCAAAGTGCGATATCCTTCACAAATCTAAACAGCCAGCTTCAGAAGCACAGCAAAGTGGCACTGTTCCATCAGAAAGATGTGGCATCCAATTCCCTGCAAAACCCCATTCACCCTAATTGTGGCAAGGTCTTGACTCTTCCTTTCCACCCCCCCACAAACCCCCAATATTCCTCACACAAAATTTAAAAAATTATAGAAACGATTAAACACCATCACCCCAATACAGCCGTGAGTACAGATGAACTGTGCAATCAAACTAATAGCAGCACAATACATTCCCAACTCATGCAGGTCTTAGGAAAAGGGAAAAGCAGGATGTTAGCAATGCAATCCATACCCAAAGGGAAAGCCTGACAATTGCTTCCACATTCCAGTCAACTATACCCGAGCAAAGTAACCAAAGACGATGGATGAATTATCACCAACTGGTGGGAAATTTGAGAGCAGTTTCTGAATCTGATTGTACTAAACCCATTTCACGTAGGGCCCTCATCCTCTACTAACAAATGTGGGAAACAGGTTCCTCCTGATGCTCATGCTGTGGCCCAACCATTTACAGCCAATAAATAGTACAGGCAGTATAAGACATTAACATTGCATTTTAACAATATATATAAGTAGCATGGAGACTACAACCTTCCTGGCTGATGACAGGACAAAGACAAGGAATCAAGATACTGAACACCCCATGGAAGGACTCAATCATGACTAAGTAGAAACAGTTTAAAGTGTGCGGAGCTAAGTATGGCTGGTGAAATAGGGATCAGTGCTCCTCTAAGTCAGTCGATGGTAACATGCTGGGATCACTTGGATAGTAATGATGATTAAACGGTAAGCTTACGTTTGGATTTGAGCATCTTTTCCAACATTACTCAGGGACTGCAGTGGATCTGCAACAGACTGCTCAATAACCTTGAGGTTTTAGGCACTCCTTCCAGAAAGGGTAATAAGGGCTGTGGGTTGTTTTTGATCAAACCGCCATGAAAGACAGTATGATATTGCCAGGAAACTGCCAGATCAGAAAGGGCACCAACTTTCTCTCTCCCCCCAACCCCACCCCACCGCCCCAAAAAAAAACAGGCCAATGATGGTGGAGTTTAGGTGACACCAACCATAAAGTCGACATCAGATGAAAAAGAAATCATAAAGTAACAAGATTTGCTGAAGAGAAACTAATTTTACAAGATGTAAAGGAGAAAGCTAAGTATTTAAAGTGCCATTGCATTCTGCCAAAATAGATTCCCCTTAATTAATCGTAACTGTGGGCATTCTAACACAAGGCAAATTTTGCACTTTTTCCCCCCAACCCCTCCCAAGAGATATATGTAGGAAGTTCCTCTACACTGATTGAAGATCTGGGAAAAGTAACTGATTGGAAACTCAAATTGATTCTTATTTTCTAATATAGCTGGATTTGGAAGCTGGTTATTGTTCATAGGCTGATGAACAGGAGCAATATTTGCAAACACTCACCCCCCTTACTTAACAGACATTTGCCAGTATCTGGTATTTTCAGGTACAGTTGTATGCAGGCATGGAAGTGAATTCCTTACCAGAGTGGTGAAATTTCTGCCCTGCGATGTGCACCCCCCCCCCCCCCACCACACCTCCATATACATTACAAAACAATGCAGAATTCAAGACAATTAAAATGTTCAGCAGGGGCTGGGTTGTAGGAGTAACCAGCAGGATAGTCAACAAGGAATGATAAGAACCTATGACAAACAGAAAATGCTGCAGCTGAACAGGAAATTTACTTTTCAGTCATTATCTGAAAGAGAGGTTCAGGATAACAAATTTTAGGCACCATCTGAAACCTATCATTTAAGGTGCTGGGGCTGTGTATTTGCTACAATTTCTACTTGGCCTTACAGGCTTCCTTCATTGCCACTATAATAGACATTTGTGTGGCTCCCATGGGCAATGTACAGTAGGGCTCTGGCATGTGTGTGCTTTTAAGCAGTGTTTTATCTTGTTTTAAAGCAGCGTTTTAAAATTCTCAGTTTATCTGCAGACTTTGCTTCTCTCGGGTCTATTGCTGGACGTACATCTGTGATTAGCTGCAGTGCAAATGCATCCACAGTGGCAAGCTGTAAAACCCACAAGGGTTGTGTGGCGCGGGGGTAATGGCATTCAAGTCCTGCTGCCCAAACCCAGTACTAAAAGGGTAGTGGTGCACATACTGAGTAAATATTAGCTTAGCAATTAACAGGGATTTTAACATGCATTCAGAAACCACCTCATAAAATAATTATATCATCAATAATAATATTAAAAACAGAACTTGTTCCAGTTGGGAAGAAATAACAAGGAAAATCTTTGCAACATAAGCTTCAAATCATTTAGGAGGAACTTCCTGGAAATTATTCCATGAAGTGTGATATTTCAGGATAATTATTATCCTGGAGTGGGTGACCAAGCAATAGAATTGCTGCAGGATACATCTATGTTTTAAAAATTCCAATAATGAAATGGGCAAGGACGAGGTGGGGGATGGGAACGAGGTGAAGTGTGATGTGTGCAGTGCTGGAGACTGAAGCCAGATTGGTTTCTGTTGTAGCATTTGCTAGTCACCCAGATTTCTGTAGATCAAGCTGCTAACTACATTAGTGTGAAGTACCAATGCTCAGCTGCCAAATTACAATACTAAATGCTGCTGCTCAACATTAAACAGCACCATGCACTACAGCAGTATAGCAGAGAAAATGACCCCTTTTTACTGAGCTCCCCAAATTCCCACCTTTCTGAAGTAATATAGTACAAAGAGTGGGTCCTGAACAATTTAAATTTCTAGCTTTTCAACCAGGGCATCTGAACATCACACAAAATGCCTTTACCAAAATGGAACAGGCCAGGACGGTGCACAGAATGGGGAGAAAGTAGGAAACATATTGTGCTTATTTTTTTATTAATCACTTTCCTCAATTTCATGAAACAATACTCTTCCCTGTTTGAAAATAATCTTGGCCCTTTCCGCACCCCCCCCCCCTCCCTTTTCAAAGCACAGATCAATCAGGATAGGGAAGCACAGTGAATATACAGCACATTAAACACCCTGACCCAGGCTAACTGTTCCCAAACCCTCAATGGATTCACTAATGGCTTTCTTAAAGGTTTGGACAAGACAGCAGTAGATGCAAGGCAACTTCACTTGCCATGTGTACTTGAATAGAGGGTTACATCTATAGGGTGCCCATTTTACAATGGGTCTGTGCACATTTAGAAAGGATTGGTCAAATATTTAATGTCATATTGGGTAAACCACTACCCTCCATCCTATCCATTCTCTACCTATATTTTCTCCAGGATGAGAAGAGTTGCTTTTGCCAGGCAAACTGAGTGTAAATAAAATTGTGTATGCATATCATTTCTAACCCAAATATTCCAAAAGGACTGCTAATGAGGTATTACTATTTAAGTTGATTTCTCGTAATTAGACAGGTTTGGAACTGGTGCAACAAATAGACTTAAAAATCTAAATCTCAAAGTCAAACATCAGCTTTTTTTTTTATTCCCTCTTAAAAATAAACAACATTTCGGGAACTGGCTTTTCCCCTAAAAATTCCTGAGAACTTTCTTTAAATTTTAGGAGGAATTAAAATAATAGAAGCAAAACAAAAAGAAAATGCAAACTAAAATAAAAACAACACTGTCAAATGCTCCCAGAGTTTGTCATCTAAAAATACGAAACACATATTTTTGGTCTTTTGTTATCCTGTTTTGATGGAAGAACGGTTCAATGTTTTTTTTCTGATTTCAGACTTTTCAATGCCTTGGAAAAAGAATAGGACTGTGCCGGCAACATTTGAAAATAAGTATTTAAAAATCAGTTATTAGAACAGTTCATACAAATTACTCTCAGAGTCCACACTCTCAAAATAGAAATGTGGATTAAGTGCGATGGAGAACAGGTAGCATCACTCCCTAATCCACCTCATTTTGGATTAGTCGATATGAATGTTACCTTAGTCAGTGGAGTGAAAGTATTTGCAGCCTTTGGTGACTATTAAAACATCCAGAGTCTCCACTAATGAACAGATCATGGGTGGCTGGATCAGATACAGTGCCCAGCGATTTAGTACAGTATCCCCGTTCTTCCAGACCCAAAGGTCATCAGACTATTCAATCAAACTAGACAATTCTTTTTTGTTTTAAAAATGCAAGATTCTTCAAAATAATTCAACAATTTGACACAGCCCTAAAGATTATGTAAACAGGACAAGGCCAAACACTTGGACACCTCCCTAATATTCAGAATTTTACCACTCCACAAGGTGCTGGAAGATAAGCAAGCACACAGGAGTGAGGCGCATGTGGGTGGGTGGGTGTGCATGTGTGCATATAAATGTGAGCTAGAACTGGGGAGGAGGGGTGGGGTGGGATAAGCATGGTAAATTCAAAGTGACAACATATTTGTATGAGTGGGGGAAAGGCAAGGTTGGCTACAGGTTGGCTGGTTGAATCAGAAGCTAGATTACAAGAGCAACTTTTAATTACAGCCACTTTTAGTCACTGTACTGACATGACACTGGTGTGCCACCAAACCCATGGTGAAGACTTTCAAAGAATGATGATTAATTTCCTTCCCTTTCCCTGCCACTGTTTGTCACTGCCCATTACCCATTACCATGCAGCTCCTTCTCCCTCATACCCATTCTACAATGCTTTACTTTGTTTATAAAGAAAAAAATTAACACTACAGCAAAACACAATGAGGACAATTAAAAAACAGAAAAAAGGTGCAATACTTATAACAACATTAACAACAATTTTATATATAGTTTTCTAAACAAGTAAATGCTTTTCTCACTAGATTCACCCAAGGGGACTTAAAACATGAAGGGTAGGAAATAAAGGAAAGCACACACTGCTTTTAACCTACTAAAGAACATTCATACGTAAACGTTTATAACTTTTATATAGTGATCGACCAGTGAACAAAGGTACTGTTCCTCCTCTCTGTGTTCGGCATTTATCTACCATTAATTGGGACCCAGTACCAGCCTGTACAGCAGCAAGACCGTGAGACAGTCTGCTACTTGAGGTGTGTGTGTGTGTGTGTGTGTGTTTGTTTGTTTGTTTGTTAAGGATGTGTGCCAGTCTCCAGCACAACTGCTGTATACTCAATACAACTGATTAAATGATTTGATGCCAGAGTGGGTGAAATCTGTGATGTCACTAATGGAAAACTGGACAGGAGACAGACACACACCCATTCATAATATGCGCCTGATGTAACATTTTAAAGAAATACACTTTCACTATCTTTAAATTAAAGTTTAAATTGGATTTTTTGTTCGATGTTGTGGTCACAGCAGGTCTGTTTAGAATCCTAGCTGTGATCCCTTAATGCACGTGCATCATTGCTCTGCATACGCATGCAGACATGCTCAATGTTTGGTGTAAACAAAAAAAAATGCTAAAGCTATTCCTACACAGTCTGATGAAACCTTAAACCTAGGTTTACAGCAACATTTGTTTGCATACTTCAGGTCAGCAAGTACACAGAATGGCCACAGAATGTCTTGCTGTTACAGATGGACTATAATTTCAAAGAAATAACCTGTATGGTTTAGGGAAAGGAGAGTGAGCTGCACACAGCAAGGGTTATTATAGCCGTAAGCAGGGTTGTCCCCAGAGCTCGGTCCTATTCCAAAATCCCTGTGTAGTTACAGAGAAGCTCTTGTTAAGAGTGGAGATGCCGGGGACTGTGGGATGTAAACAGCTGGCTGTAAACCAGTTTCGCAGACTTGTGCCAATGAGGCTTTGTGGGTGGCTACAAGCCATTTTGTGAAAGTGTCAATTTACAGGCAGTACAGGTGAACATAGGAAGGCTCAAGCCAGCCAAGCCAATTGGAAAGCTACATTTCTGCTCAAAGATTAAAAAAAACATAAAACATATACAAAAAGGAGGGAGGACTATATTCAAAGGAGTTATTTTTATTAAATTACGGCAACACCTTCATTGGATTAGCTAAGTGTTTTGAATACCTCAAGGGGGAAGAGGACGGGGAAATGACTGACCCGCCAGGAACCCCCTAGTTTACAAAATGATAAAGCTTGTTACAGTACACAATGCAAGTCCCCCCAACACTTTGAAACTGAGTGCAACATGTAAATTTAACTTGAAAACCTCTACACTAAGTCTTCTAACCTACATTGTCTTTAAGTGCTTATGTCATTTGAGTGTAGCATTCAGAGGGCAGCACAGCCCAGGGAGGGAGGGAGGGAGGGAGGGAGGGGAGGGAGAAATAAAGATACTACTGCAATGCTAAACAGTGATGCAGGATAAACTATTGACAGCACATGTAGCGCCAGCAATACAGTGATGAAATGACACCATAAGCAGGGTGATAATATCTTCATCAACGCATGTTTTTGGGGTGGTCAAGATTGTGCTGTGCTATCACTGGATGCGTTACAATTTTCTACAGAAAAATACAGTAACCAAATCTTAAATAGAGCGCAAAATAAGCAGCATTGTAGCAAAGGGCTGGGAACATCTTAATCATCAACTGAAATTAGTTAAGACAACCTTTGGTTGGACAAGGGAGGCAATGGGCAAAATTGGAGTGGAACAGCATCTCCTTGGATTAAAGACTATAACTTTCTGGGAAGTGATAACCTAAGTCACGCTCAGAGCCTTAATGAACCAGAGGCACCTATGATCCTAATACCACTCTCCACACATCTATCAGGAAGTGGAAGTTAATGCTGTTGAGATGCCATTTTTTCCCCTCCTTAAGATTAAAAGTCTTGCTGTGCCAATGACTTAACAGCCCTTTGCAACCTTGCCCAAGCAGCCATTATTCATCCTTGACCCTAGACAATGAGTGTGAGCTGGGTATTCAAACACAGAGGGCACTGCAGCTAAGTTCAACCCTGACCCCACCTCAAAGCCACATATACAAAGGGTTGGTTGACTGCCATCACAAATGGAAACTATGAATGATTTCTCTTCTGACCCTCCAACCAGCTCGTATATGGTGGTAGTGGGGGTCATGGAGATCAATT
The DNA here is from genome assembly GCA_030265395.1 of Rhina ancylostomus. Taxonomy (NCBI): domain Eukaryota; kingdom Metazoa; phylum Chordata; class Chondrichthyes; order Rhinopristiformes; family Rhinidae; genus Rhina; species Rhina ancylostomus. The sequence continues at coordinate 10,671,870 of JARFYF010000067.1, forward strand.
TAAGCCCTAGCACAGCAGCCTCTGAGCCTGAGAATAGCTAATTCAGCACTGACCAGAAATCAAATGGAACCTCTCTGGTCTGTGTGATTTAGTAGTGGTCCTGGTGGTGTATTTTGTTGTCAGGGGAGCAGTTTAAGAATCTGTGCTAAATTCCAACCCCACACCATCCCACAATGCAAGTTTGACATTGGTAACTGCTATGCCCCAGCCCTAAAAGGCTGGCACATACAGCACTGGTACGGGTGCATAGTAATAGCCTGTAACTTGTACATCTAATAAGTGACTGCTAGTCTCAATATCCATCCTGGTCAATCACTAGCTTTAATACGTGAGGTTCTGCTGCGTCTCCGCTATTGCATGTCAGAGGACGGAAACGTGCCCAGTGCAAAATAAAAGTTTTTAAAAGCCTGTTTTGTGTTTTCAGTAAATAATCCTGTTGCAACAACTTCTCAATACGGAGGGGGAAAAAAAAAGATCATGTAAGGAAAAACTATACTACCTTTTTAAAAAACTTATTTATTGTGTGATGGTAAAGTGTACTTCACATTTTTAATGTTGGCGTTCATGATTCAAGTATTTTGAAGTGTGATATGTTTTTTTTTGTTGTTTTTTGTTTTTTTATTTTTTTTTTGATTAAAAAAAAGTAGCCGAAAATTAGGAGGGAGGTGTCTATGTGCACAAAAGAGACTGTGGATGACCCCCTTAATTTGTTTCACTTTTTTCTTTTTTTTCTCCTTTTTTTCTTTAAACTTGTCTTGAAACTTATTGCAGTTTGAAAAAAAAAACACATTAGTGCTGCTGTTCAAAAAAGTTCACGAGGTCACAGGTCAAAGGTTGAAAGCTTAAAAGTTCAAATTGAATCAGCCCCTCCACCCAGGAGGTCGCCAGGTAGTAGGGGCGCTGGACTGCCCATTCGGTGCGAATCGTCGGAATTTGGGGCCCCCCACAAGCTTGCCGTGTAGCTTGGGGTTGCCCAAAGCGAGGCTCCCGCCAAGTTCCCACTACCCCTGCCCACTCCTCCGGCACTGTTCCACTGTCCCAGGCTGGCCCGGCCACCGAACGAATGCAGGCTGCTCCCAACCGGATCCATCTGACTCTGTCCTGTCTCCAGCGTCTGCCAGCCTGGGGAAGGTGTTGATAACTGACCTTGTGCAAAATAGCGGTTGACTTCCTCTTCACTGACAAACTCAGCAAGGATGGTAGTGTTCCCCAACACACACCTGCAGAATAAAAGTTAAAGGGAACTGCTTTGAAAGGGAAGACATGGCAACAAAAAACTGCTCAAAAATGTGAATGATTTTGACGGTGAACAAGAAGTATTTTCTTTTATTCTTTTGCTTTCTCCCCACTAATTTTCTAACTTACTTCCCTGAAAGTGGGATTATTAATTCAATCAGCAGCATCCTAGTAATCATTGGATGCATAAACCCAAGAGCTAAATGATCCTTTAGAACTGGGATTTGGAAAACTCATCCTGAAATGCAGCAAGGTTAAGCTAAATCAACATGACACATTGTTTACCAGAGACTCAATTTTACAGAAAATACCGCAGTGGTTGACCTAGTAATGTACATCATTCCAATTAATTAACACCATCCAAAGCAGAAAAGCAACATCCCATTGAAGCTAAGTAGTATTGCAAGCCATAGAAATCAAGAGGAAAAAATGCTGGAAATGCACAGTGGATCTTTCAGCATGTGCGATAAGCTATGAACTTTGATGAAATGCACTCAATCATGGTTTTAACCTGCCCTTTCCCTTTCAGATACTGGCCCTTCTGTTTAGATTTCCAGTATTTTCTCCTTTCATTTGTGCTTCCCAGTATTGGCAGCTTTTAAGCTCCAGCAGAAAGAGCTCTTTTCTCATTCCAGGTGAAGGTTCACTTGCAGTTTTGCCAATTTGAATTGTGCATTCCTGTATACATTCTCCTCTGTCATCAAAATTCTAAACAGAATGCAATGCTGAAAGGTGGGCTGGTGTCAACAGTTTGTGAATAGATTGCTCTCACCTTCCAGACTAGAGAGCAATCCAGTTAGCAAAGGAGGAAGTAGGCAGTGGAATAATCTTATCATTTCAAAGCCAGATACTTACATGTGCAGCGCAGTCTGGGCCTTGGCAGCCTCTTGCTTGGTACTGTACCGGACCAATGCGGTGCCGTGCGTCAGGTTCAGGTGGAATGTTATCAGCGGGCCATGCTGCATGCAGATTGTTCGGAGAGTGGAGCCATCGATCTGAGGGAAGCAATGTTTAACTAGATAAATGAAAACTGCCTTCTTCTACTGCTCCTCAGCTTCTGACAGGAGCGTAGGGCCATCCTCCAATGATGTGTGTCACCTATCCAAGTGATGTCTTTTATACTTGAGCCTTCAGCGAATGTTGCAGGCTTTTCCACTGGAGCTTAATGGTGGAGGAGCTCAATGCCAATACCTTTCATTCTACTTTTCCCAGCCAAAGGCCTCCAGAGTCATCTGCTCGACATCAATTGCCAACATAAGCTGTGATCTTGTTCTCTGCCCTGCCAGGCCCTTAAGAGTTACATGGCCCAAAAACACATCATGCAGCTCATCCATCGAAAGAACCAAAACAAAGCTCAGATTAATAATCTCAACCAAAGAGCAAAGCTTTCAAATGCCCTGGAGCAATGCCCACCATTTGTTCAATTGACCAAAAGCCCTAAATTAGGAGAAGGCTAATCTTGATGGTATTAGACAGGAACTTGCAAGGACTGATTGGGAAAAGCTGTTAGCAGGTAAAAAGGGACACATGGCAAGTGTTGAGGCTTTGAAAAGCGAGATAGGGAGAGTTCAGAGGCAACATGGCAGGATTAAAGAACCCTGGCTGACAAAGGACATTGAAGCTCTGGTCAGGAAGAAGGCATATGTCAGGTATAGGCAGCTGGGATCGAGCAATTCCCAGGAGAAGTATAATAGATGTAGGAGTATGCTTAAGAAGAAAATCAGGAGGGCAAAAAGGGACACAAAATATCCTTGGGAGATAAGGTAAAGGAGAATCCTAAAAGTTCCTGCAAGTATATTAAGAGCAAAAAGGTACCCAAGGACAGAACAGGTCCCCTTAAGGATCGGTGTGGTCATCTATGCTAGAGCCACAGAAGATGGAGAGTTCTTACATTAATACTACTTGTCTGTATTTACTGTGGAGATGGTCACAAGGCGAGGGAGTTCAAGAAAGAACTGTGATTATAAATCCAACATTATGAAAGGTATTGTTGGCGGATAAAGCTCCAAGGCCTGACAAAGGGCATCCTGGGATATTGTAGGAAGCAAAAGAAGAAACTGCTGGGGCCCTGGCAGATATATTTGTATCACCATTAGCCACAAGTGAGGAACCAGCAGATGAGATGGTGGCTAATGTTATGCTTTGATTTAAGAAGGGCTGCATGGACAAGCCAGGGAACTACAGGCCAGTGAGCTTAACATCAGTGGTGGGTAGGTTACGAGGGGATTCAGAGAGACCAGATCTATCTGTATTTGGAAAGGCAAGGGCTAATTAAGGATACTCACTATGGCTTTGTGTGTGAGAAACAACAGCTCATGAATTTGATAAGAGTTTTCTGAAGATATGACCCCTGTTAGGGACAGGGCAGTGGTCGTTATCTACATGGACTTTAGAAAGGGCTTTGACAAAATGTCACATGGTAGATTGACTCAGGCAGGATGGATCACATGGGATCCAGGGCACTTTTACCAACTGGCTTGGTGAAAGGAGTCAGAGGGTGGTACTGGAGGCTTGTTTTTCAGATTTGAGGCCTGTAAACAGCAGTGTACCACAGGGATCAGTGCCAAGTCCCGTTTGTCACACATATATTTGAATGAGAATGTAGAAGACATGATTAGTAAGTTTGAGGATGACAGCAAATTGGTGGCATAGTGGACAGTGAAGAATGTTATCCTTGGTTACAACAGGATCTAGATCAACTGAGAAAGTGGGCAAAGGAATGACGGATGGAATTTAAGTCAGACAAGTGTATTTTGGAATGTTAAAACCAGGGCAGGACATACACAGTGAATGGCAGGGCCAGAGACCTCAGGGTACAAGTGCATAGTTCCCTGAAAGTTGCAACATAGGTGGAGTGCTGAAGATGGCCTTTGACACACTTGCTTTCATCAGTTGGGACAATGAGTACGAGACAGCTGTACAAGATTTGGTGAGGGCACTTGGAGTACAGTGTGCAGTTCTAGTCACTGCAGTATGGGAACAATGTGATTAAGCTACAGAAGATGCTGTCGGAATTGAAGGGCTTGAGTTATGACCAGAGAAGTTGGGACTGTTTTCCTTGGAGCAAAGGAGGCTGAGGAGTGCCCCTTAGAGGTTTATAAAATCCTGAGGGGCATAGATAATGTGCATGGTCACAGTTTTTTTTTTATCCAGGGTAGGAAAGTCTAAAACTAAAGGGCATTAGTCTAAGGTGAGAGGAGAAAGATTTAAAGGAGATCCAAGGGGCGAGTTTTCCCCACACAGGAGGTGGTGAATATACCGAATGAGCTGCCAGAGGAACTGGTACAGACAGGAATAACAACCACCTTTGAAAGCTATTTGGACAGGTATATGGATTGGAAATGTTCAGAGGGAGATGGGCCAATTGCAGGCAATAGGGACAAGCTCAAGTAGGTACCTTAGCAGCATGGGTGGGTTGGGCTGAAGGGTCTGTTTCAGTGCTGTATAAACTGACTCTCTGCATTAAAACTTGTTTTCATCGTTTATTCTTTTGAGTCAATCAGTCAAACAAATATATCCACTAGTTCTCCATGAAAACCACTGGTGACAGTATTACTAAGGCAACTAATGAATCTTGAATTCAAATTGAATTCTTTTCCAGACCATCTCAGTATTTGTGTATTCTACAATTTTGATAATGGCATGAAAAAACAGAAAGTGCCAAACATATTCAAATGATCAGGAAACATCTATGGAAATATAGTTAACCTTTCAGGACAGAAAATGTTCATCAGAACAGGTTTCATAATTCCTGTGTCTTTTTACACAAATGCCACTAGACCGGCAGAGTGTTTCTATTTCTGATTTACAGCATGTGTCATTTTTTGATTTGCAAATCTTTGGCATTGGCATGTTTGTTTTTGACAGTGATAGCCAAACCTTTGGTGTTAAACTCTGCACTGAGTGTCACTACGCTTGCTGGAAAATACCAGGCAGTCTAGTAGACAATGACAATTTCTAATGGTCAGGCTTCCACCACTGTGCTCTGTAATTTACTGCCCTCCAAATAGAGATCTTCAGGAGATCCTGGATTTATCCTCTTCCCTAACAGATTTTGCCTCCGGCTCCCTTATATCAACCTTAAATCATCCTGTCTCGATCAGTTTTCTCTTCCTTCCTGCTCTCTATTTTAATCTTTCCCTGTGCTCTGTACAAGATATCAAGTACAGCTCTACATGCCTGCACTTTCCACAATCCAATGGAAGAAAAAGTTTACAAAAGAGATATACCCCAGTTTTTGTCTGCAGGAAAATCTATTTGCCTACTTTCAAAAACAGATGGATACCAAGAAACTTGTATGCAATGCTTGGTGACACTAAGTAACCATTATGCTTAACTAACATGCTGGAGAAAACATTATAAACCAACCAGGAAGCACAACCAGCTCCTTGACATGCCTCGTCATTGATTAATTTAATTTCATTACCTGTGGAGTGAGATTATGAAGAACAAGCCAGGAGCTGACCCGACCAGATCCACCCGAATTGCCATCACTCCAGTTGGAACCTAAAAGAGAGAGGAGAAGATGAGGTACATTTTTCTTGAAAACAAAGAATGCTTTTATCTTGCAATTGCCAGGCAGCCCATTTAATAATTGTGAATTGACAGATGGGAACCACTAAATTTCATTAACTCTAGGAGACAGAGCAAAACTGAGATAAGTTAGGACACTGTTATTAGTTACTGACAAGTTTGGAGGGACAAACTCATGCATCCCTACACTTGATAACAACCATCAAGCATCCATCTATTCCAATCCCATTTACTAGCACTTAATTCCTAGGCAACATACTTTGCAGCCAATAGTTTACTTTTTAAATGCAGGCTCAAAACATTTACATTTCTAAAATCACAGAACATTTGAAATAAGTGGAGGCCATACACACCTTCAAGGCTGCTCCACCATTCAATTAGATTTAAGTAGGTCTCATACGCAATCACTATGAGTAGACAGGGAAATACAAGCACAGCAAAATCCTGCAAACAGCAGCACAATCTAACTGACTAGGGAATTTCTTCATTCACTTCCACTTGAGGATTCAATAACCTTGGTTTACTATCTGCTCTGAAGGACACCACATCTGGTAATGCAGCATTTAGTCATTCCACATAGTAACAGGTCCTTTGACCCAGAATGAGTCTGCCAACCATCAGGTATCTATCTATTCCAATCCCATTCACCAGCACTTAATCCCAAGCCTTTTGTGCCTTGGCAATTCAAGTGCTCATCTTCTTAAATCTTCTGAGAGTACCTGTCCCCACCATCTTCTCAGGCAGATTGCAACCACCCTCTTGGTGAAATTCTTTTTTAAACTCGGATCCCCTCTAACCTTCTTGCTCCTCACTTTAAACCTATGCCCTCTGGTTTTAGACATCTGTCTCCCAGAATCTTGCAAACCTCTATCAGGTTCCCCTTCAGCCTCCCCTGCTCCAAGGTAAACAAGCCCAGCCTATCCAGTCTCTCCTCACAATTGAGGCATTCCATCCAAGGCAACATTCTGGTAAATTTCCTCTGCACCCTCTCCATTATAATCATGCCCTTCCTATACAATAGCAACTAGAACTGTACACAATACTCCAGCTGTGGCTTAACCAAAGTTTTATTAAGTTGTACCACAACCTTCTTGCTCTTATATTCTAATGAAGACCAGCATCTCATATGCTTTCTTCACCACCTTACCTACCTTTAGGGATCTATGGACATACACCAAGATCCCTCTGTTCCTCAGTACTGCCTAGGGCCCTACCATTCATGGTGTTTGCCCCATCTTTATCTCCAAAGATGTATCACCTTGCACATTGGAATTAAACTCCAAATGTTATTGCTCCACCCAATTTACTAGCTGATCAATATGTTCTTCATTACTCAACAAGAGATCATTCCAGATTATTTACACAGTTCATCATTCTTTCAGGGTAATTTTGGAGCCACAGGATTCAGCTGGGCACAGCTGTGAACAGAGTCCACTGACTCATGGCCTAGGATTTCCTCTCACTGATTATGCAAGCACACCAAAAACATTAGCTTAATCCACGAGGAATGAATTTTATAACATAAAATAACTTTGAACTGGAGAGAGATATTGACAGAACCAAAGATAAGGGAAGCAGGCAGTAAGGTACACACTAAGGGCATATCGTGACTCCTGCATGCCCCATCCTCTGCTGAATCGGGGTGCTCCACTGCCCCATGGAGATGACGGAGGTTTCTGATTCGTCAGTCCTGGTGGTGGCCGTGTTGGCGGGTTAGTGTTTTTAGATGACATCTGATTTTTCCACATCCTGGGATGTCCAATTGGATCTGGAGACCATGTAGACTTGAAGTCACTGAACTTGGCTGGAACAACAACATGATCAGGATACCGTTAAAACAATTAAAAGACCAGTCAGACTAGTTCAGAGTCCCCATACCAGACAATACATTTAAGTCATTATAAAAGCTCAGGTACAGGTCTAAAACTAAAAGAATATTTGATTTTTAGCACATGTAACATTCCATAACTTATTCACCTTGCAGTCTAGTAGTCAAAATCAAAGTCACACTGACAAAATTGTGAATTAGTAGAGCTCCCATGACAGTGAATCAAGATCATGTATTAACTCATGCACAGCAGAAGGGGAAGAAATACTGGTTTGGACAAGGAAACTGAGGCAGTAGATTCTAGGGGTGGAACATAAATCAAGGAAAGAATTGAAATGTTAGGGACGAAGAGCAGAATTGAAATTATAGCTTTGCATAACCTAACCCAGGCAAACAAGTTGATGTGGTGTTGCCTCTTTAAATTTATAGTAGAAACAAGGGAGTTTTCTGTACAGCATAATCTGCTTAATTGCGTTTTTTGGATAAAATAATGCACGGTAAACTTCCTATTACATATTACATAGATCACAGACAGTATATTTTGTCATTACAACAGTTAATATTTAGCCATAGAAAGTAAAGGGAAAATAAGGTTCAGACAGTGGATAGTTCAGTGCAATCCTTCTAACCTGAAGTGCTCTGTACGGTGCTGTAGGAGCTGTTCGAGGCACTATAGGACCAGGCACCGGGTGAAGGCAGCGAGGTGTTCAGGGAGGAACTGGACCCTGTGATAAAAAAGGCATAGTTAAAGGTCAGGGAGAATTCAGATCAAGAATATACAATGTGTGTTTAATGTTCTGCATAATCTCCCTTCTCAATTGCATTATTATGACCACCGCCAGAGGCAAACATACAGACCTGCAATGGCCAATAGTGTCCACTTCATTCCTTGGGGGTAGTGTACTGGATCCTCCATCCCAATAAAACACACATTTTGGTCTCTCAGAATTAATACAAAGCAACATTTAAGAACACTATAGAAAACAGTGAATGCATTCATACCTGTGCTCCTGTCCCTGAGAAGTTGGTGTTCCGAGTCGGGGGATGGGGGTGCTGCAGAGCTGTTTATCATGCTTGCTGGGGTCGCATATGGGTCTGATTCGGGGTCAATGTTTTGGAAACCCTTCCATGGTTCCCCAGGGCGGAACTCTGAAAATTAAGATAAAGGAAGAGAATGCATCAATTAATTTTATTACCTTGTAACTGACACACAAAGTGACATTGAAACACAGCACACAATGAGTGACACTTAACTTGAAGCTCCAAAATAGGATTGAGGGACTAATGCATTGACCAAGGTGTCCAATTTTCTGGTCTACTTTCTCTGGTGATCTAGGTTCGTGTAAAAGGTATCAATGCAGGAGGAACACAGAATTTCAAAAGGTGTCCAAAGAAACATCTTTCACTTTATAGAGTAACACAGGGACTGATGTAGCCACTCACTCATTTCATTACCATCCGTGGAATTTCCAGAAGGAAAATGGATGCTGCTATTATGGGATATATTAGCATGCTGGACTAGTAATCCAGAAGTCTCAACTAGAAATCCAAAAGACAAGTTCAAATCTCCCCACAGGATGGTTTTGTGGAATTTAAGTTCAATTACTAAATCAATCTGGATTTAAAAAGCAAGCATCAGTAATAGAGACCACAAAACTAATGCAATATCATAAAAATCCACCTGGTTTTGGGTGGTCCTTAGGGGGAAGGAAGCATGCCAGCCCAATCTGGTTTGTATGCAACTCC
>JARFYF010000067.1:10734561-10748054 GCA_030265395.1 Rhina ancylostomus
AGTGTAAACAGTAGGAGGAACACATCACCTTCCAAACTACCCCTTCAAGCAGCTCCTGCCCAGTCTGTGGCAGGGTCTATAGGCTCCACATTGGCTTCATCAGCCACTTCAGAACCCACAGAACGGGGCTGGAAGCACACCTACCTTGATATCTAGTAACGGTCTAACAAGGTAATTGTTTTACTGGTTCACATTTTTGGTTAAAAAAGTGGGATTGTATTTTTGGTTAAACAAGTGGGATTGCCAAAAGCAAACTTCAATATGCCAGTTATTTTACTACTGAAGATCAGCTAACACAATTCTGCCTTCAATGGCAAGGTTTTGACAAGTAGTCTACAACTATTAAGAAGACCCATTTCAATTAAGCAATCTGCAGATGCTGTATGGTTATAGAGAAATGTTTATACCACTGAAGATGTTACATGGTGAAATTTCTGTCTTAGTTTGCTATTTTCATTATTTTGGCATTTGACTATATATAGACTAGGTTACCACAGTCATAGAAATTGAGGAAATGACTTACAAAAAAAAGTAGGAAAAGGGTTAACCAAATACTATATAGCATGATGCAACATTGAAAGTTGAGACATTCAAGTATTGCCTCATTTCAGCCTAAATGAAATAGTACTCCCCAACATCGTTTGCTTCTCTTATCTACACATACATGCTGTGAACAGATAGAAAAACACTACTGTAAGTATTCTTAATTTTGGAAAAAAATGCACATTGCAACTTGGGAGGTAATCAAAGTTAATGGACTGGCAGAAAGGGTGGTTGCCTTGAATCAATCATGTAGTTTAAGACCCGTGTAAGCCAAATGTGTATTTGACAACAGTTTTATGAAACCAGTACTACTCTGTATCTAGTAGTTCCCAGGCTTGGACTGTGCTGAAAAACACCGAAATTTGTCTTTGCTTGTCCTCTAGCATGGTAGGCCATTGAGATGACAAGCAGTGTGCATAATTTCAATCATCTGTAAAATGCTAATCAGGAATATTCCTCTCCAAATACATGAGGAAAATATAAAACAAATCCAACAAACATCTGCATTGAACTCGTTCTGCATCTCCTCACCATCTTTACAAACTTTTTTCAGTCCAACAACCATTGCAAACTTTCCTTGTTTTTAAGCACTTGCATGGTTTCTTTCTCGTACTTCAACACTAATCCTGGTGTCTTCAAACACTAGGATTAAATTCCTTAGCATTCACTTCTAAAATTTTGTGTCTCACTCTTTTCTCAGACTTCTGGTAACCATTCCTAATCTCTTCCAGTGGTTCAACAAAATTTTCCATACACTGTGTGGAAAATTTTCTACACATTCCAACTCATGCATGTTTTTATGCTGAGAATAAAAAGACTGCAAATGCACATCAGAATTGTCAAAATCTGAAGCACCAGATTAACATGATTTGTCAGAGTAGGTAATGACAGCTCACACACAGTCTGACCAAAATCAAACGGTAGGAATAAATCATAGAGACAAATAACATATGGGGACATTTAGAAAACCTAGGAGCCAATGATACCAAACACTGTATCTTCACTAATCGGTTTAAACATTTAAGCACATAGTAACCCAACAGATGCCAGCAAGAACACAAACTTTACAATCCTATCACATGTAGGATTTATATTTTCATGCTGCCTTTCATTCTTAGTCTGCTATACAGGTGAGCAAACATTCAGCATACAACTGAGGCAGGTCTAATGATAAAATAACCAATATTATCACTGATTTCAGGAAAAGATAATTAAGGGCCTACAAAAATTCTGCTACCGCATTCACTTGAACCATATAAAAGTTTGACTATCCTCTCTCCCTCTGTTCATCCACTTTGTATGTGGGTGATATGCAAATTGATGCATCTGTGCTGAATTACAGCACCAGTAGAGACACAACTGGCTGCAACACTGTCATGTCAGGAAATGGAAAAATAGTGCATGGTTCCCTCTCCTGCCTAGTGATCCCTGTTGAAATTGTACACACATGCACAAACTGGATCAGATTTAGCTGTGACACTCTGGGCAATTGGACTTGTGAACAAATGGTTACATCAACTGGAGATCAGAATGCAGCCAAGAACTTGATTCCTTCAGGAGAGGTGGCATGGAAGAAAATTGCTGAACAAAGTAAACAGTATTTTTGTATTATGTTCACAACAATGCCACAATATACATTAATACATTTGTGTGTATTAAGCATTTCTGGCAGGTCAGCAAAAAGTGGGCAACTGATTGTTAAGCTAAGTAAAATGTATGGATATGCAATACTAGCCTCAAGAAATATACCTAAATAGGCATTTCAGGAGTTGTGCACTTTCAGACATCACAAGGTTGTGAAAGGAACTACACAAGTGTAATTCTTTAACTAGCAAAACTTTAAATCTACATTTGGGTGCTTGAACATTTAGATAATTCTTTACATTGTGGGTGGACATTTTACTCCACATAAGTGGAGATCTGCAGTTGTGGATGTAAATGTTAATTTATTGCTTCATGCTTGTTCTTCCCTTACCTCTGCAGCTGATATTTCCTTAGGAATTATTTTATGGACAAACACGGGCTTCATTTCATTCCACTACAGTCAACAGTTTGATGTTCATGTGGAAGTACAGAGTCAAGCACACACCACATAAATGGGAAGTAAAGAGTTGAATGGGATTGTGCTGGTATCCTCCTTTGCACATCCAGTGCACTGCCACTGAATCTACTATTTACAAGTTTCTATTCACAGTATGACTGTGTATATTTGGGTACAATTGTTGAGCATTCACCTCAGTCGCACTTAAATTATACATTGCCTGCAATGATCAATGGACTAAGCAGCAATACAAGCTTTATATATATAAAAATATAAAATGCGGACACTGAAAATCCAGAATAAAAACAGAAAATGCTGGAAAATACTAAGCAGGTCAGACAGCATCCGTGGGAGAAAAAGCAGAGTTAATGTTTTGGGTAAAATGGTTTGGAACTTCCAAAAGAGAGAAAACAAGTTGCATTGAGGGTACAAGATGAATGGATGGGACAAATGTTACATCTGAGACGGCAAGGCTTCAACATAGCTGTTGACAGAGCCATCTGGTTAATGGGCTAATAATGGCAGGAAGAGAGAGAGAAAACAAGACAAACATGTAAATGCTGGGAAATGCAGGTCAGAGCTATAGGAAATGCCCAAATCAAGCAAATTTGTGACAAGAGAAAAAAACTGAAAGTATCAGATAGTTAACCTACAGCAGAAATGGCAACTTATCCAAAATTGTTGAATTATGGGCATGTTGCAGTCTTCTGTACTCTATATCAAATTCCACATCTTCAGAACCTACTTCTTTCCTTTAGATTCTTCCTGACTTGCTGAGTTTCCAGCATTTTCAGCTTCATAGAATAATTCACAAAGCAGTGAATTTAAAGCATGTACTGAAATTCAAACCGTAATATTGAGGTGGCTACTGGATGCGATTTGTTGAACAAAAAAAAAGTGAATGACCCAGCACATTAGTTCAATGTTCTCTCACAAAGACATGAACCCAATCCAGGCCAGAGGATAACCTGTTTGGCAGAAGAATTCTGTGGAATAAAGCAGAGTATCCCAAGCCTATTCAAAGCTTAATCTACCTCACATTTGAAAACCACACTGCTTCTTGACATTCTGCTAACTTCTCCATACAAACACACAGATGAACATACAAATCAGGAAGAGTAGGTCCCTCAATGCTTTGTCATTTAATAATGGTTGATCTAAATGCAACCTCAAATCCACATTCCCATCTCTACATAGTAACTTCTTTCTTATTGCTTATCAAGAAGCTATCTCTGCCTTAAGCAAATTCAAAGACTCTGCTTTCATTGTCTTTTGAAGAATCCCAAAGACTCACAACTATCAGAAAAAAATTCACCTCATCTCAGTGCTAAATGACCAAATCCACATTCTTGATCAGTGACCCCTATAAATTCTTCACAAGACAATAAGATATAGGAGCAGAATTAGGCCATTTGGCCCAGAGCCTGCTCCGCTCTTCGATCATGGCTGATTCCATTTTCCAGTCATTTCCTCATACCTGCAACCCCCTTACCAATCAAGAATCTAACAATCTGCCTTAAATACACCCAATGACTTGGCCTCCACAGTCTTCTGTGGCAATGAATTCCACAAATTCACCACCTTCCAGTTGAAGAAATTCCTCCTCAGCTCCCTTTATTCTGAGGCTATGCCTTCAGATACTAGATGCTCCTACTAATGGGAACACCTCCCACAAGAGAAAGCATCCTCTCCAGAGCCAACCTGTCAAGACACCTTGAGATGAGAGGCATTTCAATCATGTCTGTTACGCTCTTCTAAACTCCACCAGATAAAAACCTAATCTTTTCAATTTTCCTTCCTAAGACAACCTGTCCATCAAGCAACCAAGACAAAACATCCAATGGAAATGACACCATGCTGTTGAAGGCTGTGTCCAAATTTGAAATGAGAGATTGATGGCAGAGTTATCAAATGTTTCTTTAGACCACCACATGGGAGGTTTCCTCATCTGTTCCAAAATATCCTTCTTCATTCACATCGACAGCAGAAGCAAACAAATCCTTACACAAAAAGGAGAAAGAAACTAAGCCATTTGGCACTTTCAAATCTCTTTTGTTATGAAAGGTAGCCAATTAACCTTGATCCCCCATTTTCTTTCATCAGAATGACAAAATATTTCAGTGCAGTGTCACAAAAAAATCTGCTAACACAATAATTTCAAGACATTTTTCTCTGTGAAACTCTAAGTTTCACCACCAGTATATTACCCTCAACTAGAAACTCACTCTCTCAATATAACTCGAGTTACAAGGGGCAGAATCTATAATTAGCCTTTGGGTGATTTTCACAGTTGATGTGATGTAGCATGAATATTACTATCAACTTAAATCTTAGTGATAACTCTGACTGTAGAAGTTACTTATTGAAAAAAAAATCATTCCATATTCTTACTCTTAACAGCCTTCGAAAACTTGTCAACCCTGAACTATTTTAAGATCATAGCCTTATTCTCTTATTGAGACTGCAGATCAGATTCACTCTTTTGCTCTTTGCATTCTGACTTTACACCAGCACATCCGTGAATGGTGGAAAAGAGTAAGTAACTTTGTTCTGCGTTAACATGTGCTACAACAGAACCAGAAGCACTCTATTCAGTCAATATGAAGGGAAGAAAAGATTTTCTTCTGTACTTCAGTAAGTAATATTTTGCATGTTCCAACAGGATCATACTTTCATTCATCTGAGGAGATTCCAACATATCCATCAATGTGATTGCCCATCAGTAAAGAACAGAGGTTAAAGAGAATTCTGTTCTTGCCTGCTTTCACAGCTCTACGCAAAATGCAGCACTACGTAATCATCCCTATAGCAAAGAGGCACATAGCATGCAGCAGTTTTACTCAACTCCAGGGGCCTGGGTGCAATCTTGACCTCAGAGTGCTGTGCAGAGTTTGCACGTTCTGTCCATGACCATGTGAGTTTCCTCTGGATGCTCTTATTCCTCCCACATCCCAAAGATGTGCTAGAAGATTAATTGGCTACAGTAAACTATTCCTTAGTACAGGCTATTGAAAAAAGAAATCATAGGAGAGTTTATAACATATGAGAAAGAATTAGTTGCAAGGACAGAGAAATGAGGGGAAAGAAGAGGACAAATGAGATTGCTATCCCCCAAAAGCCAGCATGGATCTTTTGATCTGAATGGCTCTATGTAGTTATAAAAGTACAAGAAAATGGCAATCTGTGCATGAATTGAAGCCAGAGACAGTGGGCAAGGTCTTTAAATGAATATTTCTCATCTGTATTTAATGAGAGGGATGCTGTGGTTGGAGACTTTAGAAAGGGGGACAGTGGAATTCTAGAACAAATTATCATCAAAAAGGAGGAATTATTAGTCATCTTAGTGGGCTTAAAAGGTGATACATCTCCAAGGCCAGATGAGATGTATTCCAGGTTGCTATGGAAGGGAGGAGACTATTGGGGCTCTACAGAAATCTCCAAATCTTCTCTGCCCACAAGAAATGCTAGGTGATCGAGGTCAGCAAAGCTGGTATTTTTCTCCAAGAAGGGAAGCAAAGATAAGCCAGGTAATTACTATCCCGTGAGTCTCACCTCAGTAATATTGATTTATTGGTTTATTATTGCCACATGTACTGTTGTACAGTGAAAAAATTTTGTTTTGCATGCCATCTATACAGATCATTTCATCACATCAGTGCATTGAGGTAGTACAAGGGAAAAACTATAACAGAACGCAGAATAAAGTGCAGGAAAAGATTCTGAGAAATAAGACGAATCTGCACTTGGAGAGACAGAAATTAATCAAGGATAGTTTGCATGGTTTTATTAAGGGGAATATCCTGTTTGATTAATCTGACTGAATATTGAGAAGGCGACCAATGAGTGTGGTACAATTGATATAGTCCATATGAATTTCAGTAAAGCCTTTGACAAGGTCCCATGTGGGAGACTGCTCTGTAAGGTTAAGGGCCCATAGGATCCTTGTCAATTTAGCAAACAGGATCCAAAACTGGTTTGACGATGGGAGACAGAGGATGGTGGTTTAGGGCTGATTTTGCAAATGGAAGCCTGTGACCAGTGGTATACCGCAGGGATCAGTGCTGGGATCCTTACTCTTTATTATACATATTAACAATCTGGATGTGAATGCAGGAGTATGATTAGTAACCTTGCAGATGACACAAAGATTGGAGCTGTTAATGATAGAGAGTAGTCTTCAGAAACAGAATGATATTGATCAATTAGTAAAACGGGTACAGAAATGACAGGTGGAATTTAATTCTTAAAAAATGTGAAAATGATGCACTTTGGGAGGAGTATTACAAATAGAATATACACAGTAACTGATAGGACCCTTGGAAGTACTGATGAATAGAGGGAACCATCTATACCATCTCCAGAAGTACCTGAAGATAGCAGCAGAGGTATAAGGTGGTTAAAGCAGCATATTAGATACTTACCTTCATTGTCCAGGGCAAAGAATAAGAACAATGAGGTTATGGTACAACTATATATACATTAGTTAGGCCAGAACTAGAGAACCATATACAGTTCTGGTCACCAGACTACAGGAAGAATGTGATTGCATGAGAGAGTGCAGAGAGGATTCACCAGGATGTAGCTTGGAATAGAGAATTTCAGCTCCGAGCAGAGACTGGGATAGGCTAGGTTTGATTTCTTTGGAATGGAAAAGGCTGAGACATACAAAATTACAAAGGACATAGATTGGTAGTGAGAAACCTTTCCCTTATTAGAGGTGACCACAGTCAGAAGATATGGTAATGGGTAGGAGATTTAGAATGGATTTGAGGAATTTTTTCCACCACCCAGAGTGTAGTTGAAATCTGGAACACGCATGAAACAGAGGGATATAAAGCGTTCATATTTTTGTAGACTTACCAAATCGCACCTCAACATCCCTGCCATCGACAGACATGCTATCAGTGTTTTACAGGTTAAGGCCTTATATAAAAGTTTTTGTTGTTGTTGTCATACGAATTAGAGCAAGAGGAGCCTTGCATTCAGCATAAACACTATAATGGTCAGTTGGACCAAATAGCCAGTTTATCTGTTTTATACTCTGTACATTCAAAATAGAACTATTGATGGATCCAAAAATATAGCAGCCAGAACTGGGAAAGGTAAATCAAATCTGAAGTACTCTGGCCAAATCAGGACATGACTTTAAACAACCAGTAGAGTTTATAGACTTTTCAGGATCCTGCATCATTTTGCATTTGGGAGCAACTTATAAAGTAGTGCATGCTTTCCTAGTTTTTCAACCAGATAAGGCTGGCTAGAGTGAAATATGGAATGGCAGATTGTCTTATGGGGAAAGGTCAGACAAGCCGGAGTTTAGAAGAGTGAAAGGCTATTTGATTGAAACATATAAGATCCAGAGGGGTCTTGAGTGGGAGATGTGGAGAGGTTTCCTTTTTTAGAAGAACTATGGAGTTGCTGTTTAAAAATAAGTCGCCCCTTTGGAAAGAGAAGAGGCAATTTTTTCTCTTTCTCAGAGTGTTACGAGTCTTTGAAACTCTTCCTCAAAGGGCATTAGAAACAAAGTCTTTGAATATTTTAAGGCAGAGGTGGATAGATACTTGAAAGGCAAGAGGATTAACAATGATCAAGTCAAGTCGAGTTTACTGTCATATGCAAGTACAGTGAGGTATAGGTACTATGAAAAATTTGCTTGCAGCAGCATCATATGCACATACATTCAGACAACATATGGAACATAAGTTATTACAAAGTGAAGTAAAAGACTGGGCAAAACAAGACATTAGTGCAAAAACAAAGCCCAATCAAAAACAAGTCCACGGTGGTATAAGAGGTGCTCTGTAGTGTTTCCATTGCTGAGGTAGGATTAGGGCTGTGCAGATCAGTTCAAGAACCTGATGGTTGTAGGAAAGCAGCTGTTCCCGAACCTGGTGGTGTGGGATTTCAGGCTTCTGCACCTCCTACCTGAAGAGGGCATGACCTGGATGATGGGGGTCCTTGATGATAGATGCCACCGTTGGGGCGGTGCTTCCTATAGATTCTGTCAATGGTGGGGAGGGCTTTGCCTGTGATGGACCGGGCTGTGTCCACTACTCTCTGCAGCCTCTTCAGGGTTAGGCAGGAATGTGGAGCTGAAGTTACAATCATATTAAGCAAGATCTTAATGAATAAAGGAGCGGGCTTGAGAGGTTGTGTGCACCTAAGTTAGATATTTGTGTTGCTTGACACACTCATGAATAATTTTCAAAAGTCAGGATCTTTTACATAGAAAGACTGATCTATATTACAAAATACCTTTGCCCTTGTGTGCAAAACAAAGCATGCATTGCTCCACTCATGTCTGCTTTAACATGCCTTTTTAAGAAGTGGAATGATTTCCAAGCTGTTCCTAACTGTTTTCTAATTCTGGTGAGGTTGTTGACTTTGTTTATATCTCCACAGATCATGACTGACCTGCCAAATTTTTCCCATATTTTCTGTTTTTACATCAAAACGTGAGGCATTGAATAGTCACTTGACCCCACTCCTCTTAAGAAAAGTTATTTTAAATTTTGGTTAATGCAGATTAAGAGGAAAGTCTTCAAAAATGTAATTTCTCACTTGAGACCTTGAAGGCACGTTTTTTCCTTTATTGGAGAGACATACTTCCATAACAACCTCCTACGTTAAACCATTCAGCCTTCAGGAGACTAGTATGATGCCACACCTCAAGTTTACTTCCACTGAAACCGCAATTGAACAGATGGCTCTGCACCATAGGAGAAAAGTTAACTGGCTATCAGAGATTCAAACACATTCTTTGCCAATTAATCACAGATTACGTCAAAGCTGTCAGCCCTAAATAATGAGAAAAGGCTGCCAATGCTTTGAGGGAATTGGTTGCCATCCACACCAGACTACAGTCTTATCTGATTCAAATTCCTCACTACACTTGGGTACAAGACAAAGCCCAAAGACTTCCATTTTGAAACAATATGCACAATCCTTAAAATTACTAAATAGTTAATTCAGGGTACAAGTAACATGAATTTCATCAGAAAGATCACAGAGATAAGAGGCAGCAAGCATTCAATTTGTCACAAAAAGGAGAGCTATGTAATTGCCAACAATCAGTATTTTGCTATTGTAGAATCATTCCCTGTTACTTTTCTCAATGTCAAAGTGGTTTCTGTAAAGGCAAGGACAACCTTATTATCCCCAGGAGCTTCACAAAAAAGTAATCCTCCCCACCTTCCCATAAAATGATGGCAACACTGATAAATAGACACTATTGATTTCAGGTGTCAGTACTTCCTTCAAGTTTATCTGCCAAAGAATATTCTAATATTTCAGTTCTTGAGGATTGTTCTTCTTATAAGTTCTATTAATAAATTTCCTTTAGTGTAAGAATGTTGATCTGTGTAAAGCATGATATATGACTCTGCTGATAAACTGCAGATGTAGTCAAGTCAGCCCCTTCCTTTAAGGCCACAAAATCTCATTGCCACAAAACATAATCAAGTCAATTTCTGCAAAGGGAATCTTGCAGATTGCCAGCTGCTCAAGCAAGAAAACAAAATATGGGAAAGATGGTGGAAGAGTGAGATGATGGGACTTAATGCCTTTGTGAAAATAAGGAGGGCAATTGGGATTGAGAACAAGAACAAGCCCACGAGATTGTGCAGGAGCATATAGAAAATTCATACATGTAGAGCACCAAATTCTTCTTCCTCTGAATACAATAGCAATGAACTGTGCTTGTGATTCCAGAGCTTCCAGTATTAAATATCTTCATTTGTAAATTTCTGCCATCATTGTGCCTGTAAATTATCAAATCTGTTACTCCAACACATTGGGATAGCCTGGGAATTGCATCAATTAGTTCAACTAATTTATGATGTGCAGAATTTAATGAGAGGTACAGGGACTGCCTGCTTAAGTACTAAATAAAACCTTTAGAGGAGTCTTTGCATAAACTATTAATATAATAAATGAGACTGCACTTGCTATATATACCAGCAATGAATTGTATACCAATAAATATTTTAAATATTATTGATGGCAATAGATATTAAAAGAAAAATAGAAAACACTCAATGAGTTAACATTAGAATTTTAAAACTGGATGAACTGAAGTCTTAATTAATTCAACCTACTCAGAGCTGCCCAAAGCGTTGTCTGCTTGTTGGCATACAAATTATTTGAGATTTGTGGCAGGGCAGCTGCCTTGCCTCTCCCTCACCAATTTCAATATCAATAAGTATATTAATTCTCAAGTGGAGACATGACAGGAATCTGCTAAGTGTTGCTATTCTGAATCCAAGATTTTGTGCTCAAATCTCTAGATTAGGACCTGAATCCACAGCCTTCTATCTCATTACCCACTGAGCCACAGCTGACACAGAGTATTAGGAATATCAACCTAGATTCAATGCCCAACCCATAATCATTTGAGTTGGGTCCACAAAAATACAAATCCACAATGTGTATTCTTGATGCAGAGAAAATGACTAAACTTGCTCATTTTTAATCAATTCATAATCTCCTGGTGGTGTTTATCAATCACCCAATGCCACAAAAACAGATTTGCCTATAAATTCATGGTGGAATATGAGAACAGGAATTGTAATGTGCAAGGAACTCATGCCACTTTATTATAGTATAGGCCAAAAGTGAAATTAATGCAGGCACATCTTAAACATGCTGCCTTTTAGGGCACATTTATGTGGTATAATTTTATGAATTGCTAGCGCCTCTTGAATGTAACCGATGCTGATTGAAGTCACACCTATGCCTCCTGAATGAGGAACTGCCCATTGCCTCCAACCACCTCTTTACATCTTGGGGAGGGTGGGGGATGAGGGGAATAGGTATTACCACTAATCAGAAATTTAACTGAAGCAACCATAAAAGATCAGGTCAAAGTCTGGGTATCCTGCAGCAAGTGGCTGAATTCCTAATTTCCTATATGCTTTCCTTTATCTGCAAAGCATAGGTCAGGAGTGATGGAATCCTTGCCTGGATGAGTGCAAGTCCTATGAACTCAAGAAGCTCAACACCATCTGGGACAAAGCAGACACCTTGTTACTCTGTTCACCATCATAAACATTGAGCTCTCCACCACTGATGCACCATGTAACCAGAGTATCATCCACCAAATGAACTGCAGATGCTTGCCTAAACTACTGCAACAGCTCTTCCCAAACCCACAGCCTCCCCCAACAAGGAATACAAGGGCAGCAGACACATAGGATCACCACCACCTGTGGATTCTCCTCCAAATCATAAGCATACTGGCCTGGAAATATATCATCATTCCTTCATTCTCACTTGACTTCCTGACCAACTGACTGCAAGGATGACCAGTAAGGATAGGCAACACAATTATTCTCAACACTGGTGCTCCACAAGGCTGCGTCCTCAGCCTGCTACTCTACTCTCTATACACTCATAACTACATGCCCAGTTCTGCTCTAACTCCATCTACAAGTATGCAGATGATAGTGGGATGGATCTCAAATAATGATGAGTTGGAATGCAGGAAGGAAACAGAGTGCTTAGTAACGTGATGTCATGACAACAACCTTTCCCTCAATGTCAGCAAAACAAAAGAGCTGGTCATTGACTTCAGGAAGGGGGGTGGTGCACATGCTCCTGTCTACATCAATGGTGCTGAGGTTGAGAGAGGTAAGGGCTTCAAATTCCTAGGAGTGAACATCACCAATAGCCTGTACTAGTCCAACCACGTAGGTATCATGGCCAGGAAAGCTCACTAGCACCTCTACTTACTCAAGAGGCTAAAGAAATTTGGCATGTCCCCTTTGACCCTCACCAATGCACCATCCTATCTGAATGCATCACAGCTTGGCATGGCAACTGCTCTACCCGTTACTGCAAGAAACGGCAGAGAGTTGTGGATGCAGTTCAGCACATTATGGAAATCATCCGCCCCTCTATGGACTTCTTGTTGCCTTGGTAAAGCAGCCAACATAATCAAACACCCCACCCACCCCTGACATTCTTTCTTCTTTCCCCTCCCATCAGGCAGAAGATACAAAAGCTTGAAAGCATGTAAAACCAGGCTCAAGGACACTTTCTATCCCACTGTTATAAAACTATTGAACAGTTCTCTAGTATGATAAGATGGACTCACGACCTCACGGTCTATCTCATTATGGCCTCACACCTTATTGTCTACCTGCAGTACACTTTCTCTGTAATGCAACACTTTATTCTGTACAATGTTATTGCTTTATTGTGTACTACCTCAATGCTCTGTTGTAATGAAATGATCTGTATGGATGACATGCAAAACAAGTTTTTCACTGTACCTCAGTACATGTGACAATAATAAACCAATTTACCAAACATCACCAGGCTCTTGTAGTTCACAGTTTTTTTTCTGTAAAATTTCTGTCTTTTTTTTATTGTGGCTGTAAATTGTGATGCTGCATTCAGGAGACTATGAAGGGAAATGCAATCTTTTACAAATAATAGAGAAATGTTGGATCAATGATCAACTTGAATTCTGAGGATTGGATCTGAGTAATGCTTGATCCAGAAATCCAAACATACTGAGTCTCACATGTCTCTGCAGAAAAAAGAATTCAGCAGCATCCTATTATTACTAGATATCTGGGAAAACAGGGGTTCAACCAAGTCTTGACCACAAAATCAAGTGGTTAGACATCTCCTCATTCTATTTCTGAATTGATCATCTTTGCATCATAACAATGCAAGGTACTAAAGCCTGCTGTTAGACCACCGGAAGAGGTATGATAGATTTGTGTTTCCAGTATGTTAAGGTATATTGGAGGAGAAACTTAGTTTTGGTCATTTGTGCTTAATGTATATGAATAGGTGAGAATACTCAGTGGCTAATGCTCTTGTGCCCATTAGGGAATACTCAGTGGCTAATACTCTTGTGTCCATTTAGGGCTAGTGACCAAAGAGCAATTTCATCCCTGTA
>JARFYF010000067.1:10748154-10760038 GCA_030265395.1 Rhina ancylostomus
AAGCTATACTTCTTCAATTAACACATTTGGAAACCATATAGCAGTAAGTAACAAACAGATGGAAGAGAGAAACCCTGTTCCAAAAGGAATTGTGCTGGATATTTTTTGTCACATAATATGAATGATTTTTTTTAAATTACCTGGGTCATCCGGGGGAGAAAAAAAAAATTTTGAAACATCAATGCGTAAACCTTAATGGACATCCAGGATTTTCCTGTCCATTTTAAAGGAGGCACTGTTTAATATCTCAGCTACTGGGGAGAGAATGCCTTTATCAAAGAATAAGTTTGACCATCCAATATTAAAAATATTAATTCTTGGCTATTTACACATCAGGAATCTTAACCTCGAATGAATGGTTCTGAAACATTGGTACCTCACTTAGTACTCAGGATGAATTCCCATGAAGAACATCATTAATGGAATCAGCATTAAAAGGGGCAATAATAGCAATACATGGAGATGTGTTACTTATTGCTGCTGTGCCAGGATGCTCGTTCAAATACCTGTCTCGTGCTGCTGCTCCTGTAGCAATGAATCACCCCATGGCTCAGTATGGAAAGGCTCCTTGTGTGGACTGGTATTGGGCAGGCCAGGGTGAGCAATGCAGGTGCTTGGCAATGGGAGGCGAGATTCAAGACTGCAACTGGGCTGGCACAGTGAGTGTGGGCCATTGTTGGGGACTGGCAGCACTTGAACCTTATCCTTATAGACAACAAGAATCTTACAGTTTGCCTCATTACCACCTTTTGGATGCAAAAGAAGTTGCTGTTTGCTATCCCATTTTGTTTGGCTGTACAACTCTCACCAGAAATTCCTATACAGTAACAAGCTGTATATGGAGGCACTGTCAGACCTCAATGGCCTACACTTAGAGATACACCCTGGTTGGCATCTAAGCCTTACATCTCAGTGTTTAATGGCCATACTGCTCACCACGGCCCAATGAACACCAGCCCTTACAGGCAGCCTCTTCAAACCAAGCCCTGGAGTGAATCAAAATGCTAACAGAGGAAGAATGCTCATGCCAGGTTCATGGATAGCATCCTGGTAAATCTTTTCTGCATTCCTTCTAGTTTAATAACATCTTTCTTATAACAGGGTGACCAAAACTGTAAACAATACTCTAAATGTGGCCTCCCCAATATCTTACATAACTGCAAAATAACTTCCCAACTCCTATACTCAATGCCCTGACTGATGAAGGCCAACATGCCAAATGACTTCTTCACCACTCTATCTACCTGTGATTCCGCTTTCAGCGAACTATGCACTTATACTCCTAGATCCCTCTGCTCCTTGACGCTCCCCCAAGACATAAAACAAATGTGGTTAAGATCACTTCATTTCTAATTTGTAAAAGTGGAAAATTTATTCTAGAGAAAGTAGATTTTTCCTCAGTCCATTGTGAAATTCAGTTTGCATTCATAGAAGTAAACCTCCCCAAAATGAAGGCTCTTCCCAAACCCCAATATGAACTGGGACAAGAAGGTCTAATTAAGTGAGCAAATTTTTGGAACACATTTTGTTCCACCACCGTACTCCCTTGGACTATCAGAACATAAAATGCACTTCAAAGGAAAGCAAGCTATATATAGCAAGCTGAACCCAGCTGTTCCAGTTAGCAAAATCGCTGCAGCAATGCAAATCAGAAGCTTGAGACAAGATGACACAGCACCTTAAGTAATTTCTTAAATTAGATTCCATGAAAAGCCAAAGTACAGAGACTGCAAATAGCCAAATTAAACCAACCAATTATTCTCTGCAAAAAAATCCAACAACCACTTACTTAAATTATGAGAAAAGCTTAAATAAAATAGAGAAACTTAATGCTCAAAATATTTTTCTTCACTCCAAAACAAGAAAATAAAACCCACATCAGAATAGTCTCTAAACAAGATTTGGACTATGAATGAGTGGAACAGAGTGAACCAGAATGACTGAATAAGACAAATAAAAAACAATTAAGGATAGCTGCAATTAACCTCTGCCCACCAAACAAAATTCATCATTGCTAACACTTCAATATTAAAGTGAATGTAAGAATTTTATTTTAAAAATGGATCTACTAGAGTTGCACTAACAACATCCTTGAGATATATTTGAACAAATATTATGAGCTCTATTAAAAGTAGGCTAAAGTAATAATGGTTGCTGGTCTATTACTGATGATGGTAGGAGCAAGAGTATTAAAGGTGAATTAAGAGGCAAACACATGGCATATTATAGACCATGTAATTTTCCCACTAGCACATATCAACAACGAGATCAGCTTCTGCAGTTTATATAATCATCGTAGCACCATCTTCTGCAACAGCGCATCAAGGGCAGTTTTGAAAAAAATATTCTTATGGTTATCTTTCATTAAATGACTACACAGACAAGTGCAATGAGGCAGTTGTCAATGTATGGGGATCATTCCATCATTAAAGACGTCTACACTAGAAATAATTTAGGTTTAAGTAAACAATGACTCCACACGCTACACAACAATCTCAGTTAATACAAAAATATCAATTTCAGCACAAACCTCTCTATAATCAAAGCTGTTATTTGATTTTACTAGGGCTGCAGCATGAAACCAAACTCATGCAGCAATGGAGTTATGCAAAATATTTTACAGCATTGGCCTTCACACATTAGTTGATGGCAAGGCAAAGATTTGCCAATGGCAGATGTGCTGAGTTCTGTGGTTTGAAATTCCTTTCTCCTCCTCAGCCCAACCATTCCACCCCTTCCCCTCACTTTCCCCAACTACATGCCCAGCACAAATAACAAAAAACTCTTTTCAATTTGTCAGAACATTAAGATATTGCTCAAAGGGTTTCAGACCTGAAACTTCAACACTGATTCGCCTTCCACAGATGCTGCCCCACCTGAAAGTTTCCAGGATTTTTGTTTTTATTTCAGATTTCCAGCATCTGCAGTTTTTTTTTGATTATCAATGTCTTGCTAATTTTTTTTAGTAACAGTTTACCTGATTAGACATGGGCCTTTCATCAGCTGCAGGGATTGATAGTCTATAACTAGTGTTTATGTGCTGAGAGGTCTTTACAGCATGAATATATAGAAATATTTCCTCTTATAGGAGAATCTAGAGCTAGGAGTCGCTGTTTAAAAACAAATAGCCATCCATTTAAGACAGATGTGAGGGCAAAATTTTTTCAGTTGAGTCTTTGAAATTTAAGGCAAAGGTAAATAGGTTCTTGCTAAACAAAGGGGTGAAAGGTTACTGTAGATTAGTAATGCAAACTTTAGGTTACCATCAGATTTATGGAAAAGGCACAAGGGGCAAAGTGACAATCCTCTTAATTTGTACGATACAAGATATTTATGCATGTATATACATATGCAAGGCACACACATATACATAAAAATTACACAAAACAAGAACTGCATAATCATTTTAACTATTGGTCTTTTTAATTTTATTAAAACATTTGTAGAATACAGGGGTAGATGTCATCCTACATCTATAAGCAGCTCTAACTAAACCATATTGGATCATCTAGAGTAATTTTGAGCACTGGACCTTAGAAGGAGTGCAGTCTAAGTTGCCAGAACAACACTGAACTCCAAGGATTCAGTTACAGGAGATTACACAAACTAGTGTGGTATTCCCAAAAAGAGAGGAAAATAATTCCACTGGTTGAGCCTAGGACTGGAGGACATTGTCTAATAATTAGAACCAAACATTTCAAGAGAGTTAGAAAACAATTCTATATGCAAAAGATGTTGGATTTTTAGAAGCACCTTCTGTTCATAATGTTCAAAAGAAACAGTTGACCATTCAGCTTTTCATGTCTGTTCTAAAATTCAATACGATGGTAGATCTCCAACCACAGAACAATCTTCCTGTACTAATCCCATATTTCTCGATTTCCTTTGTCTAAAAATTCAAAGATGATGATCTTGAAAATATACAAGTGAGCTTCTGTGACCTTCTCAAGTAGAGAATTCCAAAGATTTACCAACCTCACATTGAAATAATTTCTTTTCATCCCTATTAACAGCAATTCACACTAAGGCAATTATTAAAGTCTAATTGATAGTTTGTTCTACAAAAGTATTTAGGGATATGCAAAGGCAGGTATGCGTCACACATCATCCATGTTCCCCGTGAATGACAAAACTGACTCAATGAGCCAAGTCGTCTCCTATTAGATAAGCGGCAGCATTAACTGAATTGAACACTTAAACACACAAGTTCTCCATGCAATCTGCACCATTGCCAAATTAAAGAAGGCAATTATCAAACAGCAGCACTTAACATGTATTCCATAAAACTCTTACTATCCTCTTTTCCCTTCCAACATACACTGTCACAAACTTCCAGCCAACCACTAGTCCCTTTTCTTTTGCTTTCTCTGTACTTCCTTACAACTTGTTTGCATCTCCAATATTTTCTAATTGTGATAAAAGGTTTTAAAGTTTAAACATTGAATCACACCTGCTGCCCGAACTGCTGAGTATATTTTATTTCATATTTTCAAAATTCAATATTTGAATTTTTTTTCAAATTAAATCAACTCAAATTATTTATTCTAATAAACAGATTAGTGGGTGTGAGTAATTGAATAATGCATTCGTTTCACTCTAAAGTTTCCCTTGCACTTTATGATGCCAGCTGAACATCACTCCCACTCATCATTGCACTTCACCCAGGGAACAATATCTTTTGCTGATTTTTGCAGGTTTTGGTTAAAAAAATACTCCCCCACCCCCACCTCCTTGAAATTGACCATCAGTTCACTGTAGCTCAGAGAAATCTGGCAAGGTAAGCTATGCTACTCTCGAGTAAATCAAGCCTTAAATAAACCCTTTATAATTTCAAGTACCTGTTGGAGGGGCAATGGCCTTCATATTCTGCTGATCTGGGTTAACACTAATTATGAGGCAGCTTACTTGCCAAAGAATTAACATGCAGTTCACACTGAATCTGCTGATCTCAGTTAGTAATGCAGTCAGAACCCAACAAATACTCCAGGCTTAGGCAGAACAAAACAAAAGAAGCTAACATTTCCATCAAACAGACTTGTGGCACCCTGGTGGAACATGTGTCTGCATGGTTGAAAGGCTTGGGAGTGTTGAATAGCCCAAAATTCACCACTTAAGCTCTATCAAATACTGTGCACAGGACCAAGGAAACAATGTGATTAAAACTAGAGTACCACAGAAAGAAAGAGATGACATTTAAATAGCATGCTTTGCAGCTAATGAAGAATTTTTCCAAGTTTGGTAATTTAAGGTAAAATAAGAGCCACTATTGACAACAAGATCACACAAAAAGCAAAGGAAAAAGTCCACATGCACATCAAATACTTGATCTGCTGAGTAAATCCAAAACAGCATTCCCAGTTTCTAACTTGCCTCACGAGGGGAAACATCCTCTAAGCATCTACCTTGGCCAGCCCTTTCAGAATCCCAGGCATTTCAATATGATCACTTCTCGTTCTTCTAAACTCCAGTGAATTAGATCCAACCTATTCAATCTTTCTTAATAAGATAATTCCCCATCCTAATTTTCAACAAAGGAAACTATCTCGGAACTGTCTCCAACGCAAAGCACATCCCAAAGAGTGATCTCAGCTATGCCTTGAAGAACTACAGCAAGACTTCCCTACTTTTATACTCCACTGTGCAATTCATTTCATTTTCTTTCCAGATTACTTGCTGCACACTATCTTTGTGGTTTTTGTGCAAAAACAAACATCCTTCTATACAGCAACATTCTGTATTCTTTCTCATTTAAGCATCATTATGCTTTTCTATTTTTCCTATCAAATTTGATTACATTTCCCCACATTATATTCCACCTGCAAAATTTTGTGTCCACTTGCCTAATCTATCGATTTTCCAATGCAGACTCTTCATGGCCTTTTCACAACTTGCTTTCCCACCTGTTTTTGTGTCATCAGCAAATCTGGTCATATTACACTCAGTCCATTAATTCATGACATCAATATAAACTGTAAATAGTTGAGGTCCCACTATTGATCTCCATATCACCCCACTAATTACAGCTTGACATGCTGAAATTTATCCCGACTTTAGCCAAGTAGCAGAATAAAATCTTTCAGGTGACTGACTATAACTTGCATTTATGAATCAGCCATACAATAAAACTTTAATTTTCCATTAGATGGCATCTGGTATGTGCTATCTAATGAGAAATTTCTATAGATGTACAAAGGAGAGCATTCTGACTGGTTGCACTACAGCCTGGTCTGGAGGCGCCAATGCACAGGATCGCAAGAGGCTGCAGACTCAGCCAGCTCCATCACGGGCACAACCCTCCCCATCATAGAAATCATCTTCAAGACACGGTGGCTCAAGAAGGTAGCATCCATCACTAAGGACTCTCGCCATCCAGGACATACACTCTTCTCATTACTACCACTGGGGAGAAGACACGGGAGCCTGAAGACCCACACTCAATGATTCAGGAACAGCTTCTTCCTCTCTACCATCAGATTTCTGAATTGTCTATGAACCCATGAGCACTACATCATTGTTCCTGCTTTCTTTTGTACTACTTATTTACTAATTTATAGTAATTTTATGTCTGCACTGTATTGCTGCCGCAAAACAACAAATTTCACAATGTGCAAGTCCGTGATAATAAACCTGATTCTGATATGTGGGACTCACCAAATACATTAATACAGATGTTTAGCTATCTTATTTCACTGCAACATTCAAAGTGGCACATTTTATAGGGCAAAATGAAGAGATCCATAATTTCTTCCTCCAAAAGTACTGCAGTTGACATAGTTCTGTTCAATATTTGCTTCCAAATTACTTGAACAAAGACTGGAAAGTCGAAATTACAAGAATTTATAAGGTCTAATTATGAAAAACAGCAGAAATCCCCCAGCAACTATAGTCACCAAATCACATTAACTGATCATCTATCAAGCTGAGATACAAAGAATTTTCTGATGGCAGAGTTGATAGATCTTCAGCAAATAACTTCGCACTAATTCTTTTCTTATTCATTTCTCAGGATGTGACAGTTGCCAGCAAGCTCAATTTTATCATCCATTCCTACTGCCCTTGAGAAGGTGCACCAGTGAAAGAAGGAATGAATGCTCAGAGTGGTCTTGTCTAGAACAAGAGATAGATCTATTTCTGCCACATCTTTCTATGCCAAAGATATCCATGCTTTTCTGGTTAAAAAAAGTGAAACTTTTCTTCCTTTTACCAAACATCTTGCATCAAAAGCATGACTGGCACCTACCTAATTAGTTGTGTACATTTGTAAATATACTTTAACCTTCAAAAGTAATTTTAATAAAGGGATTTTAAAACATCTACAAATATTATCTTCGCTAATATAATAATCCTACCCATAAAGCTAGATGTAAGGGTATTTTAGTAATGCTTCGGCCATAATAACTCTCGACGTCCAGAAAGCGCATTATGCAGCAGCACACCAACTTCCATGGACTATTGTTTTGACAGGAGAATTTCAGTCTGATGACTACATTCCTGCTCTCCTGACATGACAGAAGATCTTTTGTAAGTAGGAAAGAAGTTGCATTTGCTGCTACCTTCCTAGTCCTGTTATGAAATGCATGGTAATTACCTTCAGGTCTCCACCAATCGTAACTAAATAAACATTTTCCATATCAAGTGGTCTGCTGTAAAAGAACACATTTCTTAATTCCTATCAACAAAGGATACTGAAATGAAGTGAACTTCCATTTGTGGTTGTAAATCAAAAGGCATAGCATAATTCTGTAATGAATGCCCAAGTTAAAATATAAACTTTCCAGTAAAACAACACAAATCTCATGATATTATCACACTACTAAACAATAGCAAAATGGAAACAAAGCTCAAGTCTACAATTAGAAATTATAATAGTCGATTTAGTTAAGTACAGGATGCTGGGATTGTATAGTTGGATTCCAAATCTATCCATCGACAGGATAATCATGCTTCAGTACAAGTACTGTTCAGGAGAATGATACACAAAAACTATTTATGTACAAAAAAGTCCAATATCCTTTTCAAGAACTTCCAGATAGGCAAGGCTACCCATCAAGTCCCAGTTTACTCTTAAATAAAATACTGAACCCAGGGGCTGTGGTGATCAGGCTTCAACTACATAGTGAGCTCACCTCAAAATTTAATTCAACAACACACAATGCTAGGATAAAGGCGCACATTTTTCTGGTCATTGCTTACATGCAGGAGCCACATCCTGGAACAGACACGACTAAGCACTTCCTGTTTAAACATTACAGCAATGACAGTGAAGAGGTGAAACTAAAACAGAGCAGTGAACCTGCCAGTACCCAATAGGAAAGACTTCTGGCTTTCAATGAATACTGAACCAAAACAAACCAAGAACTCTAAGACTGACAGAAAGATCATGGTATACTGATCAGCAGTGAACCTATCCTCCTACATGCTTTGGAGACATGGATCATCTCCATCAGGCATCTCAAAGTACTGGCAAGGTGCCACCAACACTTTCTCTGTGAAGTCCTTCAAATCCATGAGCATCTATTTCCCCCCAGCCAATGCTGCCAGCATGAAGGCTATAATTAGACTCAGTAATGTCCAAAGGGCCACATCATTCACATACCCAACTAACATCAGACTCCCAGAACAGGCATTTTACTCAGAGCTCTCTGTCATGGCAAGAGAGACTTCCAGGTGTGCACAATAATCACCTCAAGTATGTTTTTTAAATCCTCCCTGAAAAAAATGCATCACACTCACTTATCCATAGCCACTTCAATTGGTGGCAAAGTGTCCAGAAAAGTAGTGAGCATCTTCGCAAGAAGCACATGGAAGCTATGCAAAAACATCAGAAGCAGCATAGGACCTCTAAAACTACCTCCATCAAGCATCTCTTGCCCCACCTTTGGGGGAGTCGGTAGGTCCTACATAGACCATGTGTCCAAAAAACTTGAGTGGAAGCAAATCATCTCTAACCCAAGGGACTGTGGGAGGAAGAGACCAAAACTAAACTACCAATACAGAGTCATGAGTTTCAAAAGCTAATTCTGAAACTGGCGTTCTGCAGACCATCACAAGAAAGAAAAAGAAAATCAAATTGTTACAGAAATGTCATAAAAACCCAACTATCTTCTTAAAGGAGAGAGGAGCATCTGCATGTCTTTACTGCTACCAGTGGTGACTTCATTCCCCAAGCTATACAATTTATACTCAATCCCCTCTGGGAAACAAATGTCATAACAACTAAAAACAGAAACCTAGTCTCATCTGGTGACCTTGCTACAGCTCACAACAGGTCTTCTGTGTTTGCTCTGAGAAGTGAAACTGAATGTGCCCACTTGAATCCAGATAAGCATTCACAAATAGTGAGCAAATAGAATCAAAAGCATACCCTGTGGGGTTCAACAGTGGCCTCGCCACTACATTTACAATCCTGATGGGATTGTGTTCTGTTTCATCAGCTTAATTCTAGAAAATCAGCAATAAATCCAGTCTTGAATTGCAATGTCCAAGTCACTTCCAAAATCCCCCAAAAACTAAAGTGCAGCAGAAACAGGAAATGGTAAACAGCTTCTTCAAACTACAGCCGTTTCTGAATTTTTCCTATAACATCAACTCATTAAACACCACCGGCAAAAAAGTGTTTATTGCAGATCAATCA
The DNA here is from genome assembly GCA_030265395.1 of Rhina ancylostomus. Taxonomy (NCBI): domain Eukaryota; kingdom Metazoa; phylum Chordata; class Chondrichthyes; order Rhinopristiformes; family Rhinidae; genus Rhina; species Rhina ancylostomus. The sequence goes on from JARFYF010000067.1 coordinate 10,757,789, forward strand.
GCATATCACACATGTTAACACAGTTAATTCATGCATTTAAGAAAGTCATTATGGCCCTTTTAAATTTTTCATTTTACAACTCTTAGCCTTTTAACTTTCCATCTCAGTTTCCATTCAGTGCTCAGAATCAACTCCTATTTAGTCTGTCATGTATCCCAATCAATAGTGGTGCATAAATAACCTACTCTCTGCTTTCTGACATGCTCATATTAAAAGTTTTTTTTGTGTGATTTCACTTTAAGTAACCTCAATTTTTACAGCTGAACGAAGCAGCAGCAATGAAGCAGACTCCAGTTTAATTGGAATGAACCTGTCTGCAACCAGCATCAGAATGATGCCTTCACAACCAAACCAGCCTCCACGTCAAATTTATGATCCACTTCTATCCATCAGCAGTGCAATCCACCAAGCCATGTACCTGAACTTCAGCAAACTCCAAACTTCAACCTATTCCTTCAAAATATCATCATTCTCTTTGCACTAAACCAGCTCTTCATTTTACCCTTCTTTTAATCAAGGATCTGCAAAGCTTTGCAGCACACAATCAAACCTCAGCTCTCTCACACCCACTCAAATGTGCAAATAAGAAAACTGCCCAGGTTTAGTATATATTGGCAAGAACCAGATACAGACTAACAGGGAGGCAGAAAATGATGCATCAGCTCAAATAGGAGAACATGGTTAGAAAATACCAAGGCAAGCTACTGCAAAGTGGTGAGTGGCCTTGCCTTTGTATGCTTGGTTTATGACCCATTTTTAAACAAATTTCAGGCATGCAAAACCCTAATTATGAGTAGATGAACCCCAGAATTTCAGCAATACCCATAATTTAGAACATCCAAGACAGAAATATTGCTATTCTGAGCATAAATATTTTCCACATCCAATCATGTACTACAGTTGCACAGGCATCAACCGCTCCCTTTTACCTTGACTAAGGGTCAAGAGCCATCCTCCTGAACCTGGATGGAGTGGCAACATCAGATTCTGAGCGGTTCAATCCTATCCTCTCCAGGTAAGCACATGTACAGAGCAGTAACCCAAGCTGATTTCCACCTTCACCCTACACTTGTCTTTTTCTTAAAAAAGGGAAATAAAAATGAGATTAAATTGGGTACACTTACCTTCCCAGTGTCCCTTAATGTCTTTCCATTGTCCTTAGAGCACTACCAGTGCTGTTTCTACCTCCCAAGAATGATCAGCAGACATATCAATGTTGGTCCATGAAGGAAATTCTACCAGTTTCAGTTGGGTAGACACAGCTAGCTCCTGCCTCTAATTCCTTTTGTTTTAGTTACTCCAAACAATTCAACCAATGGGTGGCCAGGACCAAACAATAATTAAATGCACAGTTTTTGCTTATGAAACATTGAAGAGAAATAGTAAAGAGAAAAATGAGGCTCTGGCACAAGCTGAAGAAATGTCATACTGAAGAAAGTATGACCAAACAGAAATGAAAGAAATCCAATGCAATTCATCTTGATTTCAATACAAGGAGGCTGAACAACTTGAACAGAACACGGGTGAAAAGCTTAGATCACCAGTAGGAGTGTGCAGGGTCTTCAAATGTAGCTCAAAGTCTATAACCAGAGAAACTTGCACATCATGGCAACTAATCAATGTACCAAGTTGACCTATCCATATGACAACCAACTCAATATCTGCTAACGGTTTATTTTAAATACAATGAATCTTAAGTGAATTGCAAAGAATAAAACAAATGGAAATTTTACCAGAAACAAAGCATGGATGAAAAGAAAGAGAAGATGCTGCCTCTGAGTTGATGCAAGAGAAGGGCACATGCAGTGAAACTGTTGTAATTATTACAGCAAGGGAGCTTCTAATAAATTGAGGGATTAATACATGCATGGAACCAATCAAAGCTATACCATCGTTAAAACTTTCATTGAGCAACATATTAGAAAGGAATTATAAATAGAGGATCGCATGCTTCGATGTGTTTGTTGGCTGGTAATCAGATCTACCCTAAAAGTTGTTACAGTACAGTGCATTCACACCATCTGTATCTATTCCTGTTAACTGCTCAAAGAAATTCAGTGAGGTTAGGTTCTTGGACCCCAAATTACAGATCATCATTTTTTTTTTGTAACTAAGTGCTTCTGGGAGAGATTGAATTGAGGCTATTTAGTAATTTTGACTCATCCTATCACAGACATTTCCTTTGTTCTACACATCCCTCCTCCACTTTTCTCCTACTGAAAAGGTGCAGCTCTCTCTTTCCCAGTTCTA
>JARFYF010000067.1:10766427-10776702 GCA_030265395.1 Rhina ancylostomus
CGTTAATAACTGGGTAACAATGAAACAAGCAAGCAGTTTTCTGGACCTAACCAATGTAACCTATTTAAAAACTGCAGCAAAAAGTTTTATCTTTTTAAAAAATAAAAAGAGATGTAAAATAAATGTTAAACTATAAATATTCTAGCTAATAACTGCTTTGCAATGCTGATTTTCAAATCTTCAAAATTATCATTAGCTAGACTACACCGCAGTGTTATAAGAAAGTTCAACCAGCTACTTGGCAGTTTACAGATCAAATCTAATTGGTTAGAAAAAACCTCTTTCCATAATCAAAACGACTGGTGCAAGAACAATTCTTCCTGTGCCAACTAGCCATTTATTTTGAAGATTGGTAAAACTGCATGAGAGCAAAATGATTTTGGGTAAAAAAAAACTTAGCGTTCACTGCTCTGCCACACAATACACATTCGCAATGAAAATTTATCAGCAGCTGCTAATTTACAGCACAGCGGTATTTTGCAGAATTTTCAACCTTTCTGACTTTGAAAAGGAATAGCATCTTTAAAATTTAAAGCCACCATTTCCCCTCCCACCTACCCGTTTTCATAAAATGGCTGTGGCCTTTTTAAACCAGGCCCAGGTTCCAACCCTGTAGCTGTTTGCTGCCAGACAGACTAAACAGTGTTCTTGAATTTTTTTTAAAAAAAGCCCAGCCCACAGGCATAGGCATCAAGCCACAAACCTCATAAAGTGCAGCAGTGCAAGGATCCAGCAAGTTGAGGCATTCAAGGCAAGAGCAAAAGAAGAATATTAAATCAAAAAAAACTGATCTCTTCTCTTTTAAAAAAACAAACGCTCAAAAGCCAGCAGAGACTGTGGCGGCCATTTTGGCAGGAACTTAAGAGCCAGCTTCTGTGGGAAGCTTTTATTTGTGACCTTCAGAGAGAGGCTGTCATGTGATCTATTATCCCATCAATCAAATGGGGGGTGGGGTAAAGGAGAGAGAGAGGCTGAGCCCCACCTTCACTGGAAGCACAAGCACTCTGATTGGTAGCTTACATGTTCTAACATGCAGCACAACCCTGTAAGGTTAATCCCTCTGCGTACAGCACCAGAGCAATCTGCAACTTAGCAACAAAGTTAACTCTTCCACTGCCTTCCTGCAAGCTATCTGTTCCACCAGACACCCAGATAAGAGCGCTGGTCTCTCTTTCAGCCTGTGGTGCTCATAAACAGAGTGTTGAACTTTCTATACTGTGTGGTCAATGAATGGTGCAAATTGCCTACATCAGCAATTTTATTGCATCAGTCACACAATAATCCACTATCCATCCAGGAGTTTCCTGGGAGCTCATGTTGCAGTCCTTTCCTCCAGCACACTAACAAATGTTCTCTATTTACTTCATTTCTAAATCTCTCTCAGCAGATTGGCCCAGCATTTCGTCTATGAGCAGAATCTCAACATTCCACCAAAACCTACCCCCATCTTGCCATTGTCACGTTCCACCCAAATAACCTTACAGCTAGCTAAAGCACACGTAACTTTAATTATTAACATTTACAGTTAATTTCAATCAGCAACAAATGCCTCGATTGTGTCACTAATTTCAGACAGCCTGGATTTGATAAACAAGATAAATCTACTATTTAGACTTAAATGCATCTTTGTCTTGCACTGTACTGCTGCCACAAAACAACAAATTTCACGACACGTATCAGTGATAATAAACCTGATTCTGATTCAAGGAACGAAAGAGTCAAGCTGTTTGACGTTGTTAAGACCTACGTGACTGTTACTTGGTTCTTGTGCACCTGGCTGGAAATGAGCAATAAACTCAGAAATAGATTTGCCAAGGTAGATCCTGTGCTCATTCAAACACAACATTTAAAATTATATGTATGCTTTTATGGGTTGAGGCTAAAAAGACAAATTGTATAGAATCAGATGACCCATTTTTAGCTCCTGTTATAGCCCAAGCTGGTGAATGCAATGTATACATATACATGTATACAATTATATGCTGACCACAGATTTTCAATTTCTGCTATGTGCAAAGATAACCAATTTCAGTACAGGTTCTGTAATTTACTTCTATGCCTCCAAGATGAGCATGTCTAACCAAAGAACACATTCAAACGCAGTTGTCACTGCTGAGGTAGCTCCTGTTAGAAAGTGCAGGCGTATGGATGCCAGAGAATTAGGCTGTATTGTTACTCATAGTGACAATATCTTGCTGATGTCATGTTGCACCCAAGTAACCTTTGCAATTTCAGTAGAATGCAAACAAATACAAAATAGGTATAAAACAGCACATCCACTTGGGGGCAGGCAAACTGAAGCACTGCAGTTTAGGTTGGGGAGTTCTCAGATTTTTAATCAATGGCAACGAAGACAAGACAATATGGTTCCAAGATATGATAATGCCTATTCTGGAAAAATTGGATGCACTAGTATTCCCAGGTACTTTAAATGTCTGGAAAACCCTAGATCACTGTGAGGGGAAAAGGCACAAATAAGAAAGAAATAAAGAGAGAAAACAAATCCTTTTATAAAATAAACTTGCTCATAATCCAGTGTCATTTAGCTATAACCCTCAAGCCATTTATATTCATTCATTCATATGGCATCTTTAGCAAGGCTAGTATTTAATACCCATCCCCAATTATCCTTGATACGTTAATAATAAACCTCCTCCTTGAACTGCTACAGTCTAGTATTGCTTAGTTCAGGTTCACATTCTATGACAATGAAAAAGTGCCAATATATTCCCAAGATTTGATAACACTTGACTTGGGGGTAACTTGGTTGTCCAATATACTTGTTGTTCATCTCATTCTGGATGATAAAAAGCTGTGCTGTTAAGGGTAGTTTGGCAAGCTGATACAATGCTACCACTGTATATATAATATAGTCTACACCCATACCATACCAGTGGTGAAGAGAATGAATATATAATGTGGTGGGTGAGCTGCCAATCAAGCAGGCTGCTTTGTCCTGGAAGTGGTTAGAAAAGTCAGAGGGACTTGACTACATATTAGGTCTTGAGGAATTGTTCAGAAAATGTTTACTCTTGTGGGAGAATCTAGAACTGGGCAATTATCATTTACTGCTCACCCATTTAAAAAGAAATAAGACAAAATATTTTCTCTCAGAGTTATGAATCTTTGGAACTCACTTTGTCAATGAATAATGAAACCAGAGTCTCTGAATATTTTAAAATTCTTGATAAGCAAGCTGGTGAAAGGTTATCACAGGTAGACAGTAACATGGAGTTGAGGTTACAATCAGTTCAGCTTTGATCTCATTATTTGGCAGAGCAGGCTTGGGGGCAGCCTAATCCTGCTCCTATTTCATCTGTTCGTATGGTATCCAACTTTCTCAATATTGAAGCTACATCCATCAAAGCAAGTGGAAAGTATTCTAACACACTGACTGAAATCTGTTAAGTTATGAAAAGACATCTGCAGTCATTTGATGAGTCACTCATCTTGATAAGGTTCTGGCCAATGATAGAGAAAAAACAAAATGTTGGAAACACCTGCTGAGTGTTTCTAGCATTTTCCAATCATATTTCAGATTTTTAGCATCTGCAGCTTTTTTTTTTGGATTTTTAGTTCTAGTCAATGGTGAGATGTTGACAATGGGAGAATTCAACAAAGATACTGCATATCATAGGCAGTTGTTAGAATCTATTTTACTGAAGATGATCAACATCTGGCATTTACACAGCTGATTATTACCCTACTTAGTCTGAGCTTGAATGTTTACCAGGGCTTGCACATATAGGCACAGATTACTTCCTTATCTTAGGAATTGTATTAGCATTAGCCAAATTAGCATTTTCATTAGGAAAAATACAAATATATAGTGGGAAAAAAACTGTCCACAGGAAGTGAAATGAAAGAAATTGCCTTCTTCATTCAGTGTGGCACTATGTACAAAGCTGGACATTTACTCAATATAATCATGTACAGTTGAACAAAAAAGAATCAGCAACTCTAATGCATTACCTTTGAGTACTCAATTGGTTAATTTTTAAATGCTGTTTTCCTTGGCGAAACTAAAGTAGAAAAGGCCCTGCAGTTTTTTTCTGCCTCTTCTGCTAAACAGAAGAAACTGGCAAGAAAACAATATGTCCAGTGTTACACATTTCAGGGTAGAGAGAATTATAAAATATTACATTGGTACACAGAGTGTTCTGTTTGTTGTCTTTGAACCTTACAGTTTAAGAATATTTTGATTTTTAGGAACAGAAACTGACCATTTGGGTTAAAAAAGACAGTTTTTTTTAAACTGGAAAAACTCCAACCATCCACCTTCTAACCATATCCCTTAATTCTCTCTGCCAAGAAGCATTTATCCCTTGAAGCCATATTTCACTGGCTTCCCTTAGATTAATGGGCTAACCAGTTTCAGCTAACTTCCTTCCTCAATATTAGCTCCTCAGTAATTTTAATTTTTTTTTTGTTATTTGGGATTTGACCCCCATTCCCATCAGGAAACAATGCGCATGATCAACTTTGTCAATTACTCAGATTATTTTGAGGTCTGAATGACAGGCAATGCCAAACGTACTACATCTACCATGGAATACTCATTTCACTCAATTTCCAACTACAGGCAGAAAATGGATTCCTGAATTTAAAATACTGTAGTCCAAGTACGTATAGTATCTAACATGTAGGCACCTTGCGCATTGGTAACTCCGCAATTTTTAAGGACTAATCCAGCATCATATTAGCCTGTTATACCCCAAAATCCTGGGCTCCTGAGATACTGCAGACATCTACTTTAGAATCAAAAGGTGGATAAACAACTTTACAGCCAAATATCAGTTATGAACTCTGCAAAATGATTCTCAATTACATTCCCATTACAACCAGAATGTCATAAATACCACAATCTACTATACATGGACAGATACACACAACACTCTAGTATAAAAATAACTACTTCCAGAAGCTAGAGCTTATGCCATACATCGGAACATATGAAGTAACAGCTTCCAACATGCTGGATTTTCCCTCTCTCGGGAATCCGGAATAATTTTCAAAATAAGGTGGCTGCCTGTTAACAGAGATGAAGAATTTCTTTTCACAGAGGGCAAAATCCTCTACCCCTGGAAGCAGTGAAGGCTGAGCTATGGAATCTATTCATGATAAAACAGCCAGATCTTCAGCCTTTTGGGAATTCAACAGTTATGCAGAACAAGAGAAGAGGATCGAGGCCACCAATATTCCATATGCAGTATTATTGAATGGGGGAGGGGGGGGAGGACCAATTCCTGCTCCTGTTTCATATACACCTTAGTTTCAGAAGGTATTCAGAAATCTACCCTAAAATCCCTACCTTTTTATGGTATCAATTTCAATAGCCAAAATAGCACTATTTAAGGCTTCCCTTTCAGATTATAGAAGTAAAATAGTACATTTCCCAGGTACCTGTATCTAATTCAAAACTATTTTTGACCAAGTGAAGATTGTATTCTGGTTTAGGCATTTTTAGAATTTATTCTGGCTCTATTTATCAATTATTTCCATATGTCAATTATGCCAAGCAACACTTTCAGCAATTTGAATTGGAACAGTTAAGTCCAGACACAGCTCCACCCCATTCCCACTCTAACCTCTGCCTTTGGTCTCCTACATTGCTGCAATAAAGCTCATGTAAACTCAAGAGCGAGCATGTCATCTTCCAACAAAGCCCAATACAGTCTTCCAGACTTGATGATAAACCCAACTACTTTAGCTAATCAGCTATCCATGAAATTTAAAAAAAACTGCACATGAAATATAAATAGAAAAGACAGGAAACTCTCGGCAGGTCAGGCAGCATCTGTGGAAAGAGAAATACAGTTAATGTTTCATGTCCATGACCCTATGTCAGAATAGGAAAACATGAGTTTTTATTTGAAGATAAGATGGAGGGATGGATAGGACAGAAGGGAACATTCTGATAGGGTGTGACCAAATGGGTGAATATGGCAGTTAGAGGCACATTATTCTTCCTTGTCTGTTATGTATTGTTAAATAGCAAGGTTTTGGGACATGTTGGAAGCACTCAGCAGGTCAGGCTATAATACTGGAGACAGAAAAAGTCAGAGCCAAAAGTCACAGATGGGTGACAAGCAGAAGTGGTTGGTTCTGATCTAGGGAGTAAGGAGCAAGTTATCTAAAGCTGGAGAAATGGGTAACAGTGTGGAAGGCTACTACACAGAAGAGGAGACATCATTTCCTGTTGGCCTCACTGAAGTAGTGCAGGAGGCCACAGGCAAATAGATCAGAATGGGAATACGATGAAGAATTAAAGTGGCAGCAAACCAGAATCTCATGGTCCCACCTGAAGAATGAATGCAAGTGCTCCACAAAGCAAACATCCAATCTACATTTGGTTTCCCCAAAAGTAGAGGGGACCACATTGTGAACACCAATTGTTGTACATGAGATTGAAAGTGAAAGTGAATTGCTGTTTCTGCTGCAAAGACTTTGGATCCCTGAATAGTGGAAAGGGACATGATGGAAGTGCAGGTGTTAAATTCAACTGTTCCAGCCTAGTATTTCACATTTCCAGCATCATATTTTGTTTTCTCTGTTGGTAACCTCAGATTTTGTCTCCTCCTATTTATACCTCTTGCAGACATAACTTGTCAATTGCTAGCATTTCTTAGTCAGAGATACACCACGGAAACAAGCCCTTCAACCCACTAAATCCATGCTAACAATCAACCACCCATTTACACTAATCCTACATTAATCCCAATTTTAATTCTCTCCACATTCCCATCAACTCCCCCTAGATTCTTCCATTCACATACAAACTAGGGGAAATTTACAGTGGCAAATTAACTATCAACCCACACATCCTATGGATGTGGGAGGAAACCAGAGCACCTGGTAGAAACCCATGTGATCACAAGGAGAACATGCAAACTCCACACAGACAGCACCCGAGACCAGGATTATACAAAGTCTCTGGCGCTGTGAGCTTGTGGCTCCACTGACTGCACTGCTCTACTCCCTCTTTCGGCATCACTTGTATTATTGACTCTCCCCTAATCTGCATCTTATCACACAGGAAGAAAGTAGCTAAAGTAAGCGTGAAAACCCTGGAAGGTGCCACTAGGCAATTAGTAATGGTAAATAAAGAAATGCTAGATAATTTAAACCAATATTTTGCATCAGTGGAAGACACTACCTATATCCCAAAGCTGACAAATTGGCTAGTTCCAAATAACATGGAAAAACTTGTAACAATCCCTATCACAAAGGACAAAGTATTGGAAGAACTAATAGGGCTCAAGGCAGAAAAGTCACCAGGAATCAAAGGCCTGCATCCAAGAGTTTTACAGAAAATGGCTACAGAGATAGTGGAACCATTGGTTGAAGTATTTCAAAACTCAAAGCTCCGGGAGGATACTAGCAGATTGGAAAACCACAAATGTGACACCCTTATTCAAGACAGAAGACGACAAAAAGCTGGAAACTAAAGGCCAGTCAGCTAGTACTGGCAAGATAATAGAGTCTATAATTAAGGAAGAAACAGCTCGCAACTTTAGAAGAGCTTGGTGCAATCAAACCAAATCAACGTGGTTTTATGAACAAAAAAAAAATCACATTTGATAAATTTGCTGGAGTTCTTTGAGGATGTAACAAGCAGAATACATGGGAACTTGCAGACTTAGGAAATTTAGATTTTCAGAAGGTATTTGATAAGGCATCACATAACAGGTTGGTGTACAAGATAAGAGCTCATAGTATTGGGGGATGTGTATTATCATGGATTGAAGATTGGTTATGAAATAGAAGACAGAATCAGAATAAATGTGTCTTTTTCAGGATGGAAGGACATAACCAGTGGGGTGCTCCAAGGATCAGTTCTTGGCCCTCAATTATTTAGTACCTATATTAATGATTTGGAAGAGGGCAGTGCATAAAGTGTCCCATTTTCTGATGAGACTAAATTAGATGGGAGGGTTAGGATATAGGTGGATTAAGCAAGTGGTCAAAAACTTAGCAAATGATGTTTAACTTGGGGAAGATAAGGGCAAGGTCATACACTTCAATAAAGAGAAATCAAAAAGCAGACTATTATCTAAATGATGAGATTACAAATGAGTGGAGCACAGGGAGATTTAGGTGTTCTTGTGCATGAAATACAAAGTTACCAAACAGGTACAGCAAGCAGTTAGGAAGGCAAATGGCAAATTGGCATTTATTGCAAATAGGTTTAGAAATACAAAAATGTGTTTATAAATGCATATGGTATTGGCGAGAGTGCATTTCGAAACAGTATATGGTTTTGGTCCCCTTATTTAAGAAAGCATATATTAACATGCAAGGTTATCCAGAAGAGATTCGCTCCTCCAATTCCTGGGATAACAGGGTAGTCCCATCAGGAATGGCTATACAAGTCAGCTTTCTATTCTTTTTGGGTGTAGAATAGTGAGGAGTGATCTTGTGTTTCCATGAGTGGAGAGACTCGAACAAGGGTACATAGTTACAAGATAAGGGGTGTAGGAATTTCTTCTTAGAGTGTGATGAATCTCTGGAATTGTGGAGGTTTGCTCACTGGAGGTATTTAAAGAGTCAGTAGATCAATTCTGGAAAGATTAGGGAGTTGAGGACCATGCTGAGTTGGCACAGGAGTCAAGACCAAGGGCAGATCATATTGAATGGCAGGGCAAGCAGCCTATCTCTGCTCCCATTTTTCAGTGTTCTTCTTGTTTTCTGTACCACCAATCTCCCCCCGTCCCCCCCCCCAAACACCACCCACACTTCACTACAACTTAAACTTCTTTTATTGCTACCTTTTCCCAGTTCTAATGAAAGATCATCCACCTGAACTATAACTGTTTCTGTTTCCAAAGATGTGGTCTAACTTGTTGAGTATTTCTAATATTTTATGTTTTTATTCCTAACAGAAGAACAAGGCAAATGTGGTGAATTTCCTTCAGTCTGCTGAGTGGTGGCCCTCTGTGCAATAACCAAGCAAGAGTGCTCACACAGTCAAGCAAAAAAATGGCACTCAGCCCAGAAACTTGAACTTTCTGGTGGTGATTAAATTTACTAGGGGGCCCACAGAAACTTATGTTTACATGTCAGCCTTTGGCTGATGCAACAAGAAGCCACCAAGCTTTTAGAATCAAGAGTGGGAAACAAAACTACAAGTGCGCAGTGGGCATATTTTAATTAACAGTTTATTTAAATTCCAGATCTCCCAATTTCTGAAGTCTGAGCCCTTCAGCAGAAGTTAGTGGATGATCTCATGCAGATGGAATCATTGTAGGTCAATTATGAAAGGAAGTAAATGTGGACATGAAAACACTATTACTGCTGCACCAGTATATTCTTTGTAGCATAACTCCTCCCTTTGGCTGCAAACAATGGCTCTAAAGAATTCAGGAAAGCTTTAAGCAGGCTAGTTGAATGTTGTAGACTGCCTGGGTGGAGTTGGCATTGTGATCATTAAAACTGAGCTGTTAACTCTACACTTCTACTCCCTCCCTTAAAATATTATCATTAATTATGTCTTAATATTTACAAAGATTAAATCCCTAACTCATTCACAATTTATCCAGTTTGTTCTTTAAATTTCTGGCAAAATTTGGGATACAAGTCTCACATTCATTAAAAATGGGCACATTGATTATGTTGTATCTTTCAGTACTATAACCAAACAGAATGGAGATGGTTGGGTCAATTAAGCTTGGTGACCACACTATTGTGTGGGATTGATTTTAGGCACATAATTTGTAAGCAATCATCCTTCACTCGCTGCATTTTTCTGGAGAAATGACCCTGCTATTATTGGAAGTTACTATGGTTTCTGTTTCCTCTATTTATTAAAGAGATTCCATTTAATGACTAACTTGGTTTTGATGTACAATAAACTGCTTGCTGCAAGTCATAGGAACCACACAACCTCCAATTCATTGGGTGATACGGTGATGTCAATAAACACTCCAGAGTCCAAGGTTGCTGTATAGATCAGCCTGGACCAATCATCTGATTACAGTCATCAATGCAATGTCCAAGTTCAAGAGCACGAAGGGAAATGGCATGCAAAAGGTGGTATGCTCAGTAATACCATAGAACAATATAGTACAATACAGGCCCTTCGGCCCACCATGTTGTGCCACCCTTCAAACTAAGACTATCTAACCCCTTCCTCCCACATGTCCCTCTCTTAAATTCCTCCAAATGCTTATCTAACAATCTCTTGAACCTGTCCAATGTATCAGCCTCCACCAGCACCCCAGGCAGTGCATTCCATGCACCAACCACTCTCTGGATGAAAATCCTCCCTCTGACGTC
>JARFYF010000067.1:10788530-10802486 GCA_030265395.1 Rhina ancylostomus
TCTGTATGTGCAGTTCCTCTGTCATCTTTTCCATCTCCTAGAAACAGAACAACATCAGATTCTGAACAAACTGTGAAGTCAACAAAATTAAATCCTGTATCATAGATTAGGAGTAGCAGTGAGGTGGAAAAGTTAAAGACATGACACCATACATCATAGAAGTGGTTGTTAACGAAGAGGAGAAAGGGAATGGGGGGAGGGAGCAATCAAACACACATGCAAGAAAACATACCGGAAGTGGGAGAAAGAAATAATGAAAATATGAGCAAGAGCTGGTGATAGAGGGGAGAAAGGAAACAGAAACCGCATGCTACCAAACAATTCACAACACTGGAGCACAAACAGACAATAAAACATTCCAGGAGATGCTATCCTACAGATCCAAAATGAACTATAATCTGGTTCATTGTTTAATAACAAGAACCTATATAATACAGAAGAGAAAGGCAAAAGAGTGCCACAGCTTATAGCTTTGGGTAGCTAATCCGATAACAAGTAAAAAAAAGACTGCTGGCGGAACTCAGCAGGTCAGGCAGCATCTGTAGGGGAAAGCAACAGTTGATGTTTTGGGTTAAGATCCTTTATCTAGACTGAAACAAACATTGACTGTCTATTTCCTTCTATCGTCAACTGTCCACTTAATCTTTACAGATTCTGCCTGACCCACCAAGTTCCTCAAGCAGCTCATTTTTTGCTCCAGCTTCCAGCTTCTGCAGTCTCTAGTGTCTACATTTTACTAATCTGGTAATATTCTCACACAAGTCATAAGGAATGTGGTTTAAAGCCCTTTCTACAAGTTGAACATATCATGTGAACGAATCCTCCAGCGCAGTATAATATTGAATTTATAAATAATTTAAAAAGTGTTTTCTGAACTCTACAACATTGAATTCAAGTAAATTTACACATTTTTATGCAAATTTCAGATTTCTAGGTTGTTTCATTACTGAGCTAAGTGCAGGACACACACATCGTTCTGGTGACACTCTGCAATATCCCATTCTTTTGTAGCAAAGCAATGATATAATTTTGAATTGAGATGAATAAACTCAATTTCAAAACAACCAATTCAAAAGAAAATCTCAGCAATGTACCTTAAAAATAAATCTTAAAAAAATCTCATCAATTTCAATGGGGAAAATTAAATTTAAGCCCCCCTGGGCTATGGAGAGCCTCCAATGGGGAATTTTAGAAAAACTAAGGGTGTAATGTACATCCTTATACTGAATGTGCAACATTTCAGATTTCTAGGTCATTTTGTTACTAAGCTATACACCAGACACAAGGACATTCTCTTTTGCTTTATATCTTTAGATGTGAAATAGAATTAGGCTATTGCACCTGCTTTGTCATTCAATTAAGACCTGGCTGGGTTTTTTTCACCTTAGCATCACCTTCCTGCAATAATTCCATATCCTTCAATTCTCATAATACCTAAAAATTAATCTACTCTGTATTGAATATAGTCAATACTGGTCACCATATTACAGGAAAGATATGCCTGCACTACAAAGCAAATATAGGGCATTTGCCAAGATAGCAGTATGACTGAAAAGCCATGACTATGAGGGAAGATTGGATAGCTAAGGTTGCTTTCTTTGGAATAGAGGTTGCTGTGTGAAGCCTTAATCCAGGAGAACAAAATTATGAAGGGCCCAAGTAAAGTAAATTGGAACAACATGCTTCCCTTTATTGAGGGAGGAAGAAAACCAAGATACCTAGGCTTATGGTAAATGTTAGAAGAATTAGGGGAGAGATAAAGATCATCTTTTCACCCAGAGAGTGACAGGGGACTGGAACTCACTGCCCAAAAAGTTGATAGAATCCAAAACTCCCATCACATTTAAAAGTACATGAATGTGTACTGGAAATAATTGACAGGCTACAGGTCCAGAGTTGAGAGGTCAGATTAAACTGGATAACTCTCTTCAACTAGTGTAGAAATGGTGGGATGAATGCTAATTTTTTTTTTTAAATGATTATAACTGATTAGTTTGTTGCTGCTAAATAATAAGGGAATAAACAATAAAACAGTTCCAAACTTGCTCAAATGATTCTGGATACTGAGCAGCAAAAAATAAAATAATCAGCATTTAGCCTCAGAGTTGCTGTAGAAATGAATAACCAACACCCACATTACAGAAGGGCTTCATGCAAGACACTTCATAAGTGAAACTATGACATTTTTAAACATACCTTTGTCCTAAATTAAATTTTAAAATCAATGAACTTGCACGTTTTTCCTACTTTTCCCATTATCCAGTGACTTGATCTGGTTCCATGGACACCAGTTGCCTGAAGTTAAGTCACTTGGATGTTGGTTCCTTCCTAACAAAATTCAGAATCAGAGAGGATAGCAGAAGTATCTGATCACGTCCCCACCCAATGTTTACTCATATTCACTTTGGATCACAAAGGATAGTGGTCAACTCCAGGAAGCTAGCATTCTCATTTACTTCAAGTATGAAAGCCAGTTCTGTCATCTTAAAACCTGCATCATCCAGTCAGTAAATGCAGTGCAGACTGGTAACATTAATGAAGAAAATACAAAACCCAGTGTATGGTGTTATATAATAGTAACTAATACATTGTTATTTATTTTTAATTCTGAAAAGAGTGCTAAGATCAATTAAAACAAAATGCAACAGAGGATAAAGCTAGAGGTTTTAATTGTGTTCAAGTAACAGCAGTGCACTATGAAAACCACCTACATGTCTGGACTAGTGAAGAAATAAAAATGGCAAGGGTTCCACATTCCTTGACACAAGTCAGTAATGCATAGCTGAAAGTGAACATTGGATCCAGTTTGGCCTCAATTTCTCACAAGGATGGAGAGGAATACAAAACTATTTCTACAGCAGCTTTCAAAACCTCAGAACAACCTAAAGCAATTCACAGCTGATGAAACATGAAGTGATCTTTGAAGTGACATCAGTGTTAAAATGAAGGGAATCCACAGCCAATTTATGAACAAGACAATTTTTTTTTAAAGTGACAAGATAATTAAAACAGGGAAAAAACTGCAAACACTCAGCACATCAGGTAGCATTTGTGGAGAGAGAAATGAAGCCAACATTTCAGACTTGAAAGATCTGCACTATTTTACATTTATAAAATGAATAGGTATTCTACTTTAAGAGTTAATTCAAGAATAAACATTGGACAGGAGTAACTCAAGGAACTCTCCTGCAGTTCTCTGAATAGCACCAGAGGACCCTTTATATCCATATGAGAGGGTAGATAGAATAAAGAGTTTAATGTCCCTTTAAAAAGAGGGGATAACTATAGTACAGGATTCCCTCAGAAATTAACAGAAGTGTCAGCCTAGATTACATGCTCAAGTTTCGCAATTTGAATCCACAACAGCGCTCTCACTGAGCCAAGCCAGACAACCAGCAACAGACACTGTCAAAGCTCACCCATAAACAAGAACCACTTAACCAAAGTACAGGATGGCCACTAATTTCTGCAAAATATTGGATAAACAAATATCCAGTATTTACAGACTCCTTACTTCTGGTTTTAGCCTTTTGCAATTTATTCAAAGAAAAATTCAGATGATACAGGAGCATTGGAATTAACAGAGACAGCTGAAACGACAGGGTCACTGAAGCATGCTTTACATCGATAATTCATTTCCACCAATATTAATTCAATGCACGCTCAATGACTTCTTTCAGTCAGCTGCCTCCAGTTCAGTTTCTACACACTGGTGTCAGTCTCATATTTCCTTACTGTTGCAGCAAGAAGCAATTAGAAGTCCCCATAATGTATGTGGTGTTATGATTAACTCCAAACACATGTTAGAAGGCAGAGTTTTTAAAAAATCACATTTAAGCCTAAGGTAGGAACTTTACCATAAAATGAAGAAAATAATCAAATTTCCAAAATAAATTACTACAATGTTGAAATAGTTTTGAGGATTCCCCTGTGGCCAAGTGTTTATCTAGCAAATGGCCAAGTTACCCAGACAAAGAACATCCCAGAGTCAATTTTTGGTCTGTGCTGTGTCAGCTAATTCTAGCTGAAAAAGTGACAAGTTATACCAAGCTCTTGACTACAGGAAATCAGTACATGGTAACAGTGCTGAAAGTGAAAATGAGGGCATGGGCTTTGCCAAAGTTCGGTTGTTCCTTATAGACAAATAGTTTACTGACATTCATCATCAAGAATCAGATAAAGACAGGTTTGCATTTACGTAGCACCTTTCAGTTCAGGTTGATTGCAGTGATTTGCAGCCCTTAAAGCACTGTTATGATGCAGAAAACAAGGGAACTAATTAGTGCACAGCAAGCTCCCACAAGCTGTATAGCGATAATGACCAAATACTTTTTTTTGTAGTTTTGACTGAGTGATAAATATCAGCCAGAATAATTGGGGAGATCCACAAGATAGTTTAACTCCATCAAATTGGAAAAGCAGCAGACAAGGCATCAGATTAATGTCTCTTCCAAAAGACAGCACCTCTGGCATTGCATCATTATTGTAATGAAGTACGACAACTGAGATTTTTGTTTTATTGTGCCCACCCCTCCAAAATGGTACTTGAATGACTCCACTGCTAATGATTTTAAAAAATGACAGCATAACCCAACTGGACCAAATGGAGGGCAACAAAGGACCATATAGTATAACTTACTGGAGAGGAGGAGAAGGAACTGGAGAAATCTAGAACAAAATCCTAGAGGTTACTGCATAGAAAGCAGTTGAGATATTGGTGGACTTGCCATCGAAACTGTGTATCCAATAGTAAATAACTCAGCCTCTTGGGTCATGCAGTGTCTTGTAAACAAAACACTGAATTCAGTATGATGAAAAGTTTTTTCACACCATATGTTTGATTCTTAACTACCCCCGAAGTGGTCTGTCAAGCTCAATTCAAGCACAGTGCAATTACTAATAAGCAACAAGAAAAATGAATCTTCGCAACAATTGCAGCCTGAGCAATGATAAAATCATAGTGTTGCAAAATGGATAGTAAAGGCAAATTGTGCAACACTTAGTGTCAAATACTTCAGCTTCAATGAGAAACTGCAGAATTTTGAGTTCATGTAGAATAGGCAAAAGACTCAAGAGACTTGATCTTTATAGCTGTCATGAACCTCAAGAAGCATTTTACTATGGACCTAGGTCATGATATTAAATTCAGAAGAGCAGGGTCAATAAAGACTGATCATGCATTTATTTTTAAATTGATAGCTATAAAATGTTCCAAGTGGCTTCTCCAGGAACCAATCAAGTTGACAATGATTTCTTGGCACATTGCCAAGGTTTCTTAAGAACCTAAGAAATAGGAGCAGAGATATGCCATTCAGCATCTTGGGCTTTCTCTGCTCTTTTAATTCCAACCACTACTTTCCTGCACTAACCTCAATATCCTTCAATAACCAAAATCTAATCCATCTTTCACTTGAATATCTTCCGCAACTGAGCCTCCACAAGTCTCGTGTACAGAATTCCGAAGTCTCACTACCTGATGAATAAAGAAGTTTCTTCTCATCCCTGTCCTGAACGACTGATCTCTTATCCTGATAGTTTAGTCCCTGGTTTTAAATAGCCCAGCCTAGGGAAACATCATCACTGTATCTACCACTTATCAAGCCCAATTAGAATTTTGTATAATTCAATGAGATCATCCAATATTATTCTTAATCTCTGGAGACCAAAAGCTGTAGTTTGCTTAATCTCTCTTCAACAGACAAATCTTGCCATCCCTGGTATCAATCTAGTGAACCCCCATCTTTACGTAGGTAGAGCAACCAGACAATATTCCAGGTACAGGGCCTTTATGCCTGTAATCAAATCCTCTTGCAATAAAAGTGGATGTACTATTTACTTTCGTAACTGCTGTTGCATATGCACAACAACTTTCTTTAATTCATGTAAAAAAAAGGCAGGTTCCTCCAAACACCCCTTACAACATTTAATAAAAATACACATTCTAATTTTTTTCTTCTCACTTCGAGAGGAAGGAAAACTGACAGGGAAAACACCTTACTTTCTTTTGCATTGTTCTTAATATCTACATGATCACTGGAGCAGATTCTGGGCCTTAGTTCTCTCATCCTGATAAAGAACAGCACCATGGCCATTATAATCACTCCTCAAATGTTGTATTGGGATATTTTATGCTCTCGTCCTGAGATGATACTTAAATGAAAACATTTTGACTTAGTGATATACAGATTGTATGAGATTAATTTACAGTACTGTAAATTCTATAAACCCAGAAGTATATATACTAAAAGAATTTCGTATGCAAACTTAATCACAGTTTTATCTAACTGTCCCCTGTGATATTGTAACAGATAGAAGGCAATTGATAAGATTTCTTTATTAGTCACATGTACATTGAAACACACAGTGAAATGCATCTTTTTGTGTAGAACGTTGACTTAAAAGATTTCAAATTTTCTAAAAGTTACTCAGTGTAAAAAATCCAGAAAAGTTTTGTATGGAACAGCAGGTTTCTAGAAGTAGTTTTGATATTGGTACGATACATCACTTCCTAGACATAAAGGTAGTCAGCATGCTTGCACTATCTTCTAAGACTATGTTTTAAATGGAAACATGATCATTACTCAGTCTATTATTTCCCACATCTGCAACAGATAAGCTTTTAAGCTGCATAAAGATGGGTTTCTAACCTATACCAGATTGGCTCCTAACAAAATGGCAGAAATAAGATTGTACAGAAAGCACAGCCTGGAGAATCAGAGGGTCAGGGTAAAGTTTTATGTACCGATCTATGTAGTACATCAAATATTCAGTGTCACTGAGTGCACCCCAACACTTACCATTAATATTTGTCAGATACAAAAATAAATCCTTGGTACCATTTTCACTTAGGCATTCTACGAAGGAACCAAGCAACTAAAATTGGGAAATTGAGGTCAATTTTTCACACCTTTGCCAGCTGTTGCTAGGAAACAAGCTTGGATATTGTGTGGTGGCAGACTATTCCACTACTTGTACATCACAACATCTGCAAGCACAGTAGTTTTCATCAGCAGTTCAAGTACAATTACCAGTTTGTGAATTTGGTTAATTTCCTCTTTTATAGTCTTGGAGTGTAGAGGTCAATTATAGTACTCCCCAATCTGACCAAGCTGTAAGTACTTAAATCAAGATGGAGACACAAGAGAATGCAGATGCTGGAATCTGGAGCAACACACAAAGATGGAGGAACTTAGCAGGTCAATAAGCATCAATGGAGGGACAGTTGATGTTTCTGGTCAACACCCTTCATCTGGCGTTGAAGGGTGTTGACCAGCAGCCCAGATGAAGCATCTCGACCCAAAGCATAGACTGTCCATTTCCCTCCATAGATGCTGCTGTTCCTCCAGCACTTTGTGTGTTGCTAGCATCTAAATCAACAGAGACCATGAATCCCCAAGAAATTCCTTTAATAGAATAGCCAAACAAACCATAAACATAGACCTTAATACAGCCCATAGACACCAAAAATGACATCCTTACCTTGAAGGTCTTGGGATTTGCTTCCTGGTGCCTTGACCCGTCATTAACCTGCATGAGAAGGGTTTCTGTGCAAATATCCGCAAACACTTTTGTACAAACACTGTTCAAAAAGAGAAACATTTTAACAGAGTATGAAGTCACAAAGACATCTCAAATGAAATATTTATTGCAACCAATTATATTTTTAGGCTCCATTATAAGCATTTAAATTAAATCTGAGGCCCTCCCCATCCACTAATAAGGACTTTGCAGCTCCACTACATCATAATTATAATAATCTGAAACCAAGGTCTAGAGTTGGGGAATGGAATATTTTCCATTTCACTAGGATGAAGCTTACCAGAGTCAGGAACAATTCAGGATAGCTCATATTATTCTGCACTAACAACATACATTAGTCCCAAGTGCACCTCAGTGTGACAATGTTCCACTTCCAACACCAGCCAAGAAGCAACCAAGTGCCAAATAGAGTCAATTACTGAATGGTGAACAGATTAAAAAGACCTAGCTCTCAAGTTTGGGAGGAGATGGGAAGTATGGGTTAAAAGTAAATTACAAGAACAAAATGCTCATTTTCATACATTTCTCATTTACTGCGTTCCTTAATAAGTGCATTTTAACAGGTGTTTTTACAATTCCTACAACTCAGACTGTTACATCGCTCCAGACATCAAACTAGATGGCTTGCTACTCTACGTAATAGTGCAAAAATAAACTTTAATACAAGTTGAGGGATGGGTTACGCCACCAAAAGAAAATACACCCACCACTTATTTAGAAAATATCTATTACCTGTGACAATTTTTCAAGGGCTTCTACAGCCCAACCAATCTTCTCTCCCAACTACATATGGTGCAAAGATCCTGCAACATAAATAACAATTAATTATGCATTTTATTACTTCACCAGATTTTTATTTTGTTTCACATGCAGGGAAATGACAATCACTTCTGTGCACAAGCATTCTTATGAATTATTTTAAAGAAGTTGATCTTTCAATTGTACAATACTATTTTTTTCTGATGTATTATTTCCAAGTCTATGTTCCAAAATAGCCATTTATTTCAAAAGATATGTTAATTACACATTCTAATTAAGGTCTTCCGCAACCATAAACATTCCTAGTATTAATACTAGTACCGATATTGATCTTGACCTAGTATTACTTAAGAGATGTGTATATTTCTGCGAGATGATACCAGCTACAGCATTTTCCAACAAATTGCAACAACCGCAGATGCTGGGTGAAAAATATTTTGGGATGTCCTAAGAACGTGAATGGTGAAAAGAAACAGTGCATGAGCAAATACATTTTAAATTGCATCTTAGGCATTATGCAAGTCACTCTTAATTCCCCCGCACAATTTCTTCCACCATTAACACACTGATACCATATGCACCTCAGTAGTCCTGTAAGATTCAAACTGTTCTTTTTAAGTTTTGGGTGACAGAGCATGCAAGTTATTCATCAGAAAAAGTGATACCATTGACCAGGGTATTGCAAATGTTAATTCCACCTAACTTAAAACCCACTCCCTCTATCATCAGCTCACCACTGTTGCAGTGTGTAACATTCACAAGCTGCACTGCAATAATTTGTCAAGTCATCTATGACAATATCTTCCAAACTTACAACACCTGGAAACTCAAAAGCAGCAAGTACAAGGTAACATCACAAAGATGTCCTCTAAATCACACACCAACCGATTTAAACAGACATCACCCACTCTTCCATGACATTAGGTCCAAATCCTTGAAAATAGGTATCACCACCACCACCCCTTTCATAAATGCAGCTAAAGACAGGCAGTAAATACCAACCTAGCTAGTGACACCCACGTCCCAAGAATCAGTAGACATAAAATACAATTTTATCTCAAGATATATAAAGTAGGAGGAAGAATAAAAGTGATTTAAGTCAGCTGTAAATTATTTCACAAAAGTAACTGCATTACTGAATTTGCATTTTTCATGTCTTTTTACCATTTGTTTCATCTGCTAATCTTCACCCCAGAGTACAAGTTTGTACTTGTTGACTGGGAATGAAAAGAAAATGCAAAGACCAAGAGTCAAATTGATTTAGATAGACACAGCCCTTAATCATGTTTTATTCACTCTGCTGGAAAGCCATCCATACCTACTTACCATTATAACTTCCACCCCTTTGTGCATCTGATTCCAACACATTCTTTGGCAACCTGCTGCAGCTGCTAGTCGTCCTCATATTATGAAATATATATTAACATCTGTCCTCAATCTTACTTCACAACTCTATCCCAGTTATGGCATAGCTAAATGCAAATATATTAAGCTTACTTTTTCCTCTCATTTATTGTCAGATATGGTTTAGTAGTACAAGGACACCTCAAACGTCACTCAGTGAATCTGAAGGGGCCCCAGTTACCAAGATAGAGCTCACTGTTGCTCAGTATCACCATCAACCAACATTCCACAACCAAGTATTTTAGTTTATCATGGACTGCGGCAATCCATTCAAAACCCAAAAGGAGCAACCAACCAAAGTGAAAACTCCCAATTTTGTGAATTTTTTCTTTGGTTCCTGAAGTAATCTCATGCTTGTGTAGAAGGATATTTACTTTGAATGGCCTAATCAGCAAGCATTCATCTATTTTAGCACCAGCATTGAATCTGGATTTCAATTCCCTGGAAGGCTCATTGAGCAAAAGTGATGTGCAGCTGAGATGACCAAGTGAAAAAGGAACAACTTATACAGGAGAAGTAGGCTACATGCCCATTCAAACCATGTCTGCTATAATCATCGCTGATATTCCACCTCAACTACAACTTTCTGAACTACCCCCATTAATCCTTAATCCCTTTTGCATTTGAAAATCTAGTAAATCTACGTTGAATTTTTTTTTAAAAATTGAATATCCAAAGTAGTACACAAATTTGGGAGAATTTTCTTCATGCAATCTCAGTCCTACATGGCCAACTCCTTATTCTGAGTTCAACTCCCAATTCAAAACTCCAAAACCAGCAGGAATAATCTCCAACATCTACTCTTTCCTCAGATCATGAGTTCTGGAAATTTGATAGTTTTTAGCTCCATTAGTTACTCTGGAATTTTTTCTGTATAAATACTAATATTTAAGTTCCTCATTTCACCAGAGATTTGGTTTCCCAATTATTTCTAGAGTACATTGAGCTTACGTTATGAAAATATGTTTAATTTCTTTGTCATTTCCTGTTCTAAGTTATAATTTCTCCTTTCTGTGCTAGTTTGGGACCCAAATCACTTTTACTTATCTCTTTCTTGTTTACATACCAATAAAAGCTTTCACATTTTGTTTTTATTTATCTCACATCATTTTCTCCCAAGGTCATCCTTAGCCAAACTCTAAAATCTTCTCAATTAAACTTCCAACTTTTGGTTTTTTTTAAAAAGAAAAGCAATATTAGAAACTTCTTCATTAATAGTCATGTCATTTTTAACTTCTCAATGGTCATGTTTGAGCCATGTGAGCCATGCATGATGTATTTTATTCCATAAAGAAATGTCTACATGTATTAATACAGAACAGGTACTGGAGAAATTAATAGAACTAAAATCCAACAAATCCTCAGATATAATGGCCCACAGAAAGGGTAAACGTTGGCAATTATTCCCTGATTGGGGAATTTTAAATTAGGAGTCACAATACAAATCCTTTTATTAAATATTTGCCATTGCTAATCTACTGACTTTAAAATTGACTTTCCCAATACAATTTAGCCAATACTCAGCAAAATAGATGGGTTACGTACTGTGTTCAAATTCAAAACTCTTGTTTTTGACTTAACTAAATTATTTTCAAAGTTAATATAAAAATTGTATTATGATGACTCATCCCCAGACACACCTTTACAACAAGGTTACTAATTAACCCAGCTTTGCACAAAACTAGGTCCAAAATGCCTCTTCCTTAGTTGGTCCCTTGATATACCAGATAGAAGAAACTACGAATGCAATTTATAAACTCACCCTCTACTGGTCTGTCCAATCTACATGAACTTCTAAGTTCCCATTGACTATACTGCCCTTATTACATTATCCTTTAATTTTCAGAGTATTGCCTTCATAACACTACAATTGCATAGCTGGTGTGGAGAGGGGAGAAAAGTGAAGAAGAAATGACACCGTAAACTTTTTCCAGTGTCTTAGCTCTTTATGTCTTAGTTCAAACCATCGTGATCCTACATTTTAATTATCTAAGCTAAGAAGCTTTCTACTTTATCCCATAGTTTATTTTCACTTAGTTAGCGGATCTCATCATTGTGGTATTACAACTATCGCATCACACCTGTGAGAAGGAAGAGAAAGCAAATTAACGTTGCCTCCTGATTGATGCCCAGCTTGCTGGAAAAATTATGTGCCTGGTTGCTGGATCAGATAGCATCAATCAGCTGTGATATCTCCTTCAGTCAAAAAATTTGACATGCTCACAGTCAAGATTCAAATTCAGAGATAGATCATTTCGGCAAAAGACCAACACTGAACTGGAACCTGTGTTCATCTCTGGTTCTTTGCCTAGTGGGCAGAGCTGAGGAGTAAGGAAAGGAGGCAAAATCCACAGCAAAACAAAAAACATTTGCAAGGCTTTACATAAGAGATGTGCATGAGACCCTTAAAAGAAGCAAGTAATATTATGAAATATGCAGTGTGGCAAATATAGAACAGTAAAATTACTGTAAGGGCAACATTTTGAAAATTAGCAATCAATAAACAGATGATATTTTAGAAGTAACTGTAAAGTTTAAAAATACATAAAATACAAATATCAACACTGCACAGCAAAGTAAATCCACACTTAAAAGGAAAGAAATCTGCACCAAATTATCAATTCAGACCACATCTCAACCAAGTCATTATTTTCTTAGGGAATTAAAAACTGAAACATTTTTTTTGCAAAAATTGTATATGTAAGGATTGACTATCTGAAATCCTTCCTAAATATGACCTTTATTTTCTCCCCCAATGAGATGGGGTACATTGTGTTTTGGAAAAAAATTGCATATTTTTCCATTCCCATTTAACGCTCACCAATCTCAAGCGCGTCTCAACCGATGAGAGAACGACAAAATAAGACAAAAGATTTCTGCGACAGTTGAAAGCCAGGCAAATACTGGGACAGGAAATAAAAAAAATAAAACACACAGACATAGACACACACAGTGGGAACTTGAAAAATGGCAACAAAATTCTGGTCTCGCTCTCTGTAGTAAAGCAGTTTTTGCTGGGTACTGAGGTCCTGATGAATGGTTGCTTGCAGGCACCGCCTCCCCAAAACGCAACGCTGCTTTGCATATGCTTAATTGCTGTCACACATATTTGGCAGTTTGCCCACCTCATAACCAAACGGATGACTGTCAACTGAAAAGGTGGGAGGAGGCAGAGAAGGAAAGAAAGCAGAAACCCATGTAGTTTTCACAACATCACACTGAAAGAATTATGCTGAGGCGATTGTAGAGAAAATGGAGGCTGGAATTTCAAGAGTATTGCAGTAGAGAAAGAACTTTATTAACCCTCGGCTGCCACACGCAGATTCATTGGTCTGAATTAAACACTTTCCAAATTATATTGCACATAAAGGACAGGCTTTCATCATACATTGTGGCATCTGAAATTAAAGATTTTCTTCTGGAAATAAAACCTCAGTCAAGAAACAGTTCTTGTGCAAACCATCCACAATTTTCCTGAGCATTAGGAGGAAATTATCAACTGATTTTTTAATCTGTGACTACTAAGGAAAGAGTATTTATAGGCACAGAGCAAGACATAAATCATGCTTAGTTCTGATGCCCTATGCCAGTGATTCTATCCTCAAATGGGTGACTAGCAGCCATCACATTGACCAAATCACACATCAAGCTATTGGGACTGAACAATGACCATGAATCCACATCCATAAGTCAGAGACCTCAGGAAAAAGGTTAGGGAGGTTTTCCCCCCCAAAAGTAGATCATCAAATCCTCCAACAGAATTCAGTAAATCAGGACAATCATTATTAGGCCAAATGGACTTCTAAATAGTGTCTGACCATGACACATTCAGACACTGCTTCCTTCAGTCTTTCACAGTTCCAATTAAAAAAACATTTGGCAGTAACTTCCTCCAGCATGAACAGTTCTTTAAGTGCAAGGAACTTCATTGGTAGATTGATGGTTTCTAGTTGGCTCAGTGAATGATCTAGCATATTTATTACAACATGGATTATTAAACACTATGCTTAAATTTAGTGTTTATTTTAAAATTTTCTTCCTTAATGGTGTTTGTCCTTTATAATTAATCTGTTTTCCAGTTGTCACCAACACTACCTACAATTCATATTTTGACTGTCGAAAAGTATAACTATGAAATGATGTTACCAATGGCAGGCAATGCCCGCCTTTGCTTCCCTGTTCCATTCACATTGGCTTGAGTCAAGAGGGAGTTAAACACACCTCTGCTTTCAACTCCAAAATTCTATTTTTTTA
>JARFYF010000067.1:10859267-10871896 GCA_030265395.1 Rhina ancylostomus
ACCACTTCCTCTGGCAGCTCATTCCATATGTGGACCATCCTCTGGGTGAAAAGTGTTGCCCTTCAGGTTCCTAGTGAATCTCTCCCCTCTCACCTTAAACCTCTACCCTCTAGTTCTTGTTCCCCCAGCCCTGGATAAAAGATTGTGTGCGTCTATCCTATCTATGCCCCTCATGATGTTATACACCTCTATAATATCACCCCTATTTCTCCCACGCTCCAATGAATAAAGTCCTAGCCTGCTCAACCTCTCTCTGTAATTCAGTCCCTCAAGTCCTGGCAACATCCTTATAAATCTTTTTTACCCTCTTTGCAGCTTACTGGCATCTTTCCTATAGCAGGGTGACCAAAACTGAACAGAATAGTCCAAATGAGGCCTAACCAACATCTTGTACAACTGCAACATAATATTCCCAGTGATGCAGCAATTCATTTGTATTTCATCTAATTTAGTACTTGGTGTTTACAATATAATCTTTCTATATCAGAGATACAGATTGGGTGACCACATCGCAGAACACCACTGTACAGTCTGCAAGGATGACTCTGAGCTTCCAATTGCCTGTCCGTTTCGTTCCCACTCTAACCTCTCTGGGCTCCAATATTGCTCCAAAGATGTTCAGCGTAGGGTTAAGGAATAGCACCTCATCTTCTGACTGGGTGTATTACAGCCCTCGGTACTTAATGGTTAATTTAGCAATATTGTCTATCACACCTTTTTTTCCTCTCCACAGATGTGGCTGTATCTTTCCGATTTAATTAATTTATTTTTTCTCTCTGTCTCCAGCTGCCTGTTCTTTTGATTGTTACCTTGACAACATTGATGTGCACGCTAGCATGATATTTTCTATGCTCTCTCCATCCCTCTGCACTTAAAACATGGTCTTAATCTTCTAGTTTCAACCAAGGGTTCTTGAACTGAAATATTGACTCTGTTCTCCTCACAGATGCTGCCTGACCTGCTGAGTACTTCCAGTATTTCCTGTTTTGGTTTTAATTTCTTTGAGGAATTTTAATAGAAATTATAGAGGTAGGGAACTTAATTAAAAGTTAAGATAGATACAATTGGACAACAAAGATTTCCAAGTGGCCTGTGGAAGGCAGCGTGATGATGGACTGATTATGTGAGTGTGGGGATGGGGTGGTTTGAGGCAGGAACACAGTACAGGTCCTCCCCAGGTTATGAATGCCCAACTTATTTACAGCCCGTACATATGAGTGTGCATTTGGGAGATCGGTGGGATAGATTTGCCGACTCCTGTGGGACTGCAGGCATCTTCTGCCAGTAAGGGACTTGGTTTGTGGAAATATCTGAATGGTTGAGTTAAACGCCCTGGGATAGCTATATGTTGCCCTTGGTGAGCCTATGTTTTGATTTAGATATATTGCCTGGTGGCCACATTTCCAACTTATGTTCTAATTACAAAAGAGTTCTCAGGAACAGAACACTGTTGTAATCTGGGGAGGATCTGTATATAGTTTTGGTCTCCTTAAAGGAGGGCTATACTTGCATTGGAGGCATTCAGAGAAATTTCACTAGGTTGACACCTGGAATGACGGTGTTGTGTTATGAGGAAAGGTTGAGTGGATTGTGCCTCTACTCAATCGAGTTTAGAATAATGAGATGTGGTCTCATTGATTTGGGGGTGGGGGTTGGATGGGATCTAGGAAGCATAGTTTCCAAATAAGGAGTTGCCCTTTTAAGAAGGAGCTGCGGAGAAACTTCTTTTCTCAGAAGGCCATGAATCTATGGAATTCTGCTTGAGAAAGATGTGCAGCCTGAATTATTGAACCTTTTAAAGGCTGAGAAAGATAGATTTTAGAACTATAGGGGAATTAGGAATTATGGGGATCGAGCAGGAAAGTGGAGCTGATGCCAAGACCAGAGCAGGCATGATCTTATTAAGTGGTGGCATTGGTGTCATACAGTCATACAGCAGAGCAAAAAGCCCTTTGGCCCAACTGATCCACGCCAACCAAGATGCCCATCTAAGCTAGTCCCACTTGCCTGTGTTCGGTCTATATCCCTCTAAACCTTTTCGATCCATGTGCCTGTCCAAGTACCCTTTAATAATGTACCTGCCTCAACCATTTCTTCTGGCAGCTCATTCCATTTACAGACCACTCTCTGGGTGAAAAAGTTGCCCCTCAGGTTCCTATTAAATCTCTTCCCTCTCACCTTAAACCTATGGTTCTTGACTCCCCAATCCTGGGGAAATGACTGTGCACATTGACCCTATCTATACCCCTCATGATTTTATGCACCTCTATAAGATCTCCCCTCATTCTCCTACAAAGAGAAAAATCCCAACTTGGTATGAGGAGGAATATGACCAAGCTCCTGCTCCAGTACAGTGTCATGTGATGAAACCTCCAGGAATATGCCTAGGCGGGATTGGCAACCATCACACTCTGCATACGTATGTCCCAGTACTGCAATGCCAGGAGAGAAGGAGATAGATAGGCTGGCAGATTGGTCAAGATGGCAGTGGTGAGGTAATGGATTTTGGCATAAGGGATGGGGGGAGTTTATAAAGACTTAATGATGTGGTTCTAACGAGTGTGCAGAAAGAGAGAGTCCATGTGAACAGATCTTCTGAAGGTGGCAGGACATACTGAGAGAACAGTTAGCAAAGCATGTGGGTCCTCAGGCTTCATCAGCAGAAGTACTGAGCAGAAAGCAGCAACATTATGCTTTTGTACTCAATTCCACTGGTTAGGTCCACAACTGGCTTATTGCATCCTGTCCTGGTCACCAAACTTTCGGAAGGAGGTGAAGGTTCCTGAGATTGTGCAGCGGAGATTTACCAAAATGGTTTCAGGGGATGAGGCATTTTAGCTACCTTTGGCTGGAGAAGTTGTGGTTGTTTTCCAGGGTGCAAAGCAGGTCAAGCTGAGATTTGACAGAGACGTACAAGATTACAATGGGTTTAGATAAGGTAGGCAAGGAAAAGCAGTTCCCATTGCTGATGGGATGACTGGGGCTGCGATTGAAGGTTTTGGGCAAAAGATAGAAGATGATGTGAAGAAGAACCTTTTTTATGAAGCAAGGGGTAATCATCTGGAACATCGCCAACAAGTCTGGTAGAAACAGAGCTGACCAAAGGAAATCAGATACAAATTTAAGGGAACTTGCAGGGCTATCGGGACTGTGTAGGGGAATGTCACAGAGAGGATTCCCCTGCAGAGAGCTGGCATGGACTCAATGGGACCAAAATTGCCTCCACCTGTAACATAACTCTATGAATGTCAGCCAAGCATTCAGTAATGAGCACATGAAAATGATGCACATGAAGTGATCATCAAACTTGCCATAGTCATATATTGGCATCCCTCCAACTTCCTGTGATACATTACCCTCTTCCTGATAGCTACCTGGGAAGAGTTGTGCACTGTGTCAGGTGTGGCTGAATAGGCAGTCCTTTAGCCTGTGTATCAGAAGATCAGAGGTTGGTCCCACCAGAGATTTGAGCATATAATTCAGGCTGATACTCCATGCCAGCACTGAGGGAGAGCTGCTCTTCTGGAGATGTTGTCTTTCACAGGAGATGTCAGCCTCTCAGTAAGAGATCTTGTGGCACTCTTTCAAAGCAGACCAGAGAGAATTCCCCCTGATGTCCTGGCCAACACTTATACCTCAAACAACATCAACAAAGACAGGGTTTCTGATCCTTTATTACACTGCTGCATGTAGGAGCTTGCTGTGTGTGTATTGGCTGTTTCTACATTACAACAATGACAACGTTTTGATAAATTCTCATGCAAGAACAAAATTCTATGAACACTGGAAATCTGAAATGAAATCAGAAAATCTCAGCGCTGGCACTGAAAACACATGCTGATGGAAGGTCATTGATCTGAAATTATGAGTTGGATTGTTTACCATCTGATCCAGCCTTTGCCCTCATTTGCCCCTCCCTGTACTCCTGCTGTACTAACCATTCATGTCCACGCAGCTCCCAATGACTTTCATGCTTCAGCACTGTGACCATCCTGTGAGCAGATTGAGTGGCAACCAAGCCTCAGGTCCCACCCCCAGCAACCCCCTGACCACATGACAGCTTCTGCCGACAGTAAGAGACATTTAAAAACAATTAAAATTGATTTTTAAAAATTCAAAATTGAGAATTACAAAATAATGTTTTTAATTAAACTGCTGTTAGTTAAGTTAAAACATTATGCAGTGAAATAAAAACATCATCACCTAGCTTTTTAATGAGTACCAGTGAGCATATTTAAATAAATGGGGCTGTGGTAGGTATGTCACATCTGACAGGCTTAAAGCTGAGGGGCCAGATATGAAGTGTATCCAGCCCCCTGGGCTGTAAGTTATAGAACAAGCCTGGCCTCAGTGGCATGTCCAGGGAATTGGCCTGCACAATCCTAACCCTACAACAACAGAACACTACACACCACCTCCTGCACTACCATGGACTTGTCTCTGATAGTGATTTTATTTTGGCATTGGTTTACACTAATTATTGCACTAATGTCTTGTTTTGCACAGTCTTTTTCTTCACTGTCTTGTATAATTTATGCTCTGTGTGTTGTTTGAATCCATATGCCTGAGATGCTGCTGCAAGCAAGTTTTTCATTGTACCTGTACTTGTGCACATGACAATAAACTTGACTCCAAAGAGTGAGAGGAAAGATGTTTTCTGTACTTGCATGCTGCAGGTTCAGAACACACCAGCATGCACGCAACAGGTTCTCTATGGAACTTCTGTGTCGTTATCACTGCCATCAGGCCCACAAACTCTGTGTCTCTCTCCACAGAAACTACCTGACCAGCTTTTTTGTTTAATTTTAAAAGACACTTAATTGGGTTGCAAAAAAATATTGGGACATCCCTAAGAAGTATAAGACACTAGAGAAATGTACATCTGTAGTTTCGCTCATTAGTTTCCAGTGAGCAGCAACCGAACAGCCTGGACGTGATTCATTGACTCATCCTGGCCAATAATACCTGAGATCACTGGGAAATTGACTCATCAATATTCTTCTCTGGTAAAGTGCAAAACATCAGCAGCACATGAAAAATAACTGATCTCTTCTCTTTGCCATTGGCTCTCCCCACCCTCAAAAAGAAGGTAGATTTTCCTATAAACGCAGTAATATATATATTTTATTTTTCCCTTTTGCTTCTGCAACATAAGCAGTTGCATTTTGGTAAATTTTCTGATGTGGAAATTCTATCACGTACTGCAATCATTTTGCACACTATGGGATCAATTTGAGGCTGTGAGTGTCATTGAGGTTGCCACTTTCGACTTGGGACCTGCATGGGTCTGACATGCATATGTGCAGAGGTCAGCAGACGTGCTTTGTGGCATCAAATCACATGGTTTGACACCACTTCTGACTAATACAGTTGGGCATGTATGACCCACATTGGTGAAGCAGGCAGAGGAAGGGCCTTTGTGCTATTTCATGCATGCAAGGCAGTTGGGTAGTGAATAAGGGCCTGGTGGACAATGCTGGAACAGTCGAGACCAAGTCTGAGGAAATAAAATGAACTCCCCGCCAACAACACCCTCCACAATTCTGCATAATAATTTGAGGGCAGAACTTCTACACTTATGATCTCCTGTGTTAAGTCAAACTAGAAGCAGGACTAGACCACTCCTCTCCTCTTGTCCATTCTATAGGATTGAGACTATCTAATTGTAATCTCAGCTCCACAATCCCATCTACCCACAGTAACATTTCATACCCCTTCCTTATTAAGAATCTCTCTACCTCTGTTAAAAATATTCAAAGACTCTGCTTCCACTTTCAAGTTTCCATTGCTGCCTTAAAGTAACATCTAGTTCTAGATTTTCCCACAAGAAGAAACATCCTTTACACATCCACCCTGTCATGATCCCTCAGGATTCTATATATTTCAATTAAGTTACCTCTCACTCTTCTAACCTCCTCCAGCATGACTTATTCAACCTTTACTTTTAAAAGAAACACCCCATTTCAAGTATCAGTGCAGTGCACAGTTCTCCCGATATGGCCTCACCAATGCGCCGTGTAACTAAAGAAGAATAACCTCACTATTTTTGTATTCTACTCCTTTCACAATAAATGATAACATTCTGTTAGGTTTCCCAATTACTTGCACACTAACCTCTTGTGAATCATAAACTGGGACACCTAGATCTGCATCTTAGAGTTGCCTAATCTCTCACTATTTATATTAAATGCCTCTTGTTTATTTCTTGTGCCAAAATGGACAAATTTACATTTTCCCATGTTATACTCAATTTGCCAGTTTTTTTTACCCACTCATTGAACCTATCTATATCCCTTTGTAGCCTCCTTTTGCCAACTGTCATATTGCATACTGATGAATGGGGCCAAGAGATGACCTTGCTCTGATTTTTTTATTTTGTTTTATTGTCAGTTTTTCTGCTCCATCTGCGGCAGTCACTTGCTAATAGAAGTAATATTTCAGGGCTGGGAGGGAAAGAATTAGCCCCTTCAACACGTTTGATGAGATACTGCTTCATTGACCAGCACTTACTGTCTGATGAACCATGCCCATTATGGAAATGAAATCAATTGGACACTTTATTCAAGTTAATAACCAGCTGAGCTTTCTCAATGGCCCGGTGATTGAGGAGAGAAAGGAAAGACTTGCATTTCTGTAGTGCTTTTCTCAAAATGTCCCTCAGGGCTTCTGCCAAACAAGTTCCTCCTGAAGTGTTATTGGTGATGGCAGGTAATTAATTCACAACCTTAGAATCTAGAGTTCAAGTTTTACTCCAGCAACAAAGATCTAGATTGACACTGTAATGCATTACAGAGGGAATGCTGCAATACCGGAGATGTTGTCTTTCAGATGAGATGTTAAACTGACGGTCCTCTCAAATGGACATAAAAGATCCTTTGCCGCTATTATGAAAAGAATGTGCACTGTCCCCAGTATCTCAGGCTTTAATCAACGTTTCTAAATCAGATCTTCTATTCATTATCACATTGCTTTTTGTGGGATCTTGCTATGTGTGTAATGGCTCCCATGGGTCCTACATCACAACAGTGCTTCATTTGTTATGAAGTACTTTGATGTGTGAAAGCTGCTCTGCTGTCACTCCTTTCCCCCCTCTCATTCCTTCCTTCTGCCTCTATTCCTCTCTCCTCTGCTCATTCCTTCCGTCTCTATCTCTGGCAGCTGTTGAATGACCTGATTAAGAGGAGTTTGGGGACCCTTGGTCCAGTTGCCGATCCAGTTGACACAAATCTAAAGCTCTGAAACAATGATTCATCAACAATTAGCAGCAACTGGCCAATATATTTCAAAGGCCTGAAGGACTGGAGGTGCAGGGGAACATGAGAGTAATATCTGTACAGTGAAGTGTCTTTCATTTAGCACTGCTCAAAATATCAGGCATAACACAGTACCACTGGATTAAAAAAACATTCATTATTTATTACTTCAGCAATGCTGATTGAATCAAATATGTTGCTGATAAATAGCGATCAACAAAACACTAAGTACATTTATTAAATGTGACAATTCTAAACAGCAGCCATGAAACAGAACAAAACTTTCAAATTAGTCAATCTCTGAAGCCAAGTTAAGAACCAGTGATAACCAAGGAAACTAATTAACCATTTGGCTTCAGTCATTTCCTCACAATGCCTTATGCTGGCTTTCTTCTTGTCCCTCAGTTCAATTGCACTTCTAACAATGTCGGGTTGTCCCAAAGCACCTTACACTGAATGTATTACTTTTGAAGTGTAGTCTGTGCTTGCTGGATGACACAGGTTCCTGATTAAACAATGCCTTGATTTTAAATTCCCATAGATACTGGCATGGACTCTATATTTTTATTCTGTATTGTAATAAATAAGTAAATACCCCTTTTTCCAAATCTCTCACAACCTCCTTCAGCTACACAAACCCTCCACGATCATTTGCGCTCATCGATTCTGGTCTCTTACTCATCCCTGAATTTAATTGCACCACCATTAGCAGCAGTACCTTCAGCTGCCTGGGCCTTTGATGCTGGAATACCTTCCCTCATTCTCTCTCCCATCCTTAGAACGTCTCCTACCAAATTTATGATCATTCATTCTAATAATTCCCCTTCAATAGTACTCCTGTGAAGTTCCTTGGGATCTTCCACTAAAGATATTTCACACCAATAACATTCATTAAGAGAGAGTTTCTTTAACGTATGAAAAGATCCCAGTCGCTACCAATGGAGAGATAATAAAAGTGCCTGACCTGCTGAGTTCCTCCAGCATTCTGTGTGTGTTGCAAGGAGACAACAGAGCAGGTGACCAAAATCCTCCATCAATGAGACAAGTTTTAAAGGAGGATAGAGAGGTGTTTAGCAAGGAGTTCCAGGACCCAGGGAGCTGAAGATCCACAGCTGCCAATGATGGAACTGTGGAAATTAGCAAATACCAAGAGTTGGAGGAATGCAGAAATCTCAAAGGGTTATTAATCAGGAGTTTACTCAGATAAGGAGAGGCAAGACCAGTGGCCGGATTTAAGATCAATGGAGAGAATTTGAAAACTGAGGTCTTGCTTAACTGAGAGTCGGTGTAGGTCAATGAGCAGGGGGGATGAGTTAATAGGGCTTGGTGGAGTATATTGGGATGATCTTAGGTACAGGGAAAGTAGATTGAGGGAGGCAGGGAACGACTGTGTTGGAATCATTGTCTGGAAGTAACAAAAGCATGGATGAGGGTTAGTAGGAGGTGAGCAGAGGCAGAGCAGGGTCAGGTAATGGAACAGATGTGGAAATAGACATTCTCGGTGATGATGTGGATGTATGGTTCACGTGACACCAAGGCTAAGACAGTCTGGTTCAGGGTTGCCAAGATAAAGGATGGAGTTGATGGCTAGGGAACAGATTTAGTGACAGACTGGAGGTCATTCCTTCACTCTGCTCCATGTTCAATAATATAAGTTCCTATTTCATATTCATATTGCTAATGACATAGAAGGAGACCATTTAGCCCATTCACTCTGTGCTGACTAAAAGACTAATCCCATTCCCTCACTAATTTATTATTCTCATATTCCCAGTAAGTTTCTCCAGATTTTACCACTTGCCCACACACTACAGTCAATTTATAGTGACCACTTAACCTACCAACCTGTACATCTTTGGGATGTTGGAGGAAAATAGAGCACTCCGAGGGGAAACATACGCAGTCACAGGGAAAACATGCAAACACCACATAGAGAGCACCAGACATCAGGATTGAACCTGGACACCAGAACTGTGAGGCAACAGCTCTCCTAGGTATACCACTGTGCCACCTGTGTTGTGGTTATTCTTTTCTGTTCCTTGTTTCTCCACTTTGCCATAAAACTCTGTTTAGTCTGCAAGGATAACCCTACTCTTCCAGTTACCTGTCATTTTAATTCTCTCTCACACCCACCTGACCTCACTACCTTTGACCTCCCACACTGTTACAACTATGCCACAGTTAGCTTGTGTACCAGCAACTTACCTTCCAACTAGACACATTACAGCCTTCAGGACTTATGGTGAATTCAACAGTTTCAGATAATCAGCCTTCCTTGTTTGTATAAGAACTAGCCAATTAAGATCCTTAACCTGAAACATTAACTTAGCTTACCGCGACTTAAATCCTGCTGACAATTCTTAATTTATACTTATAATGAGACAAAGGGAGGTCATTCAGCCCATCAGCTCCATGCTGGCTCTCCGGGGTGCAATCCAATTCTGTGCTGCTGCAGCTTATTCTCTTTCACACATGCTCAACAATTTTGGTATTCTCCAATTTTATTTCAGATTTCCAGCACCTGCAGTGTTTTGCTTCTCTGGTTTGTATCACACTGTTCCAGCATTGTTTTTTCTGTCCTCTTTCCTCCTCAGTTATCATCTCCTGCTTTTTACACCTCCTCCAGATAGATCAGCTGCAAATGACAAGCTCTCACCAGCCTCCCTCAGCCAGCACCACCAGCTCTAGTGGCATTCAGTTTCTCCTATCTACACTCTATCACAAACATTCCCTTTATTCTCTCTGCTCCTCACCCTTCTCTTCTCTTTATGTAAAGAGTTCTTTACAATTTCCAACTGTTCTCACTTCTGATGAAAGGTTCTGTCTATTTCTCTCTCCACAGATAGTGTCTGATCCACTGAGTATTTCAGATTTTCATCATCTGCACTAATTTTCCCTTTCAATACTTCTCTGTTGTTGACCTCTCTATCAGAGCAAGTTCTACAATCTCACCAGACTCTGGGTAAAGAAATTTCTTTTTCATCTCCTTTTCCTGGGGTTTTGAACCTGAAACGTTAATTCTAATTCTCTTTCCATAGATGCTGACAGTTTCCAGCATTTTCCTTTTTTATTTCAGATTTCCATCATCTGCAGATTTTTTCTCAATTTTCATTTTCTCCTCTTTGGAATTCCTACTGACTATCATATTAATGGTGCCTGGTTTTGTATTCGTCAGCATGAAAACATCTCTGTGTCTGCCAAGTCAAGCTCTTTCATAATCTCAAAGACCTTCGTCAGGGTGCCACTCGTTAGCTTGCTCTTAATTGTGCTGTTAATGAAGTCCCGGCTTCAGAACGTTTCCTTTTCCAAAGTTCTTGTTCATTGGCTCCTAATTCCAATGGAGCAGCCTGAGTAGTGCTGCTGGAGGCTGCATCGCACAGTTTACACACTAATATATATACTTTTGGACTATTCCTTGTTCCATGTGTAGTTGCTGGCCAAGGCAAAATCAGGTCCCTAGCCAAATGCCTTGAAGCCCAGATGCCTGGGGCCTCCCACTGCATCTGTTAGTCCTGGCACAGCCTGTCCTAATTCCCTTGCTCCATGCAGTTTGTAGAGTTTCACATCAAAGCCTTGGGTTATAATCATGCCGCAGCAAACTAATTCCAATTGGAACCTGAACTGAGCCTTCATTTCCTCTTTGTTGCACAGATCTGCCAAAACTGACAGCTCTTTCCATGCCTCCTTTCACGCTCTCACTCCAAGCCCACCCCATCCCCCAACACACATCATTGTTCACGACCTGCCAGCGTCTGCCTACTTGAATGTTGAGAGATGGGAACTAGATTTTTAAAGCAAGCTCAGTTCTAATGCGACCCACGTCCTAACTTGCATCAAGTGCCATTCACTCACCACCCGCTATACTGACCCAGTCCAGTAATAACTTGATTTGAATTTTTCATCCTTGATGTCAGATTCCCCCATGGCCCTACTATAACTTCCTCCAGCCTTATCTTTATGTTGATTTTATGTAATTCTGGCCTCTTGATCATCCCTGAATTTAATGGCTTCATCTTTAAAGGACGTGTCTTCAGCTGCCAGGGCCCCAGACTCTGGAATTCCCTCCTTAAACCTCTGCTTTTCCAGCAGTCCGTCTCCCTCCTCCTTTAAATTGCTCCTTAAAAACTGCATCTTAGACTAAACATTTAGTCCTTATGTGGCTTGGTGTGATATATTGTTCCGTAACACACTCATTGTGGAACAATAAAGTGTAATATATTGCTTTATACTTTTATTTATTTTTTGGGATCTGATTATTTCTGGCAATGGAAATACTTAATGCCCATCTCTTTGAGAAGGTGATAGTGAGATTGCCTTCTTGAACCACTACAGTCATCTAATTGTTGGGTTGTTGGGTAGGGAGTTTCAGGATTCAGACTCAGCAATGATGAAGCACCAACAATCTCTTTCCAAGTCAGGATGGTGTGTGACTTGATGAGGAACCTGCAGATGGTGGCATTTCCATGCACTTGCTGTGCTTGTCCTTGATGGTAAAGGTCATGTTTGGAAGATGCTGTCAGAGTAGCCTATGTAAGAACATTTTGTGGGTAGTCACATGGCTGCCATTGTAGCCAATGATGGAGGGAATGAATGCTTTGTTCTTGATGATATTGAGCTTCTTGAATGTTGCGGGAATTGCACTCATCCAGGCATTGGAGGGTATTCCTTCACACTCCTGATTTGCACATTGCAGGTGGTTGTGAGGATTTGGAATTTCAAGCGAGGTGTCACTTAGCACAGGATACCAAGGTAACCTGCTCTTACAGCCACAGTATGTGACTGGCTTGAGTTCCTGGTCAATGGTGACCCCCCCAGGATGTTGATGGTAGAGCTCTGAGTGATTATAATCTCATTGAGTGTGAAGGAGAGGTGGTTAGGCTCTCTTTTGTTAGCAATATCATTGTCTGGGACGTTTGTGGCAAAAATGTTACTTGCCTCTTATCGGCCCATGTCTGAATGTTGCCAAGGTTTTGAACGCAGTGTGGACTGTTTCTTTTGCGGAAGAATTGCAAATGAAATCGAACATGTCTCCACCATCAACAAACACCTCCATTTCTGACCTTATGATGACAGGGTGGTCATTGATGAAGCATGGTTAAAGATGTTAGGCCTAGGACACTACCCTGAGGAACTCTTGCAGTAATGTCCTGGGGCTGGAATAATTGACCTTGAATAACCTCGACCATCTACCTTTGTACAAGGTATGACACCAACCTTAAAAGCAATTTCCTCATAATGCCCATTGTCTACAGTTTTACCAGAGCTTCTTGATGCCACAGTTGATGGCAAGGACAGTAATCGGTATTGGTTTATTATTGTCACTTGTACCAAGGTACAGTGAAAAACTTGTCTTGCATACCGATCGTACAGGTCAAT
>JARFYF010000067.1:11174564-11185527 GCA_030265395.1 Rhina ancylostomus
ATTAGGTATATTTAAAGCAGTGGTCGATAGGTTCTTGATTAGTAAAGGTGTCAAAGGTTACAGGGGAAAAATATATTAGCCATGAATGAACAGCTGAGCAGACTCAATGGGCTGAATGGCCTAATTCTTATGGTCTTACATCAGTAATCACTAGAACAATGCAGGAGGCTGAAGAAGAGGATTGGAATGAAAGAGACAACCAGAAGCAGGGGGTTACTCTGACAAGATGACGACTGTTTGCGACCGCCATCCAATATATATTTGTTTTGGACAAGGAGATTTGATTTAGAAGAGGCTGAACTTCAAGCATTTACAGCCCCACCTCCCCAAAAAACAAGAGCACAGTATGGTAATCAACCCCACTGTACTGAAATTGAAAATAATTTTCATATTTTCCCAATCCTAAATACCAGATAATGGTATACCAGTACTAACACAAGAATGGTTAAACTTCTGGTAAAAAAAAATCTGGTACTGGTATCCCTAGGGCTAAATCCAATTATGCTGCAAAACCAGATGGCAAGAGCAGCAGGACAAACATGTAATCATAACCATTAACCATGCCAAGCAAAGAATGGGACAACTGTTGAAATTACCCCAAAAGGATTGCTGTGCACCTTTGGACTCATGGTAAATTCATAGCAAGGGAACCAGGAAGGCTGTATGGTCAACAAGCAGTTTGGAAACATTACTGAACACAAAGGGACCAAAGTCTCTTAATAATGTAACTTGTTTTAATAATGTAACTTGTTTTAAGCATTTATTGAATTGCAATCATTGCAGCACCAAGTCAAAATTGACCTATTGTTTATGCTGTTTCTTCCTTTGCAATTCTATCCTTCTTCATTGGTCCCTAAAATGAGAAAGACAATAGTGAGATAAGAGCAAACAAGGCCTAGTCACAACAAAGTCAATCAATCCTGAGGACAGTAATTTAATGGGGTATCTGATAACAGAAGTATCATGCACTATGGATAAAGGCAAACCTGGTAAATGTGCTATACTTCAGTCTCCAGATGGCATTTGACAAGGTGCCATGCCAAAAGTTACTTTGAATAACAAAGACTTATTATAGAAGATGTAATATACCAATGTGGATAGAAGATTCATCTGTTAACAGTAGGCATAAATGGGTCTTTTGCTAGTTGGCAAGATGTACGAATGCAGACAGACCAGGGACCTCAACTTTAAAAACTGTATAAATGACCTGAAAGCCCCAGGTGCTAAATTGACTGTTTCAAAACAGTCTGCAGAGATCTGACAAATGGGAGCATAATGTAAAAATTCTGGCATAATTATAAAACATCTGAATGGAAGCTGCAGAGTTCAGATGCAGAGGGATCAGGAATCAGGTGCATGTTTCACAGAAGGACCGTATAGACATACAGGAATTGGAAAAAACAGATGTTATTGCTTATGCAATGGAGTTGAGTACAAAAGTAGGATGTGCTTCACTTACGTACATGTTTGGAGTACAATGCATTGTATGATTAATAAGGCAAGTGCACTGGAAGCAGTTCAAAGATTTATGAAAGGATAACCAGAAGAGGAAGGTTATCTGGAGTGGAAAAGTTGGACAGGCAAAGCTCACATCTGCTAGAGGAGGAATTAACTAATGCACAAGATCCTGGGTAGAGATGGAGATCTCAAAAAGGTGGATGAGAGAGGATACCTCCTCTGTGGAAGAACACAAAACTGATTAAAGATAAAGGGGTGCCATTTAAACAATTTAGGCCAAGGCAAAATTTTCTCCCAGCCAATCACAAGTCTTTGGAACTCTTCCTCAAAAGATCAAAAGCAGAGTCTTTACTTAAAGCAAACAAATAGATTCTTGATAAGTGGTGAAAAGTTGCTAGGGCACATGGGAATAGAGTTCATTACAACCAGAATCTCAATGAATGGTGTAGTAGGTTTGAAGAGACAAGTAGCCTAATGAGACAGGGGATCATCCACCTATTGACAGCCCAAGCACATTCAGCACACAAAAGGCCACACAGCCTCCTTCTACCTTTTGTGCTCTCCACCAGGTGCAATTTACAAATTGGTAAAGACTTGTTACAGAAATGGGTAGACAATTCTAAGTCAGTCACTCACCATGAATGCCTTCTTCTCTTCAATAGTCTGGAAGCGGCCATGACCAAATTTGGAGGAGGTGTCAATGAATTTCAGGTCTACCTTCTCCAAAGCACGACGGCTTGTTTGAACCAACAGTGACTGCAAAGTTCAAGAGAAAAGTAAGCAATCTGCAGGAGGAACTGACCAGCAAATCTGAACTGATCCATTCAAATCAGATAGTCAACATATTCACAAACTTAAAATGTACATTGATATTGTCATGCCCATTTCTCCACTAAATTAAAATGCAGGCTTTATAATCCCACCAACTTTACAGTCCAGGAATGCCAATCTCCCACACATTGATTGCAACAAGTCAAAATAGCCTATGATCTCTCAGGAATAAATTCCAGCCCTGCCAATGCACCCCAATCCCATGGATAAACTTGCTATTAATATCTTTTGACCTCATCACC
Organism: Rhina ancylostomus; assembly: GCA_030265395.1. NCBI lineage: Eukaryota > Metazoa > Chordata > Chondrichthyes > Rhinopristiformes > Rhinidae > Rhina > Rhina ancylostomus. The sequence continues at coordinate 11,177,096 of JARFYF010000067.1, forward strand.
AACTAAAGGAAGCTTTGTTAATGGCAACCATGAAAATAACAGACCATTATAACTCAAAGGGTTCACTAATGTCCCTCCAAGAAAACTACCTACCATGCACTGGAAGTGTCCAATCATCACCTTGCCCAAACATTTAACTTCTTGTTAATCTCAACACTTTTAGTCAGAGTTATACGCCATGGAAACAGGCCCTGCAGCCAATCTATCCAAGCTCGTCCTATTTGCCTGTATTTGGCCTATATCCCTCTAAACTTTTTTTTAAATCCATGTACATCTAAATGTCTTTTAAACACTAATTGTACCTGACTCTACAGCTCATTCCATAAATCCCACATTAAATGTCAGCAGAATGCTTGCTTCCCACAAATTACATTCTGCTTAACTGCATTTTCCATTAACAGTACACCAAAAAAAGTCTTCTTATCTAGCTGGCCAGTATACTAGCTAAAAATTTCAGCCCACAACTCAAAATGCATATTTAAACAGTTTTGCTGCAGGGATTCCATCCAAATTCCCAACCTTAGTACATAACTAAAATCAACAAGGTACAATAAAACTGAGCAATCACCTTGCGCAGAGTAAGAACACGCTTCTTGGTACCAACCACACAGCCTTTCACCATCAGGAAGTCATTTGTCACTTCACCATAATGCGGAAATCCTCCCTGTTGGAGCAATGAGAATACCAGTTAAAACCTGAAGCCTAAAGTTGGATGGCCCACATAAGTACAATGCCATTGATAATCTGATAACTCACCAGAGGATTGATGCTCTTGTCTGTCAGATCATATTCAGTAGCAGCATTGTTCTTGACTAGCTTGCCATCCTTGGTTTGGTAGCCTGCTCCAATGCGGTAGATCTGCAGAGATAGTTCTATTAGATTGCAGCTCTGAAGGAATTCAGTAGAACAGGAATGCCTCAAGATATTAACTAGGAGTGAGTTAGGAGACACCTGTTTAAGCAAGCCAACCTTTTTCATGCCAGCTGTACTAGACCAACGTACAGATGTCAAAACCAAGTTAAAGGAGGTGCTACCTACTTATCAAATTACCACCTAAAACACTTGATTTGACCAATTAAAATAACTTTAGCTGTCTGGGTATAGTGGATTAGCAATCCTGTCTTAAAATCCTCATAATAGGCATTGAGAAATTCACCTGCTTACGTGAGCAAGCAATTATCAGATGACATTGTAGCGAAAAGCAAGCTACTTCAGAGATGTCAGAAGGAAGAAGTCCTCCCCACCTGGTTTGGCCTCTAATTCAAAGCTCAGTGGCTGAGCAAAGCCACTTGATTTAGAGCATTTAACAATGACAACCTTCCCAACAGCTCTAGATCCTGCCATTTTGATCATAGTCTTTACCTTCTTGTTGATCTCTGTGCGGTGGTGGTAACCTTTCTGACCGGCACGAGCAACAGAGAAAGCCACGCGGGCAGGATGCCAGGCTCCAATACAAGCAACCTTACGTAGACCTTTGTGAGTCTTCCTTGGCAGTTTCTTTGTGTGCCATCGGCTTGTCACCCCTTGGGGAGAGAAAGGATAGTCATCAGTGATGGGCACCAGGCTATTAAATACAACTCTTCAACTCACTGGAGTGCATCTCAGAAGGAAGGCAGCATGGAATGGCTCCTCATCGGAATCAGGTGCTATTGCTAACACTTATTCCATGTTATCATCATAGTATACTCCAATGAAGAACAAAGTTTACATAAAGCTCCAAATTATACTGAAGACTAATTCCACATGTAAGTAAAGGCTTAATTTAATTTCCTAACTACATTTAAGAAAAAGGAATTAAGTGCCTGAAATAAATATGCTCCCTACCCTTGAAGCCATGGCCCTTCGTGACACCAATGACGTCAATCATCTCATCTTGACCAAACACTGAACTGATAGAAACCTGCTGTTCGAGCTTTTCTCTTGCCCAGTCAACTTTATCTGCAATTGTTCCTCCATTCAACTGGATCTCCATGACATGGGATTTCTTCTGGCGCAAAGGGAGCAGGCGCATCTGTAATAGGCAGAAATGAAAAATTAGAGCTGGAGTTTAAAAGGACAACACTGCACCACCAACCCATTTCCTACATCACCCTTCTCTCCGACCTCAAAAGGCATTCTGCACTTTAAACCTGACCTACATTTCCATGGGAGATAATAGGCTACATTGGTCTATCAGATTAAAGCCTACTCAGAGCAATCCCATATTCTCTACTATTTTTTCCTGCAACTTATTCTCTCCACATTCCCACCAACTCCCCCTAGATTCTATCACTCACTTACATTCTAATCACTTCATTACCCACAAGTCAGCCACATTCATGACCCTCCAAGCTCTGAAACTTCCTCCATAAATCTGTTCCCAAAAACCTTGGACAGCCATCCAAAGCACCCTGTACACTTTAAATTAAAATCCTTCCAGCAATGCTCAGATTTCATACTGAAGCATCTGAAGATTGATATTATGAAAGATTCTTGATTTGATAAGCTAAACCATTAGTGTACTGCAATAGGAAGCAAAGATACACCTTGTTTGAATGAATCAGAAGCCCTCGTACACACCCCATTACCATTTCTCCCCTTAACCAGGGTTTGCAAATCTGCAACAGCCCGATTATTACAACATATCCTTGTATACACTAAATATCCCATTGGAAGGCAGCTACTGCATGTAAATATTGTCAAACTATCACCAACGTGTGACCCTTAAAGACATCCTGACTAGGCCTTGCTTCACTCAGATAGAACAGTGAGCAAAAGCAGGGATGTTGTTCAGAATTCAAAGGTCCCCATCCAAAACAAGGCATTCCACATTGTCACATTCTCCTTCTCCAACTATTTAAATTTCAATGTACGATCTGTCAGAAAACTACAATACCTCATCTCATTGCATCTACAAAATGCCAGAAATTAATTGTAAGACTTAATTCCCACTGACTTTAAAATTGGGGTGCACAATACATTTCATCAATACAACTCCATCACCTAAAGCAATTATAGGAACTGTACCAGCCAAATGCAAAATGTTTTATTCTAGATACCACAGATAAAATTAGGTCAAGTCCTGGAGGTTACCTGCGTGTGAGCAATGATGCGGATAACTTGGCAGTACTTCTTCATGCTGTTCAGGTCCTTCTCCAGCTGTTTCTTGCCATCCTCATCTTGCCATTTCTTACAATACTTTGTGAAAGCCTTCTTTTTGGACTTATACCTTCATGAAGAGACAGAGAATATTGGCGCAACCCCTCATCACACACAGTGCGAGCGGAAGGAATCAGCACCACTAAGAAGGGGTGGCTCATTGTTGGGATCTAAGGATATTTTCCTCCAACAAGCGGAGCCAGAGCTCATCAGCCTGTGTTTCCACAGTTGAGTGGAGCTGCTGATAATGAAATCCAAATTTTAAACACCATTCCACTTAGAATAATTTACAAAAGTGACTCTGAAATTGTTTGGCATAGTTACCAGTTCTTGTAGAAGCGCCTCTTGCATTCATCACTGATGTGTTCCGCAAAGATAGTTTTAAAAGCACGAAGACCACGTGGAGTCTCAACATAGCCGACAAGACCAATGATTACCATTGGAGGAGTTTCAACCACTGTAACTGCCTCTACCACCTCCTTCTTATTCACCTCTGCAGAAAATTATCAGGAACGTTAATACAACTAGTATTTATTCCCCCAGCAATCTCACCACATCTAGTTTAGCCAGTCACTGGAACAGGCTATGGTTTAGTTAGATAACCATCAATGGACACAACCAAGTTTTTCCCACACTGCTACTGCCAAACTGTTTCTAAGCCACATGATGTAGGAACAAATAAGCTACACACATTTACTAAAGTCTATTTTTTTTTAAAAACCACACTGGTCAGGACACTCGACATTCAGCAAAAGCCACTAGTGACTGTTTGTGTCCGCCCGTCGAGTATATCATCATGTGTAGTTACACAAATCATCACCTTTACTCTAAACCCAATTGTTACAAATATTACAAATGGTGTCATACTTCTTGCGTTTTAAATATTGGTATTAATTTATTACTCACTCCAACCACAAAAACACCTGCCTCCTACCCTCATCATGTAATTAACACAACTGACTAGCTGAGCAATCTGCCTATTCCTTTGAACTGGGCTATACTATCAAGGCAACCAATGTGAATCTGCAGTATTTCCAGAATTATGCTGGATTTGCATGGGACCATAAACAGTGGATGTAATGTGATGAATATCTAAAGCACCACCTCACAATTGCTGCACATTATGCTACTTAAAATGTAAATGGAAGGCTTACATTGACCATGCACACAACCCTGATCCTAACACATCTCATTTACCGTCTACCTTCAAATTTAATTGATGTCAAGGAAGCTCAATGCATGTGGTTCAACTGTATTCAGTTGAAGATTATGGCTTGAGTGGGACTCAGACAATATATACAGGTAGGATATGGGTCAAAGTCTGAAACTCACTGCACACAAAGGCAGCAGAAAAAATTGTAGCTTTTCAATTAAGAATTATGCAGGCAGACAATACAATTTGCTTTCTAATTAGAAAAGAACAGGGGAAATGGGACCAGGCTGATTCCTTGAAGAGCCATGACTTGCTCAGTAAACCAAATGGCCACCTCTTGTGCTGTAACAATTTTGTTCAAGTATACAAATAAACCTACATTGCCTCTAACACCAGGACATAGGGGTCTTTACCCCACCATGCCTGCTTAGTGGGGATATGTCTACAGTCTAGGGATGCAACATACCACAATCAGGCAATAAAATTAGGGCTTTGTTAAATGATCATACAGAGTTTATTCTGACATTAATTGAAAGTTGATGGGAGCTGACTGTATGGATGCTGTTAGGCTCTCTCCCACAATGGTGTAATTTTTAAAAAAATTTTATTTACAGCACAGTAACAGGCCCTTCTGGCCCAACGAGTCCGCGCCACCCATTTTAAACCCCAAATTAACCTACCCGTACGTCTTTGAAATCCAGAACGGGAGCCTCAGATTACTAAAATAAAGAATTTCTCTCAAAAGGACTAGGAACATTTAGAGTCTCTACACCAAATGCCAAGTTATTAAGTATATTCAAGGCTGAAAGATTTTCAAAGACATAAGAAACCAAGGAACATCACACACCGCAGAGCAGGAACAAAGGCCCACGTGGCCTACCACTGCGAGTTTGCTCTGTTCTCATGGCACACGAGAAAATTTAAACATTACTCACTCGATCCAGGTCTGTCAACATCCCGCACAATGTGGGTCATGCCAGCCTTGTACCCCAAGAAGGCGGTCAAATGGACAGGCTTGCTGGGGTCATCCTTGGGGAAGCTCTTCACCTTGCCCCTGTGCCTACGGCTCCTTTTGCGAGGCAGGAAGCCCAGGGAGCCATGCCTGGGAGCCGAGAACTTACGATGAGACTGAAAGATGGGGGAAAAAGAAAAATGTTGACTCAGCTAACTCCACCAAATAACAAAAAGTCACACACAACTGCATGACACCGTGAAATACTTCTAAAAGCGCGCTTGCTCTGTGAAACAAACTCTAACTGTGGACCTATCCCACTACAAGAGCAGATGGTGACTTTGGGTTTTATTTAATCTACTGCAAATATAATTTAGATTATTGCACAATTAAGTTTAAACTAAAATAACCATTTTCCAGACTAGAATCAATGAAATGCAGCAGTTTATTGAGGAATCTCCCTTCCAAACCCCATCTGCTCGACTCCATTTTAGAGTAGACCGAACACTTCCTTAATTCGCCGTTCAACCAGATTTAACGCGGGAAAGATCAGCTTTGGCGTGAAGCTGGATCATCCTAACAGCGTTGTGATAAGATCCCGGAGGATGAGCAAACAGGACGGCTCTGATTTTACTTGGATTGCAGTCAGCAAGTTACGCGGCCAGTCGCCATTTTGTACCCATCACAAGACCTAAAAAGACAGTCATCGAACAATTTTCCTGCTTTATGTTTAAAATAGCCCATCAATATAATGCTAATGTGTTTAATAAAGGTGGCTGATACGAGATAGTGGCCGCAGTGAAGTGCTATGTGTTCGGATGGCGGTGATTTACAGCAGCTCCACTACACACTCACCATTTCCAACCTCCCCGGCAGAAAAGAAAGTACAGGCCCCCCCTTCGCCCTTTTATACCAAGGCAGGTGACGTCACTTCCTGGAAACGAGAGTTTCCCCTCTGCCATGAATCATATGTGAATGGAGACATAAAACTTTAAACTTGCAATTGTTTTCAACGCATTTAAAAATACTTTTCCATAAGTTAATATTTATTCTACATTTCCATGCATACGCCAATTCCTGCATTGTTCTTTGTCTCCTGTATGTAAAGGGATGGTTGTGATATTTTTTAGTATATTTCACATCATTGCAAACCTATTTGCAGAGAAAAAAATGCAATTTGCACAGAGCAAGATTCCCAGAGTCAACAACATGGCGCAATATTAGCTCTGCACTTTCTACGACTTCTGTCACATTCACCATTTAATATTCTATTTGAAAGCTGGCAACTCCCAATAAAAGATGGCAGTCTCACAGTAGTAGCACCATTAGCCTAGATTATTGTGCTCAACTCCATGCACTCTTTGAAACCACTACCTTCTGATTTAGAAGTGAGGGGACTACCTACAAAGCCCACTAGACAGTAGTTCTGCTATCTATGTTTAATTTTACAAAAGTAATTCCTTAACATTCCCTTAAGCATTGAAATTACACTATAATTTTTGGGTGGCTCAGTGCCACAGCAGCTTAGTGCTGCTGCCCCACACCTTCAATGACCCAGATTTGATCCAGTATGGAATTTACATGTTCTTCCTCTGAATGCTCCTGTTTCCACCACATCCCAATGTGTTAGTAGGTTAATTGGCTACTGTAAGTTACCCCTAATATAGGTGGGTGGCAAAAGAACTAAAGTGGAGTTGACACACGTGAGAGGGAACAGGTTACAGCGATGGGACGAATTAGATGGACCCATGCCTGAATAGTCTGCTGTGCTATAAAAGCCCATATGACAGTGCAGTATTCCCCTCAGTCAGTGCCTTGGGATCAAGAATGACTTGATTCCACTCCAGTTCTGTGGATTCTGAGGCAACTGTGTCCCTTAATGAGGGACCCGCCAACTGTCATTGGTGGAACACAAGGTGATTTCTAGGGTGGGTGAGTAGTTATTTTCGGAAAGGGTTTACACTAGGCTTCTCCATGGTCCTTCCAAACAGACTCAAAGTTCTCAATGACATCCCAAATCCTCTTCCTTCATTTTGTGTAGTCATGATCCAGAAACTCCCATGAGTTAGTGAGGATGTTTTCTTTCTCAAGCTTTGACAACATCCTTGAAACTTTTCCTCTGTTCAGATAATTATCTATCGCTGTGACAGAGCTTGTAATAGAAAGTCCAATTCAAGACTCTAGTATCAGCCATATGAACAAAATGGCCTGACCTTTGCATCCAGCTGAATGTAATTAGAGCCTCAATACTGGAAGTATTGGCTGGGAGAGAACATTGACGTTGGTTCACTTACAGTGCTAATGGATTTGAAGTATTTTGCAGAGATAACATTGTTGGTATTGCTCCAGTGCTTTGAAGTGCCCGCTGTAGGTAGTCCATGCCTCAGAAACATAAGGAAGACATGGGCCTCTGCCGCCAGGTAGACCATGAGCGTTGTGCCAGGTTTGAGATCTTGACCCTCAGATGGCCAAAATCTGTGTTGGTACAATGGAGACAATGGTCAGTATCATCATCATTGCCAGCGTTCACTGAGAACTGGCTCCCAAGATGCAAGAAGTGGTCCACGTCTTCTAGGGTCTTGTCATGGACCTTTACTGTTGGAGGGTGCCATTGTACTGTGGAGGCAGTTTGGTAGGGTACCTTTTTTTGTGGATGTTAAATGTAAGGCCCATTCTTTTGCACACATTAGTGAACCAGTCAACACTGACTTGGAGCTTGGCCTATACTTTATGACTGAAGTTGTGAGTGACCTTGGTTCTGGAGTGAAGACCACATGAGTTCACCAGTTTACCATTTGTCCTTAGCTCTCTGCAATGGGAAGCTTGTTGGAGGTGAGGTAAACCATTGCAGCAAAAACAATTGAAAAAGGTGCTGGGGCAATAGAACATAGAGTATAGAACACTAAACAGACCCTTCGGCCCACAATGTTGTGCCGACCTCTAAACCTCACTTAAGACTATCTAACCGCTTCCTCCCACATATCCCTCGATTTTAAATTCCTCCATATGCTTATCTAGCAATCTCTTGAACTTTTCCAATGTACCTGCCTCCACCACTGCCCCAGGCAGTGCATTCCATGCCCCAACCACTATCTGGGTTAAAAACCTTCCTCTGATATCTCCCTTGAACTTCCCACCCATTACTTTAAAGCCATGCACTCTTGTATTGAGCATTGGTGCCCTGGGAAA
>JARFYF010000067.1:11193216-11205729 GCA_030265395.1 Rhina ancylostomus
CTTCACAACCAATCTTTCCCCTCCCTCCTCCTCACCTTTCAGCTTTCCGAGGACCCATTCCCTACACAAATCCCTGCTTCATTCACATTCTTCAATCTCCACTGATACCCACTTCCCTTCCGTAGCACCTTTCCATGCAACCACAGGAGATGCAACACATTCCCTTTTATCTCATTTCTTCTCATCATCAAGAGACCCAAACCATCCCCTTCCAACCCATCCACCCACACACACCCTACCCAGGTGAAGCAGCGATTCATTTTGCATTTGTATTGCAAATTACTGTTGTATTGCATCCGGAGCTAGCTCTGTGGTCAATTCCACATAGAGAAACCAAACACAGATTCTGTGACCTCTTTGCTGAATATTTCCATAATTCTCAAGCCCTAAGCTTCATTTGCCTGCCACTTGAATTTTCCATCCTACCCATTCGCTGACCTCTTTTACTTTGGATGCATACACCACTCCAATAAAGCCTAAAGTGCATTGGAGGAACACAGCTCACCTGTTGTCTCAATGCACAGCAGCTTTCGGGACTCAACAGGGACTTCAACAATAACCAGCGTTCCAGTCTATGTCAGTATTGGCCAGTTTTGATACCAGGTCATAAAGTTGTAACATTAATTCAAAATTTCCACCATGAAGGGGCTATGAGATCTGTTGCGTCACAGCTCCAGAGATCTGGGTTCAATCCTGACCTCAGGTGCTGTCTGCATGGAGTTTGCACCTTCTCCCTGTGACTGCGTGGGTTTCCTCTGGGTGCTCCAGTTTCCTCCCACATCACAAAGACATGCCGGTTAGTAGGTTAATTGGCCACTATAAATTCCTCTTAGTGTGTGGGGTAGTTGATGATAATGTGGGGAGAATAAAATGCAATTGGTGTAAAATTAGTGTAAACAGATGCTTGATAGCCACCATAGATTTGATGCGTTGAAAAGCCTGTTCTGTGCTCTAACACTCTGAGAAAGTGTGCTTGATCTGCTGGGGAATTTCTTCATTATCTTTATTTCAGATTTCCAGAAACTGCTCTGTTCTCTATCTCACAGTTCCTGCAATGTTTTTTGGCTTTCCTCTAACCTCATTCTTCTTCCACTATTCACACCTCCTCCTGCCAGACCAGTTGTGATTGACAATCCTTCAACACCCTCCCTCAGCCAAAATCAACACCCTCTGTGTCATCCAGTTTCTCCCATTCCCCACCATACCTCAGACATCCTCTTTGTTCTTTCCATTCTTCCCCCTTCACAGCAATTAAAACATTAACCCATTTGACTGCTGTACTTCTATAACTTATCCTCATGGCAACCTTGGCCTCACCTTGTCACAGATATTGCCTTTCTCCTATCCATCCCTCCTCATTTTCTTTGTAAGATAAAACAAACTTGTTTTTCTCTTTCCTATTTCTGATGAAGGTTCTTCAACCTGAAACTTTAACTCTGTTTCTTCTGCCTGACCTGCTGAGTGTTTCAACCATTTTCAAAGTCAAAGTCACGTTTATTTGTCATATACACAAGTACATGTGTGCGCAGGTGCAGTAAAAAACTTCACTGCTGCAGCATCACAGGCACATAGCATCATATAAGCAGCATTCACAAGAAAAGCATCAACAAAAATTAAACATAAATTTTTACAAGAAAGAACACAATTGGAACAAACAAAAAACTAAGTCCATTTTAGTGCAGTGATCAGAGTGGTCATAGTGTTGCTAAACTTTTGTGATTAGGGTTGTGCAGGTTGGTTCAAGAACTGAATGGTTGAAAGGAAGTAGCTGTTCCTGAACCTGTGGTGTGGGGACTTCAGGCTTCTGTACCTCCTGCCCGATGGGAGCTGAGAGAAGACGGTACGGCCCGGATGCTGGGGATCTTTGATGATGGATATTGTTTTCCTGAGGCAGTGCCTCTTGTAGATACTACCATTGGTGGGGAGGGATGTGCCTGGGATGTATTGGGCTGAGTTCACTGTTCTCTGCAGCTTCTTACGTTCCTGCGCATTTGAATTGCCGTACCAGACCATGATGCAACCACTCAGGATACTTTCAACAGTACATCCGTAGGAGTTTGTTCTGAGTGTTCAGTGACAAGTAGAACCTCCTTAACCTTCTAAGAAAGTAAAGACACTGGCACACCTTCCTTGTGATTGTTTTGTTTCAGATTTCATCCAGTTCAGGATTTTTTGCTTTTAACTGGGACATCAAAGCTCGGAGATCATCACAGCTTTTGTCCAAATGTTGACCCAACAGCTGAATCTCTTAAAGGTTTGCTCTCATACTTTATTTTTGCTCTCTTAATCAATCTCTTGGCCCTTTTTTTTATTGAATTCTAAACTGCTCCCAATCCCCAGGCTTTCTACTTCTTAGTGGCAATTTTATGACTGCCTTTGCGTCTGATACTATCTTTAACTTCTTCCCTCAGCCACGGCTGCGTCACTTTTCTTTTTGTATTTATGAGCCAGAAAGGAATGTATAACAGTTGCAGCTCCTGCATTCATTCCTCTAATGTTAGTCCTTGCTTATCCCACCATGCCTTCCAATGATGATGCCCAATCTATCAGCCTACTCACTCTTCATACCTCAGTTTCCTTTGTTTCGATATAGGGTCCCAGTTTGAACTATTTGGTATTGGTTTATTATTGCCACTTGTACCGAGGTACAGTGAAAAGCTTGTCTTGCATACCGGTCATCTTTTGGTGGTGAAAGCCCTCGCAGACAAAAATGGAAGTAGATAGACATAAATAGATGTCATTGAGGGTGGCAGAGTGGCGCAGCTGGTGGAGCTGCTGTCTCATAGCGCCAGAGACCCGGGTTCAATCCTGACCTTTGGTGCTGTCTGTGTGGAGTTTGTATGTTCTCCTTGTGACCACAGCGTGGGTTTCCCTTGGGCGCTCTGGTTTCCTCCCACATCCCAAAGACATGTGGGTTGGAAGGTTAAATGGCCACTGTAGATTGTGCAGGTGAGTGGTAGAATCTGGGGGGAGTGGATGAGAAGGTGGAGAGAATAAAAGAATGGGATTGATGTAGGATTAGTGTAAGTGGCAGTTGTTGATCAGCATGGACTTGATGGATCGAAGGACCTGTTTCCATCCTGCTGTATGGCTCTATGACATAATTAGGGCAGAGTTGAGACAGTCTTACTGCTTTCTTGGAGAATGCAATGACAGAAGAAATGTTAAACTGCCCTATCTGCTCTGTCAGAAAAGTTCCTAAAGCAAGAATTCAAATAACTACAGCACAGATGTCACTAGTGACTTGCCAGTGTTTATCCCTCAGCCAGCATTACTGAAACAGTTGATCACATCAATATCTCTTTGTTCTTTGTGAGAGCTTACCATATGGAAACTACATCTGATACATTTCAACATCCCGAAGTCAAACAATTCCATGGAAATCTCTCCACGTACTCTTTCTCTTCTATCACCATTCTTTCTCTTTCCTCTCTTGCAGCCCCCTACATATTCATCACCATATCCAAAAGCTGGAGGAAAATTCCCTCGTCTGCAGAGTTCATGGAGAGAGCACTTTGACACTCTTGTTAATTCCCCTCAAGCCTGCCCCACCATGCAACATGACCAGAGGGAGGACATTCAGCTTATTGTGGATGAACAGGTGCTGACCTAAAGCTATCCATTGTAAATCCACACTTTGCACTAGCCCCCATATTGTATGATCATGGGAGCATGTCTAGTTTTGGTTCTCCAACTGTCTACCCAACTGTGCTTCTATGTTCTTCATACTTATTCTGAAATAGTTTCCTACTTCGCTTTCTAAATCCACTCCCTAATATTGGATTTGATCATCTTCTTCTGCCCCTTGTAGATGAGAGTATTATTCTTTGCATGAAAGTTTCTAATCTTTTCCCCTTTCTTCCTCCTGCTACTGAACCCCAACTTAGTCCCTTTCTCCAAGTTTACTAATCTGAAAAAGAAAAAGAGAAACTTACGTTTCTTATCGAACATTTCACATCATTCCAAAGGACCTCACGGGCTTTGTAGTCACTGGTGAAATGTTGAAAGCATAACAAGAAAGTTCCCACAAAGACCAATGTGATGATGGCCAATTAACCTGATTAAATGATATGGAGTGAGGGAAAAATATTAATCCCAGAAAAATAACAGAGTAATAGGGTCTAGGTTTGAATATTTCATCCAGTGCAGCAGTCCTTCTGCACTGTGCTATAGTGGAAATATCACTCTAGATGCGCACACATTTGCACCGCAGTGGACTTTTTTTTGTTCTAATTGTGCTCTTTCTTGTATAAATTTGTATAATTTATGCTGTTAATTGATGTTTTTCTCATGAACGTTGTGTATCTGATGCTTTGTTACTGCGATGCTGCTGCAAGTAAGTTTTTCCTTGCACCTGTGCAGACATGAACTTGTGCATGTGACATCGACTTTGACTGAGATATCTGGGACATTCCTGAAGAGGAATTTGAACCTCTACCCCTCCACCTCAGAGCAGAGAGTGCAACCCACTGAGCCCCTCTACCATGCAAGAGAAGCTGCTGGAAATAATCCTTGTCTCTTTTAGCCTCTCCTCCTTTTTTCTATCAATTTAGCAGGAGCTAATAAAGCTCCTGTTTGATTCCTACCTACCAAACCGTTGGAAAGGTTTGGAGCAAGGAGACATGAGGTGGGGGCAGGGTTCCCACTCCTGACTGCTCCTCTCTGAAGTCTCCTGGGATAAAAGGTGTACAGTGAGTACCCACCAGGGGATCAGGTCTGGTCATGCTGCTTCCACAGTCAAATAGCTGGTAGCTTCTTACAGTTAGACTCACAGTACTCACACACAAGAACGAATAAAAGCTGCTTGCAGCTGTGTCATAGTCAATCAGGAATGCAGCCTCTCAAATCTGCTCCACAATCAATTAAATGATAGCAATAAGAATAGTTGGTAGGTTAATTTGCCACTTCAAATTATCTCTAGTATGTAGGTGGGCTGTATGGGGAGTTGATGGGAATGTGGGGAGAATAACATGTGATTAGTGTAGGATTAGTAACTGGGACTCAGAGGGCTGAAAGGCCTCTTTCCATGCTGTGTTACTCAATTATTCTATGATACTGTGTTTTAAAAATAAAATCAGTTTTAAATTACTCAGGAGGGATACTGGCTGGTGAGGGAGAATGACCACTTAGAGGCAGCATTGGAACAAATGGATTTTGACAAGGTATTTAGCCATGTAAAAATACAACTCAATCCAGACTTAGATATGCATCCACTACCAATCAGCCAATTCCCACTTCAAATATAATTATTACATCTTTGAGTATCTTTGGAGGTTGGAAGGTCACATTCACTTAATCAGAGATCACACCTTCTCCACAGGATGTGCCCGATATATTTCAGCACCACCGGGCACACTGGGAAATTCTTGACTTTCACTTGACTGTTGAAAAGGGAAGTGCTGTTGTTTTATTAATGAGGAAACCCAATAAGATTCAATTATAGATTGAATAAAAATGCAAAGAACAACAGAAGATTAAAGAAACATCTCCACCATCAGGAAGAGGCTGGGAATTGATCTGTAAATGCCTAAGCACTCAAAAAGCGTTCATATCCAAAGTATTGCACAGCTTCCAAACTTTAGTGCCTGTAGTGATAAAGTCCTGCTGTATTCCAATACTCCCTCTCTAAAAGACGATTCTACCCCACCATACAGTGCCCCTCCTGCCTTCAGTTCTATGCCATTATTTACTTAACTGCAGAGCAGACTCGAGAGGTTGGACATTGGTATTGGTATTGGTTAATTATTGTTACTTGTACCGAGGTACATTGAAGAACTTGTCTTGCAAACCGATCGTACAGGTCAATTCATTGCACAGTGCAGATACGTTAAGTTAGTACAGAGTGCATTGAGGTAGTACAGGTAAAAACAATAACAGAATACAGAGTAAAGTGTCACAGCTACTGAGGAAGTGCAGTGCAAGTAGACAATAAGGTACAAGGTCACAACATCTAGATTGTGAGATCAAGAGTCCATCTCATCATATAAGAGAACTGTTCAATAGCCTTACTGTAGTGGGATAGAAGCTGTCCTTGAGCCTGGTGGTATGTGCCCTCAGGCTCCTGTATTCTGCCTGATGGGAGAGTGGAGAAGAGAGAATGACCCAGGTGCGAGGGGTCTTTGATTATGCTGGCTGCTTCACCAAGGCAGTGAGAGGTATTGACAAAGTCCATGGAGGGGAGGCTGGTTTCCGTGATGCACTGGACTGTGTCCACAACTCTCTGCCATCCTGGGTAGAGCAGTTGCCGTACCAAGCTGTGATGCATCCAGATAGAATGCTTTCTATGGTGCATCGATAAAAGTTGGTGAGTCGGTGAGCTGGGGAATTATATGTGGCCAAGCACAGCTCCAGTACCACATACATATTCACCGATGACACCACTGTTGTTGGACAGGTGGTGATGAGTGAGTGTACAGGAGCAAGATAGGACACCTGGTTGAGTGGTGACACAACACCAACCTCTTCTCACTCAACGTCAGTAAAACTAAAGAATTGATTATTGACTTCAGGAAGGGGAAGGAGGGCAAACATGCAGTAATCTGCATTGGGAGATTGGCGGTGGAGAGGGTCAGCAGCTTTAAATTCCTGGGCACTAACATATCAGATGACCTGTCCTGGGCCCAGCACATAGATGCAATCACAAGGAAGGCACACCAGTATCTTTACTTACTTAGAAGGTGAAGGAGGTTTGGCTTGTCACTGAACACTAACAAACTTCTACAGATGTGCTGTTGAAAGTGTCCTGACTGGTTGCATCATGGTCTGGGACAGCAATTCAAATGCGCAGGAATGTAAGAAGCTGCAGAGAGTAGTGGACTCAGCCCAACACATCATGGGCATATCCCTCCCCACCACTGGTAGTATCTACAGGAGGTGCTGCCTCAGGAAGGCAACATCCATCTTCAAAGATCCCTACCATCCGGGCCGTGCCATCTTCTCTCAGCTACCCTTGGGCAGGAGGTACAGAAGCCTGAAGTCCCACACCACCAGGTTCTAGAACAGCTACTTCCCTTCAACAATTCGGTTCTTGAACCAACCTGCACAACCCTACCACTGTATAGCAACACTATGACTACAATGGACTTAGTATCTTTTTGTTCTAATTGTGTTCTCTCTTTTAAAAATTCTGCATAATTTATGTTCAATTTATGGTTTTTTTGTGAATGTTGTGTATCTGATGCTGTTTTCCGAATGATCCTCCGACAAGCAAGTTTTTCATTGTACCTGTGCATGCATGTAGTAGTGCATGTGACAATAAACTTGACTTTCCACCAGACCAGTGCTCTCCTGTTTGACCTTCCACACCTCACTCTCATTAAACCTGAGGCCATCCAAAGACTGCCACACACAGATTACATTGTTCATTGCCCCCTGTCCCTGCTGACCTAGAGTAAATTCTGACAATACTGCAAAAACTCAGCAGATCTCAGGACAGCCCAGTAGTGATGCAGGTAGTGCTGCTGTCCCACAGCTCTGGCAACCCAGCTCTAGTGCTGTCAAGGTGTTGTTCGCCTGTTGTCCCTGTAACTACATGGGTTTCTGCAGATGCTCTGGCTTCCTCCCACATCCCAAAGGTTGTGCTGGTTAGTTAGTAAGTTAATTAGCTACTGTAAATTAACCCAAGTGTAGATAGGAGCTAGAAGAACAGGGTGGGGTTGGTGGACACGTGAGAGAGATTAGATTACAGAGAAATGAGTGGAGGGATGGGGTTGTTCTGAGAGTTGGAATAGACGATGAATTAATGCTGGAAGGGAAGAGAAACAGAGTCACTGCTTCAAGTCAGATGGGAAAGTGAGAAAATAAGGCAGTTTTAAGTTGCATAGAGGGTGTGGGAGGGGTGGTTTAGGACAAGGGGAATATCTCAGATGGGGTGAGGCCAGAGTTGCCAAGGTGATCCTGCTGTTTATGGAGCCGTCCGGTTGATAAGACTGGAGGGTTGTTAGAGAGGGAAAACAAAGAGACATGTGAATTCTGTGAGATGCAGGGCAGAGCTGTTGCTGAAACCCGAAACCAACTGGAGAATAGTGGAAATGCCCGGCACATCAGGCAGTGTCCATGGAAAGAGACAAACTGAGTTAATTTTACAGCTGGATAACCTTACAGCAGAACTGGGCAGTCTGGATACAAACAGAAAACGCAAGTCATCTGAAATTGTTGAATTTGATATTGAATCCCAAAGGTTGCAACGTACCCGGACAGAACATGAGACACTGTTCCTCAAGCTTATGTTGGGTCTGGTTAGAACAGTGCAGGCCACAGATGATAGGTCACACTGGGAGAGGACAAAGAATTAAAGTGACAGGCAACTGGAAGCTCAAGGTCATGCCTGCAGACTGAACAGAGGTGCTGTGAAAAGCGGTCACCCAATCTGCATGTGGTCTGTCTCTCTTTCCACAGATGCTGTCTGATCAGCTGAATATTTCCAACATTTTCTGTTTTTAGTTCAGATTTCCTGCATCTGGAATATTTTGATCTGATGTTCTCATTCCTGCTTTTATATCTCTGCCTCAGCTCAACCCCCCTCTACCTCTGTAAACCCACCGAGATCTATGAGTTCCTCCACTTCTGCACTATTAATCATGCCTGAATTTAATCAGTCTGCCCAGGCGCAGATCTCTGAAATTCCCTTCTCAAAAGTCTCTGCCTCTCTCTCCCCCTTTGAGACACTCCTCAGAATCTAGTTCTCTGCTTTTGAGTGCACGTCGCCCCTTTACACTGCCTATCTCCCCTTTATCTTTCAGTCCAGATGAAGGGTTGCTACTTGAAATGTCCATTGTCCATTTCCTTCCACAGATGCTGCCTGACCTCCTGAGTTCCTCCAGCAGTTTTGTTTCTTGCTCCAGCATCTCCTTATGTGACTCACTGTCAAAGTAAAATTATTCCTGTACCTTTGGATATTTTTTGTTATTTTAATAACCCTATACAACTGCAAATTGTTCCTTCTGATGCAACCACAAATCAAGCTTACTTGTCTGGGCTACAAAGGCTGTCTGTGTGAGGGTTTTTAAATGGGATCTAGAAAGCTGGATTTCTGTAGCAAATTTCATGCCCTTTTCAACACACTTGAAAGCTCATTATAGGCAATTAAGTGTGATCATTCAGGTAATGTAGGAAACACTGCAACCAATTTCTGCACAGTAATCTCCCACAAACGGCAATGTGGTATCCAGGTTTTCTCACCTTTTTAATATAGAAGGCCATTCAGCCCATCAAATCTACACCAGTTCTTACAGCAATCCCATTACCCCACTTACTTCTCTGTAACTTCTCTTAGATGCCCATCAACTAAATTTCCTATCAGCTACCTTCACCGGGGTAATTTTACAGTAGTCAATTGACCTACTGACCAGCTGGTCTTGGGGATGTGGGAGGAAACTGGAACACCTGGGGGAAGCCCACACTGTCACAGGGAGAACGTCCAAAGTTCAGACAGTGCCAGAAGTCAGGTTTGCCAAAGTTCCAAGGCAACAGAACTACCTACTGCACCAAGGCAACTTCTCCCCCACCCACCAACCCAGAAGATGAAAACAGAAAGCATTCAAAGCACACTTCCGAACATTAAGAATTGACAATATCAACTCTGTCTCTCCCTTCAAAGATGTTCCCTGACCTACAGAGTATTTCCAGCACCTGCAGTATATTACATTTGTATTACTATTTTATATTGGTCAACAAATACATTTTCTCCCAGGACAACTGAATACTGTGTTCAGTTTTGGTCACCCTGCTATACGAGAGATGCCATTGAGCTGGAAAGAGTGCAGAGGAGATTTCCGAGGATAGGACTCGAGGGACTGGGTTATGGAGAGAGGTTGGGACTTTTTTTATTGGAGCGTAGAATGAGGGGTGATCTTATAGTGGTGTATAAAATTATGAGGGCATAGATAAGGTGAATGTGCACAGTCTTTTTCCCAGGATTGGGGTATCAAGAACTAGAGGGCATTAGTTTAAGATGTGAAGGGAGAGGTTTAATAGGAACTTGAGGGGCAACTTTATCACCCAGAGAATGATCAGTATATTGAATGAGCTGCCAAAGGAAATGGTTGAGGCAGGTACATTAACAACACTGAAAAGGTACTTGGACAGAAAAGGTATGGAGGGGTATGGGCCAAGCGAGAGCAAATGGGACTGGTTTACATGGGAATCTTGGTCAGCAATACCCAGTTGGGCCAAGGGGCTGTTTCCATGCTGTATGACTCAATAACAAACTCTAAAGCTCCTCTTCAAGAATAGCATAATGGTACTTTTTAAATCCAGACAAAAGGGGGGACAAATCCCAGTTTAACGTTAGATCCAAAAGCCATCATAGTACAGCACATTTTCATGGCTGCACCATGATACCATCAGAGCTGCTAACATTCAACCCTCCAGAGCAGGACCTGAACCAACAGCCTCCTGACTCAGAACCCAAAGGTCTACTGATTGAGCCATGCTTGGGAACAGCTGAGCACGTGCCTTGAGTGTAGTTACAAGGTCACATTGCACTGCAGCAGAAATGACACATTACCTTGCCGTTCCTTGCTCTCTGTGTTGTGACACTGTTGCCCTATAAGCAGGCTCCCATTAACTAATGTATATTTTAACAGACCATTAGACTAATTGGGCCATAGATGTGTCCTAGCCTTAGGGATTACGTTATAAGGGAGCTCAGTAAATTAAGCTGTCTGTAGGTGTTCAAATCATTATAATTTGGTTCTTGCATGGGATTCTGAAGCTTATACAGCACAGACGTAGGCCATTTGGCCCAAACAGTTGGTGCTAGCATTTTTACTCCACATGAATCTTCTCCCATCCTTCTCCATTTAAACCTATTTTCTCCTCTCTCATATGCTTGTCCAATTTCCCCTTAAATGCATCCAACTATTCACCTCAACCACTCTCTGAGATCATGAGTTCCACATTCTTACCACACTCTTCATTACTCTTCCGACATCTCATTATTTTTTGTACCTTGTACCATTATACACCTGCCTTATGCCCCACCACCGACCTTCCAATTTCTTTTCAATGCAGACCCTGACTTTAAGATATGAAAGGTTCATCATTTTAGGGAAAGCGATCATTAAAATCAACATAGGTGGCCTGATGCCTATGATTAACTGCCCACTGATTAACTGCCCACTGATTAACTGCCCACTGCTGCAAATTGCCAAGGCTTTTTCAACCACACCTCCCAAGCCCGTGACCTTTATCACCTAACAGGACAAGGACAGCAGACACATGGGAACAACCCTGCCTGTTTCCCCTCCAAGTCATTGTTGTGAAACAGGTTCGCGGTCTCGAAGGGCAAGGACTGTGAACACAGTCTTGGAGATAAATGATTTATTCACAAAGACAAACGTGGGGGAAAGGTAACGGGAACAACACACACACACGCACACACAATGAAGTGGGTACATACAATCAAGGAAAAACAATACATCACCTGTCACCCCTTTGACTCAGTGCAGGCACGGCTCTATGCTACCAGGGATACTAACTAATTTCTCCAGCGCCATTCTACAGTTCCTCAGCCTGGAATGAAGCAGATGCTCCTAACCCCATTAAACAGTGCACAGCTTACCAACAAGGCATCCCTCAGTGACAAAAGAGACCGAGCCAAACACAGGTGGCACTCTTTATAGTGCTGGGGGGGGGGGGGGTCCAGCCCAGGTCGTTCAAAAAGGCCAATGGCCCAAGGTCATGTGCAAAGGTGCTTAAATGGGCCAAGGGTCAGGTGTGCACTGATGGATAGGGTGAAGCCAAACCTTGATTGACAGTGGTGTGTCTTCCACCCAGGTAGGGGCAGTGCTGTCATCCGACCAGGTAAGGGCAGTGTTGTCACGTGACAGCCACGACCCTCCACAATACAGTCATCCACTTTGCCAGCTTGGAAATATATCATCGCTCTTTCACTGTCACTGCGTTTAAATCCTGGAACTCCCTTCGCCAGTGGGTTCTGCACTGTGGCTATTTTTTAAAGAGAACTATTTCATCAGTTAATACCTCAACTGGGCCACAGCTAAGACATGTGGCCACAATGCTGCTTGCTTGATCACAGAAGGCACAACACTGCAGGCATAAACTTGACACTGGCACACTTACAATCCATATACGCACAAGCGCATGTGCACACACACACACACACACACACACCCACACACACACACACACACAATCACTCTCTCTCTCCAGAAGATATGCTGGATTTTTTTCCCTGGCTATCCTGGGCAATGACAAGGTCAATCATGTTGCCTCCTGTTGCCGCTGGGGTAATTCAGGTTAGACCAGGGTAATCCGCCTGTCAATCCTGATTGACATTTGAACTCCCAAGTCTCACTGATACCTGGGATTCACAGCGGCACAGTTGGAAATCCTCCCAGCTCTTATTCAGAGCATCCTTACCTCTGTTCCACTCTAGAAACAGGAGTGCAAATATCTGGACTGAACTTCCCAAAGCAGCTCGAAAGGAGTGCTGCACTGTTGGAAGTGCTGCCTTTTACAGTAGAGGTTTAGTTGAAGACCTGCATACTC
>JARFYF010000067.1:11207796-11221329 GCA_030265395.1 Rhina ancylostomus
ACGGTTAGACTGGGATGGGGGGGTTATCCAGTTAGGATTGTAGAATGGGGGGGTTAACCCCAGTTAGGATTGTGGGGTTAATGCATTAGATTGTGGATGGTGGGGTTAACTTCATTTGGAGTGTGGGACGACAGGGGGTTAACGCCCGTTAGGCTGTGCAACGGGAGGGATGACTGATTACACTGTGGGGCAGGTGAGGTTAATGCTGGTTGGATTGTGGGAAAGGGGATTAACCCCAGTTAGGACTGCAGGAGAGGGGTGGTTAATGCAGTCTGGAGTGTGTTTAGCAGTGGCCAGGAGAGGGTGTTTTTTGATGCAGGTTGGGATTTGGAGTTGACGCGGGCCTGACGAGGTGGGAAGTTAATGCAGGCCAGGTGAAGAGGGTGGTTTCTGTGGTCTGGGTGAGCAGGGGGTTAATGCAGGCTGGGAGGCCAAGCGTGGAGGGGAGGCTAATGTGGACCAGGAGCTAGGGAGGGAGGTTTAAATGATGCAAAGAGAAGTGGTTAAACTGGCGGGGGGGAATTTAATTGAGTATGACTTGTTGGGTGAGAAGGGAAGAGAAGCCGCCATAACTTGGGTGGCCCAGAGAAAGGGAGGGTCAGCGAAACGGGAGCTGGTTTAATGGTTGCAAGCAAGTCCTGGGATGGCGAGATAGTGCGACAGGATGAGCAATGTGACCTCATGCTGAAACAAGGTGTTAGTTTGACGGAGTTGTTCAAAATATCCTGATAATTTTGTGGTGTGTGTTAATTAAGAATCAATACACGCCTTGTGTACTTCCACACCCCCCCCCGCCCCCCGTGCAGCTATTGTATGTTAAACCAATTGGAATCTGCTGGATAGCAATTAACACAGGTTTGTTGGCCTTATTTGAGGTACTAATGTTACTGATCCTGACTACATAATGTGTACAGTAGGTGTTTATGGTTTAAATCATCCTCTCTGTACTTCAGAATCTCGTGGGATTTCTGGAATATTGATAGTATTTGGTCTATTGAGCACAGGGAAAGGGAGCTGAACCCTAAATGAGGTAACTTTTGTCAGTATTTATTATACCTTTTGGGTTACTTTGGAGATTTACCAAAAAATATATCCACTTTTTTTTAGAATTAAGATTGAGCAGCTGTGAAATTTATTTATTTTCATCCAAACACATTGTTGGATTTTTAAACTTAAGTTAGCGTCAGTATGTGTCTCACTTTTGAATATTTTTAAGGCAGAGTTCGATAGGTGAGCAAGGGGTGGCAGGTTAATGTGTTAGATGGGAATATGGAATTGATGTTACAAATCGATCATGATCTTACTGAATAGTGGAATAGGCTCCTGATCCTAATCAGGATCTAATCGCATGGCCTATTCCTGATCCTAATTTGTATATCTGTATGAATCACAACCAGTATTGGCAGGAGGGACAATTGAACTGAGAAAAGAATCCCTGAATTACCTACAAGGTACCAATAAAGTGAAGATAACTTCCCAACTAAATGAAAACATCATTGCCTCTGACAAACTCCATACTCCCCAGGGCTCGTGTAAGGCATCCAGTAGACCCTTCCTACTCACTCCCCAGAGTGAGAGGAGTTCTCCTTCCTCCTGAGAGAGAACTGACGCTCTGGCCAGAGATCTAATGTGGTCAGCGAGACAGATCTCAGGTCAGCAGGCACACACTGTCATCTATGGCAGAGGGTAAATGTTGAGTGGGAGAATTAATCATTTTAATGGGGAGCCATAATAGTGACTTGGACATAATTTCATAGTTGACCTTCTATGTCTGTGTATTGGAAGAACGCTACTCTTCTTGGTGATTGTTGAGTCAATCCACTGCCACCCACTGTCTGTCATAAAATGCTCAGGTAGGATGGCATTTGGTACCGAAGGAAAAGACAGACTGACTTGCATTCCTATATCACCTGTCACATCCTGCATCCCCATTCCCTCCACACCATGTTTTTCCTGAGCAGTTCATAATATTTGTGTTATCTCTGGCATGGCTGCTGCTTGTGGAGTGGAGCTGACTGCATTTAGAGGGTGTTGTGAGACAAGTGGGAGGACTCTAAGGACGAGGACTCTGGACACAGCCTTAGAATTAAATGATTTATTTACAAAGGTTAACGCGGGAAAAGGTAATGGGTGACACACACACACACCAGTGATAGCAGGTGTGGGAAAATTGCAACAAGGGTAAAACACACACACACACACACACACACACACACACACACACACACACACACACACACACACACACACACACAACGAGACTAGGTACAATCAATCAAGGAAAAGCAATATGCTACCCACCACCATTTGACTCAGTGCAGGCACGGCTCCACACCACCGGGAATCCTAATTTAAGACGCTTCTAAACCCTGTTGAAGTGCACACCTTACCAGTGGTCTCTCCAGCGTTATTTCACCATTCCTCCGGGGCAACAAAGAGACAGAACCAACCCATGCGGCACTCTTTATTGTGCTGCAGGGCTGGGGGTGGTCCAGCCCAGGTAGTTCAAAAGGGCCAATGGCCTGGTGCCAGGTACAAAGGTGCTTAGAGACGCCAATTGTCAGGTGTGCACTGATGGGTGGGGGTGGAGCCAGGCCTGGTGTGTCTTTTGGTCAGATGCTGGGCTGTGCTATTACGTGACAGCCCCGGCCCACCACAATACAGAGGGGCTTGTTGCTAACTGCTATCTGAGCGGCCCAGTGATGTAGCTGCTGCCTCTCAGCTTCAATCCTGACTGCTGATGCTGTCTTTGTGGAGCTTGCACGTTTGCCCTTTAGCTGCGTGTGTTTCCCTGGGTGCGTTGGTTTCTACCTACCGCCTAAAAGCATGCAGATTGTTAAGTTAACTGGCCACTGTGAATTGCCCCTCGTGTGCAGGTGTGTGGTAGGATCTGGGCTGGGAAGTTGATGTGAATGGGAGGAGGATAAAATGGGAGCAGTGCAAATGGGTGCTTGACGATCGGCACAGACTCCATGGACTGAAAGACCCGTTTCTGTACTTTGACTCTATGATCAGGTCTTCTGCAAAGTGGTTGTTGGGTGAGGAGGGATGCAGCAAGTTCACAGGTAGAGATCACAGTACAGGCTGAACTTTGAGGTGGTGACAAAGAATGGGAGAAATGAGAAATAAAAGTGCAGTTAAACAATGATTGGTTTGACTCCAGGAATGCAAATCATATGGCCGTGTTCCATGAATGTGAAAAGGAAACATATTGATATTCCCATTAAAAAAATACAGGGAAAATGTATTACAAGTAAATAAATTGTAAATAGGTTATGATTGGTGCAACATGATGCATCATTTTTCCCAAGTTCTTTTGCATTGTGTTTAAAAGCCAATTGTGTTTATTTAAAAAAAAGGAATTATTACTATGTTTCCTGGAGCTCAATTGTTGTGCTTTAGATTCAGTCATGCAGGAGGTGGTGAGAATGTTAGTTGTGTCTTGGTTGATATCTTTAGAATGAACTTGCTCTTTCCATTGTCTTTCATTGTCAAAGGAAGAAATGTAAGATGCAAGGTTATCTCCTCAAAGCTACACTCTGTAGGAAGGATGACAAAGCTTTGTAGAAGGCGCAGATATTCATCTTCATGGCTCAATCATGAGGAGTTTTAGTTCTGTGGAGAGACTGGATAAAACTGCAGTCCTAAAAACAGAGGTCAAGAGATTTGCTACTGATGCACAATGTCACAAAGTGTTTTGATGGAGTAAGCAAAGTGGTTTAGTTGCCAAGAGGGTTGTTGACAAGAGGACACAGAACTGTAATGATTGACAACTAAACCAGAGATGATATTTGCAATCAATAGCTTACAGAGCAAGTTGGAATCTAGAACAACCTGCCTGAGAAGGAAGTGGACTCTGATTCAGTAGAAACTTTCAGAAGAGGACTGGAATTGTCAAGATAAATTGTAGGTTATGGGGAAAGAGCGGGGTAGTGAGATTAATTGGAACAACATGAGGACTAGGTGAAATGACTTCCTATGGTGCTAAATCATCCTGTGAAATGCAGAAGGGGTTCCAGAATTAAACAGCTTCAGAATTAAAACTCATCTTGTAAATGTGTTCTTTCTAATTAAAGTTCAACTCCCACAGTGAAAGTTGACTGGCCTTTGAGTGGGTTTACTGTAGATTTATCTGAATGACTGAATGGATTCTAACTCCACAAATGCTTAATGTCTTCAGGAAAGGAGTGGTGGGGAATAAACCAATACTGATTGGTATTTACCAGTGGCTGCTGACAGTGGGAACTGTTCTGCAAAGATTGTGAGTGGGAAATAATCAACTTTTCGTCAGACCTAACCATCCCCCCCCCTCCCCACCCAAGATAGTTGGAGTATCAACTGAACCCTTCCCATAATTGACCTCCCCTCCTACCTCCTATAATCGGGGACCCTCTTGAGAGAGCCCAGACCCAAGAAACAAAATACATAACTCTGAAGTTCTTCTCCTTTTTCCGTCAATGAAGGGAGGTCTTGCAAACCAAATGTCAAGGTACCGAACTATGGTGTGATCATTGTCCCATCAAAGGTAGAGCTTCAGCTGTCAACACAACAGCAACATATTAAGGAGTTCCCTACTCTCTATGAGAAAATAGCAGCATTATTTTGGTGCACAGTTGAAGCCAGTGTTGACTGGTCCTGTCAAAACTGGAGTCACCTTTCACTACCTTTTGATTTTATTTTAAACCAGCTATTGATCCGGTCTCAGCTAAATAGACCCAGGCCCTTTGCCTGATCTATGTCAAAGCCACAATGACTGTAAAAGAAGAGTTTGCTGGTCTTATTTCTACTCATCCCTTGGTTTCTTTCTCCACGCATCTATGCAACCACTTCTCAAATGCACCATTGACCAATATATCTGACTATGTCCCACCTTGTGGATGGAAATTGGAAAACTGCAGAAGCTAGAAGTTTGTGACATAAGCACAAAATGCTGGAAACACTCAGCAGGTCAGGCAGCATCTGTGGAGCGAGAAACGGAGATAATGTTTCAGTTCCAAGACTCTTCATCCAAGAGTGGAAATGTTCTCTGCTTTCTTTTAAATCTAGGTTAAGTGCCTTGTACCTTTTCCGTTGGGTAGTTTAACTCCCACTCCCGAATACAATTCAGCCCAATTTCTTTATCCCTCATATTCTGCGGCTTGGAATCAACCAGGTCCTCTGTTCTATACACTTGTTTAAGAGAAAAAGCAGGCTGCCCCTTAGCTCAACTCACAGTGGGATCCATGTAGCATTAGCACACTCCCCATCAGGCTATGTCCCTTTCTATCCTCCCCTCACACCAGGTCCTGTGCACCCATCTCCCCTGCACTGGCTCTTGTCCTGGCAACATTTCAATCTTAAAATTCTCATCCTTGCTTTTCGCCTTGCATCCCCAGTTCAACATTGCTTCCTCTTTTTGCAATTGTCCAACATCTCTGCATTCCAGTTTTGACCGCTTGCTCAGTAACATCTTCACCATCATTAATTTCTAGTGAAGGTCACCTTGGGTACCCCAGCTTGATTCCTGCTCTCTCCCCAAACTTCTACAAGTCAAACCCTTATCATTCTTTCATTCTATCTAATCTCTCCTCCCTTTCCCAGGCTTGGAACTCCTCCCCAACTTGTGTGTTCACCAAGCATTTGATAGGATTCAACAACTACTAGGAGTGTGCTGTGTCTAGCCATCAAAACGTGGGAATGGGAAGAGGATATTCACCCCTTCAGACTTGGATTGGTGCCCTAACTAACTCTGACCTGCTTTTTCTCCATATCTTTCAAAACTTCCAATTAATAAAAATCTCCTAATCTCCATTTAAAATTAGCACTTGTTCCAGTGTCATTTGCCAGTTACAGAAGAGAGTTCCAAACCTGTACCATGCTAAGAGACAATTATTTCCTAACTTCACACTGAAAGACATGGTTCTAATATACTGGAGGAAAAAAATCTCTCTCTTGTTCTCTCTGTACCTCATCAGTTCCCCTCAATATCTGAAAAACGTCAATCATATTATTCTATAATCTTCCGAATTGCAGACACTGGTCCCTAGTTAGAGCAATTGCTCGATATCATTGGACCTTTGCAGTTAAGGTTTCATTCTGGTATACAGCACTAACTCCAAGGCCAATACATTGTGGTATCCAAAACTGCTGACAGTACTCCAGGTGTGGACTAATCATACTTTGTCTAGCAGCAGCATATCCCATTGTAATCCATTCCTCCAGATAGAAAGGCTACCACTCTAATATTTTTTAAGTAATTTTCTGAACCTGTCTATAACACTTATTTATCAATGTACATGCACCCTGGCATCCACCTCCCTCCGATCACCCAGTCACTCCAAATCCCTTTGGATCTCCAAACATTTCAAGAACTCCTCCATTTTATCCTTTGTCAGACCAAATTGAATGACTTCCTATTTGCCTGCTTTCAAGTCCATTTGCTACAGTTTGCTATTCGCTCAATCTGTGAATATTTGTTTGAATTTAGTTTTCTTCCCCCCTGCACTGCCTCCAATGCTGCTGTCTTTGGGTCACCTATAGCCACCTCCTCAATCCAGATCCCCAACCCTGAGACAGGGAGCTGCCAGCATCAAAGGCGGCTGGAGGTTGTGCGAAGGAGGATGGTTTTCTCGGAATAAGATGCAGTTTCAGGGGAAGATGGCTGATGTCATATCTGACATTTCTCCAGACCTGGTGACTGGAAGAAAAGAATCTCTTCCAACTCCCTCCCCCTCCCCCCTGCCTGGATAGAAATCAATTTTCATCAGTGTATTGCCTTGCATGTGTAAAACATCCTAAGGATATTTAACCGTAGTCTAAAAAGGTGATATTAAAAAGCTGGAACAAACGGATCGGCATTTCCTAACGGAAGAAAGAACTGCAGAGCGGTTTGGTGGGGGGAGTTCAAGAGCTTGGGTTCCAGAACATCAGAAACGAGCATTCTGCGGTGATCCCTTGGGGACAGTTCCTGTACTATTAATACAATAATCCTACAGATGTGGAATTGTTTTGTGACTCTGTAACTTGAGGAGAATACAGATAGGAAAGGATTTGAAAAACAAAAGAGAAATTTGAAAGGATGAGCATTTTAAACTGAATGCTCTATGTGGAATCTTGGTGGGGATGGGAGAGAATGGAAAACATGGATTGCAATCCAGATATCATCCTCTTCACTGGAAAATCCAGATTAATTCTTAGAATTCACTTTCTCAATTTCCTGTTCTGTTTGATCCTCTAATAGTTATTTCACTGTTCTTGCTGTGTTTTCTGTCTTGTGTACAAATCACTATTATTTTCTTATCATAGTTGACGGGTACCATTGCTCATTAATCTCGCCAAGTGGGCACCAGTGTTGGAACCTCTACAGGGGGAGCAATATTTTCGGTGTTAAAGCAGTCAGCATACTCCAGGTCACTTACTGTTTAATTGAAAGTCTTTTAACCTAATTTTGAAGATGGATTGGTGTTGGTTGGATGCTTCTAAATCAAAAGGTCATGGGGTTGAGTCCCCACTCCGGAGTATTGGTGTTGTGTCAGAAGTGGTATCTTTCCGACGAGATTCTAATCTAGGGCAAATGGGACTAGCTTGGATGGGTGTCTCAGTCAGTGTGGACTAGTGGGCCAAAGGCCCTGTTTCCATACTCTGACTCTATGACTTGCTCTCCCTTGGTGGATGTAAAAGATCCTTTTATTTACTCTTTCATGGGGTGTCTACATCACTGGCAGGGATGACATTTACTGTCTTTTCCAAATTGCCTCTGAGCTGAATGGTGGGATGGGGGGCATTTGTGTTACGGTCACGTACCCGAACACCTTAAAAAGGAAGCAAATAATTACGTTTCTGGAGCACAGCCCCAGTTCCCAAAGCATTTTACATCCAATAAAGTAATTCATTCTTTTCCAAAGTGCAATCCCTCTTTTACATTTAGCAGGGTAGCATGATCCCACAAACAAAGTGACCAAATAATTCATCCTGAATCATCAAATGAGGTATTTCTCTTGGTGTCAGTTAGTGCCTCCAACGTAAGGGTACAACATTTTGATTGCTGCATAGTACAGTAAAAACTTTGCTATCTGGCATCCATGGGGGTGCTGGCTAGCTGAGAGTTAAGTATGTTTTTGCATAGTCACTAATGTTTTTCTGCCTCAGGAGGGGGGAATCTACAACACCAGCTGTTGATGGTGTTGGTGAAGGTGCAGAGCTTGAAGTTTTCACACATGCTGCAGAAGCATTTTGCAGCAATTTTCAAATGCCTAAAACCAAGCTGCTTTTTCTGTAGAAAATTGTGGCGGCTTCACTTCCTGATCAAAAGAACTGAAATTCTTCTCCCAGAATTGGACAAACAATTCCAGGTCTTTTCCATGGGGGGGGGGGGTGCATCAAATGGTCTACTTCTGCTCCTTTGTCTTGTGGTTATAGATAGCGTAGAGAGTAAGGAACTTTTTTGCCTTATCCTTTGGTTTTTGACATTGCTATATGTTTCAAGTGAGGGGATCTGAAGAAGATATTTTTACCCAGTGGATGATTGGAATCTGGAACACACTGTCTGAGTTGATGGTGGACGTAGGTATCTCACAGTATCCGGATGTACACTTACAGTGTATAATTATAGTGTACACTATAGGTGAAGGGTTATTCCTGCTGGGAAATAGTTACACAGCACAGAAATGGGCCCTGCGACCAAGATGTCTGCCTGAGCTAGTCCCATTTGCCTGTGTTTAGCCCATATCCCTCTAAATCTTTTCTATCCATATACCTGTGCAAATATGCCTCTTAAACATTGTAACTATACCTGCCTCTACAGATTCCTCTGCCGGCTTGTTCCGTATACCCACCACCCTCTGGTGGAAAAAGTTGCCCTTTGGGTCCCTTGTAAATCTTTGCACTATCATCTTAAATCTACGCCCTCTAGTTTTAGATTCCCCTATCTTGGGAAAAAGACTATGACCATCCACCTTATCTACACCCCTCAGATCTGATATACCTTTATAAGGTCACCCCTCAGTCTCTTGTGCACCAGGGAAAAACTCCCTGATACTCTGCATCAGTTGTGGAGAAAAATACCAGTTGGTAGACTTTTCTAATTGGTTGTTTGATGAACAGTAAAGTATCCAAAGCTCTTGTCTGATGTTTAGGGTGCACAAATCACCATGGCAACTGCGGAATTTAAATTAAATCAATCTAGAATAAAATGCTAATATTATTAATGGTGACCATAAACTACCAGATTGTCATTAAAACATCAATCTGGTTCTTTCAGGAATGGAAATATGGCAACTTCATTGGGTCTATATGTGACTCCAGGTCTTCCAAAGTGTTTGTCTTACCTGCTATCTTAAATGGCTTGACAAGCCACTAGGGTCATAAACTAATTAGGAGATGGAGAATAAATGCTGCTCTAACCATCTATAGCTGACAAAATGTTAAGACCTTTTATGTTCTCATGAATGGGCAAACAAAACCTCAGCTGAAGATCTCGTGGAACGTTGGGTGGTGTCTGGGTTGGTGTATTACAGGAGATATTATGTCTGTATTGCTGAAGTGTCAGTGATGCGTGATCCTCTCCAGTTTATCACCTCAAACCACACTCCCTTCTCAGTGCCAGACCTGTCAGCACCAATATCCCCACTGATAAAACAACTCCAGACACACCACATTTGTAAAGATTGAATCACTAAATCATTCTGCTGTGTGACATTCGGCAGCTCGCCCACCCACAGTAACAAAAGTAAAACTTCCCAGTATTTGTCAGTCTATTCTAGTCAAGCAGCACAGGAGACCATTTGGCCTGTTGTGCCTGTGCTGGCTCTTTTAAGGAGCTCCTTTAATTCATCTTATTCTCTCCAATTTCCTATTAAGAGTTCCAGTTGAATCCATTTCCACCGCCTTTTCAGTCAGCACATTCCACATCACAACTTGATGTATTTTTCTTTTTAAGAAAAACTCTTAACTGCCTCTACCTCACTATTAAAGGGGAGTTGTTATTCAGATCAAAATGGCAGTATACTTGTCTGTCTCAGTTTGGAATGGGTGATCACAAACATGAGTTGCAAGAGTGCTCCAGGAATAAAAATTGATCCCTCGTGACTGGGAGTGATTTATCTGTCAAAATACAAGCCAATTATATGCCTTGTAATTACATAAGATCCTCCATTGCAAGGTTCTATATTAAACTAGATTGGGGGGGTGGTAAGAGTGTAAATCGATTTGAAAATCTGCATATTCAGGGGATGGAAAAGGTTGTTTGCACAGCCTGCAATTGATTTAATCGAGGTTGAAGGACAGCCCTGTCTCTGTTCAAGGGAAAAATTGGATCTGCCCAGAGATATTTCTCTCGATGAGATTTCAGAAGGAACAGCCGCAAATAATCAGTGCTTGGTTTCAGAGCTGAATAGTATTGGGGGCATTTATTGGCCTATCGTCCAATCCAACTTGCAGGAGATGACATATGGAATAGCAGCCAATCAGAGGCTGACCTGTGATGGTCTCTGTGCACTGCTTGTTTAACCATTTGTACTTGATCCATTTATACATGTTATAAACTGCGTGCAAATAAGTTGGATATTTTTTATTTTTGCCTGTCAGTGTGTTCTGACCAGTGATGTATTCTGTCTTTTGGATTTGCAGTAAGAATGTATCTTTAATTCCACTGCATCTGTTGTGGCCATTGTTTATTACTGATCATGTATAATCATGGATCACAGAGAAACGGTCATCTGGTGAGGCTCACCCATCGAGTACAACACCCACTCATTACGGGCAGTACTTTGATCCCAGCACCGCTGGGGACAGGGATGTATTTGTCAAGGTGCCTGAGATCTGTGCA
This sequence comes from Rhina ancylostomus, assembly GCA_030265395.1. Taxonomy (NCBI): domain Eukaryota; kingdom Metazoa; phylum Chordata; class Chondrichthyes; order Rhinopristiformes; family Rhinidae; genus Rhina; species Rhina ancylostomus. The sequence goes on from JARFYF010000067.1 coordinate 11,218,601, forward strand.
CGATTAAATGCTGTGTGGAAGATATGTTTCTGCTTCATCAGGGGTTTTGTTGAATTTGTTTCTTTGTGTGTCAGTGTCTCTGAATACCAGAATGGTTGCAGCATGAAATGAGGCCTTTCAGCCTTCTAAATTTATACTGGCTCTATGTAGGAGCGCTCCCATTTGTCACAGTCCCCTCCCTCACCCCATAGCCCTGCAAATTCCTTTTTCTCAAATACTTATCCAGCTCCCTTTTGAATGCAATCAAATCTGCCTCCACTTCTGCACCAGATGTGCCTTCACTACAGTCCTGCCAGTTTAAATAATTTTTTTTTCATTTTTGATTCTTTTGCTAGTTACCGTTTTGTTTTCCCCAATGGTCCCAATTCCTGCCCCTCTGCCAATGGTAACAACTAACGATACTCCTTATGATTTTTAAAGTACGTTCTATCAGCTCCCCTTGCAGCTACCTCTATTCCGAGGAAAACCGCGTGAGCTTCTGCAGTCTGTTCTTCATGCCTGGAAACATTTTGGTAAATCACTTCTGCGTCCTCTCAAGTGTGGTTCCCAGAACACTCCAGTCGTGGCTGACTCAGTGCTTTACAAAGGTTCACCATGACTTCCTTGCTCTTGTACTTTATGCCTCCTTTTATAAATCCAGGATCATGTATGCTTTTTACCATTTTTACCTTGCTGCTTTCAGTGATAGCATCTGTGTCCCCATCTGTCTTTGTCTTGCTCTCTCCCCCCCACCACCTTTTCTCTCTCTTCCTCGTGAGTGTGCATGTTTGTGTGTATTTCTTTCCGTTAAGGTCACTGGAGGATTAACATCCTCAATGGAATGAAACTGAGAGAAACGGGAGGAGGAGCTTAATGTGGATGGGAGAGAGAATAGGGAGTGAGGGAGAGTGCTATTTACAGTGCACTGTCCACTCATTCATCTGGAATAAGGTTCACCATTTTCAAACAAAATTTATGGCTTATTTCCATTGCATTCCATTTTAAAAAGAAAAACTCCTCACATCCCTCTGTGGACCCACTGTGATTCTGACCTGTCATTGTTCTCGATCTTCGATCTCATTCTTTTCAGTTCTCTACTCTTGACACGTCTGGCTGATGAGACGGGAAGAGGGAAATCAGAAAATAACTGAGGCGTTGCACAGCTTGGAGGGTCAAAGAAATAATGAGAAAGAAGACCGTGGCTGACAGACTGGGGGAAGGCAGGAGACTGAATGAGCAGACGTGATTCTCGCGCAAGTTAGCAGAGCCATTACACTTGAGCCGATGAGCAAAACTAGGGGAGAAGTTCTGGTAGCTTTCCGGTTGCATCCTGAAAGGTGCACAGTGTGAGAAGAGAAGTGATACTTTCAAGCTTATTCTCTAAATGTCTGCACAGCCTCTGAACCCTTCCGTTGCCCCACGTTCCTGGAAAACCAAAGGAGTGTTCAGCGACCCAGGGTTAAGTGCAAGGAAATCTTGACCAAACTGCATGGCTTCCATTTATTGAGTGGCCTTAACGTAGCAAAACGTCCCAAGGTACTCTACAAGAGACTGAGCTACATTAAGGGATAGCGAGACATTTCTATCTTCTTTTTCATGTTGGTGGCTTTCTCTAGAACCTTTTCTTTCCCACCACTGACCACTAACGTTCATTCTCAATAGTCTGGAATCTCTCACTCTCACTCATGGATATTGTGGTAAATTTTATTACCACACAGTGCAATAAAACCTTTTGTTTTTAACACTGCTACCACCTCTTGCATTGTTGGTTTTAAGAAGTTCCTTACAGGTGAGGTTCAGGGAGGCAGTTCAAGGGTTTATGAATCCCTGCAGCTGAAGATACAGCAGCCAATGCTGGAGCAATTAAAAGCACCGCAGCTTGAGTACAGTCTGGATACCTGACCTATCCCTGGTGAGGCTAATCTGTGTTGGCTTGGGAATGGTTTAGATTGGCTGTGGCTGGGTTGGATTTTAATACCGAAGACCAGAGTTGATGAAATGTAGAGGTCTTGGAAGGTTGTAGGACTGGAGGCAGGAAAAGTCAAGGCCGTGGAGGGATTTAGAGCATGGGGATTTTAAAATCAGGGTATTAGTGACTGGGAACTGGAACAGAAGAAGTGGTAGGCCGTTCGACGGCTCTAGCCTGTTCCACCTTTCTTTGGGAACACGATACAAATGATTATTGGTCTCTATTCCCCTTCACCTGTGATTCTACTGTAGTCCATATAGTCTTTCAAGCCTTAGATATACTTGATGACTTGACAGCTCCAGCTCCCAGAAATCCAAAGGGGGAAGAAATTCTTCCTTATCTCAGTCTTAGATGGGTGGTCTCTCTTATCCTGAGACTGTCTCTTAGCTTCAGACTCCCCACCAGGGGAAATGTTCCTATAGCATCTATCCTGTCAAGCTTGCTCAGAATCTTTTATGTTTCAATAAGATCATCTTATTTTTCTGAACTCTTGAGTCTTGGCCCAGTTTGTTTCAACTTTCCTGAGATTGTCCCTTCATCCCGGTAGGTCAGTGAACGCAGTGGGTGAGGGGTGAATGGGAACGAGTAAGGGCATGGGGTTCCTCTGTATGTTCAAGTTTACAGAGCATGGGAGCCCAGTTAGGAGAATGTTGGAATAGTTGAGATGGATCGTTGAGGAGATGCAGGGTTGAATTGGGGGTGGAGGCAGGGATCCAAGTTATGACTTTGGTTGTTGGATTTGGAATGGAGGCGAGTTTGAAGAGGTGCAAGACTGGTATAC
>JARFYF010000067.1:11628275-11640995 GCA_030265395.1 Rhina ancylostomus
CCCTATTTATCTACCTAGGATGCATTTTCCCCAATACCAGAATGCTACAATTCCTTGAGGAGGAAATTCTCATTCTCTAATTTTAAATGTAATGTCCTGTTGATCTGAACTAATTTTCAGAGTGAAGTTTCTCCCCTCTGTCTAGCCCACCAATTCATTCATTCATCTCAACCATCCTTCTAGTGGAGAAATATGAACAGTCTCAGATGACTCATTGCCATTTATTCTTTGTTCCCTGCTCAGAGGAGAGCAGCTCAGCCTCTCTGTTCTACCACCCACCGAGGTCACTGGCAAGTGCTGAGAATATCTTCCATGTTAATTAAACCTTCTTATTTTAGAACATCCCCTCCGTTTTGTATTCTGGCTAATGGCTTCTCCTGCAGAGAGCACGCGCGATATTGGTGGCAGTATTAACCGGATCTGACTGCACTTTATGCTACAAAATTCACACGGTATTCTTGGTTCTCAAGTTTCTTTTTTTTTCCCCCACAGAAATAAGTTAGGATGTGGATATAGGTGGCCGGGTCATCACTAATTACCCATTGCTGAGTTCTGTGTAGCTTACTGGGCCAATTCAGCAGGCAGTTATAAGTCAATGACACTGGCGTGGATCTGGATGTGTAGAAGCCAGACTTACATGATCTTATTCTATGAGCAGTTGAAAGTGAGATGGGGTTCTTAAAGCAGTCACTAGCTTTATGGACTCTATGATTGACACCAGGTGAGCACTTTGGCTGGCATGGACATGTTGGGCTGAAGGGCCTGTATCTGTGCTGTATGCTCTTGACTCTATAACATTATTTTTTTTATAATTAATCTTTTTTATCCATCATGAAATATTATATACTGCCTTAGACCAGTAATCCAGAAGTTATGGAGTTAAAGTGCTGTTACAGCTTTGGTTTCCTTACCTAAGAAAAAATATACTTTCAATAAAGATTCGCCAGACTGGTTCCAGGCATGGTGGGTTTGCCATGGGAGAGACTTAGTGGACTAGACCTGTATTCTCCAAAGTTTGGAAGAATGAGTGATCTCATTGAAACTTGCAGAATTCTTGCAAGGCTGGACAGGCTGGATGCAGGGATGACATTCCCTCTGAATGAGGAGTCTAGAAACAAGGGTGACGGTGAGGTGGGCAGTTTAGGACTGGGATACAAAGGCTGCTGGCTCTGGAACTCTGCCCCAGAGGCATCACCCCTGCCAATCCCCGCCTCCAGTAAAATTGACATCCCAACCGACCAATCACCGTTGGCAGAAGGCAGTACTTCCACTTCAACTGGTTGCTAAGACGCAGACCTACACCTTGGCAACCTACCGACCCTCCAATTGTTGAGCACTTTATGATTTTTTTTCTCTCAACAAAGTTAAAGCCACGATAACAATCTATTGACCCGATTGCTAGAGCCTCTTCGCCGTCATTAAATCGCCGCCGATAGAGGCGGGGGGGGGGGCGGACGCTGGTGATTGACGTGCCTATTATCCATTCACTTTTCACATGTCGGAGCGGCGGCCAATTAAATTTAGAGGAAGGCGGGACGCCAGGCCCCGCCCAACACAGGCGGCGTGATTGGCAATAATTATAACCAATAGATAGTTGAACTCTGGATAGAACGACCAATCACATGCACTGGTGGGCGGGATTTCCTTTGACCACCGTTACCAGGACCCGGATCCTGTCCCTAACAACGGCTGAGTTGAATGGGAGAAGCCCCGTCGAGGGTGAGTTACCTGGTGGCGGTGGCAAGATGTTGGGCTCAGCGCTGCTTTTGTCCCTTATTGTGTATAGTTTGCCGAGATGAGGGGCTCTTGAAGTTGAGGTGTTGAAGGTGGGGGAGTGGACGTGGGTGGGCGGTTGGGTGTTGGGGTGACCGGGGTGTGGGGGTCAGCATTGGCCGCGGTGGGTTCTCCTCGGCCCTTTGCAACCCAACAACATTCCAGAGGCAGCACTGTGCCAAGGAGCAGTTCGGCTCTGTTCTCTTGGCTTGGATTGATGTTCTCTTGGATTAATGCTGTGGCTCCCAGAGTAAACGACATGCAGTTGTTCATGGCTGGGGTATTAACAAAAGGACCCAGTCTCTGGGTATTGGTTTATTATTGTCACTTGTACTGAGGTATAGTGAAAAACTTGTCTTGCATACTGATAGTACAGGTCAATTCATTACACAGTGCAGTTACATTGAGTTAGTGCAGAGTGCATTGACGTAGTACAGGTAAAAACTATAACAGTACAGAGTAAAGTGTCACAGCTACAGAGAAAGTGCGGTGCAATAAGGTGCAAGGTCAGTGGGTGATGAGCTGCATACCCTCTTAGTATCTGAATCGTTATGGATCAGAAAGACAAGGTGACCTGCTGAATCTCTACTGGTTCTTTGCAGAGCAAGCTGTTTGGTTTGACTTCCCTGTAGCCTGCAAATTATTTTTCCACAAGTACCTGTCCAATGACAAACTTTCTCTTCCAGGCACTTCCACATCATAACTACTTGGTAGGGGGAATAAAGTCCTCAAGCCATTCTGGGCCCTTTGTCTGTTGTTTTGAATGTGTCCTCCAATCTTTGAGCCATTTTCCAATGGGAGCAGCTTATCTGTTTAACAAATTCCTTGGAAGGATAAGCAAACTAATGTCAGTGCCTTCATCAGCAAACATCCCCAACATTGAGGCTCTAATTATATTCAGGTAGTTCTGTTGGGCAGATCGCATTGCTTGCACACCTGACTCCAGACTCATGAAACAGACACTTCTATATGATAGAGCTCAGAACAGATTGCAAGGTGGACTTTGGGGAAAGATTCAAGGGTGTGTTCAAAGTGTCCTTGGGAGGGGTGGGGGGGTGTGAATACAAGAAACCCCACAGAATTTTTGGCCCATGAAAGTGGAGAAGCAGCATCTAGAATGATATTGCAAACATCTTTGATGTCCATGTGTCTGGTACACACACAAGCCCTGTGTAAACAGTGGAATAAATGTACCACATCACAAATTACCTACCCCACCCTTTCCTCTACTGACACCTTTTGCCCCATCTATGGAAGAGTCCCATGTTGGCCCTGTTGGTTACCGCAGGACCACAAAGATTAAGATCTAAGATATCTTTATTAGTCACATGTACATCGAAATACACAGTGAAATGCATCTTTTGTGTAGAGTGTTCTGGGGGCAGCCTGCAAGTTTTGCCACCCTTCTGGTGCCAACATAGCATGCCCACAACTTCCTAACCTGTATGTCTTTGGAACGTGGGAGGAAACTGGAGCACCCAGAGGAAACCACACAGTCATGGGGAGAATGTTCAAACTCCTTACAGAGACCAGCCAGAATTGAACCTGGGTTGCTGGCACTGTAATAGTGTTAGGGAATGGAAGCAAGTTGTCCTCCATACTGAGGAACAGCTTAAGAAGAGAACTTTTAACCTGTCTAAATCAGTCTTGGTCAAGCCCACTGCAAATCTTCTCTCAGCTTTACATCATGGAGACCAGGCCCAGGTTCTGTGTCTAAATTTAAGCTGAAGTCTGTCATCCCTGGAGCCATTTGAGTAAATCTTGTCCCATAGGATCCTGTTGATAACTAAGGTTATCTTCTGAGAGTAAACAAAAATAACAACTTTCATTTTATATTGTATATTTAATAAGGCAAAGTTGTATTATGTATTTCACAGTGGTGTTTAAGAGAAAACTAGCACTGAGATATGTAATGAGGTTCTAGGTGACCAAAAGTTTGGTCAAAGGGGGTGCTTTAAGGAGCATCACAGAGGGAGAGTTTTGGAATTTAAGAACTTGATGGGTGAAAACATAGCAACCAATGGGGAAGCAGTACAAATCTGGAATGATCAAGAGGCCAGAGTTGGAGCACAAGTATTGAGATATGAGAATTTTAAAATCATTATGATGAACCAGGTGCTGATGCAAGCATAGGAGTGAACAGGACTTGGGTGCAAGTTTGAACAGTAGTGGAAATCTGTCTAGTTACAACAAGAACTTGCATTTATAGCCTCTTGCTAATGGTAGTGCTGCAGTTTTCATTGTAAACTTGAATGTGGGTTTTTCAAAAACTAATAGAAAGTGATGTACTCTTTAATCTGTGCTCCTTAAGGTTTCTTAGCTTTTCACAGGCTCCACAAAACCTAAGGCCCCAAGCACATGCTAATCCAGGTAGTCATTGGGTTTTATCTCTGTGCTATTGATCTCCTTCAACTGGATGGTGGTGCTGCTTTGGTTTACTGGGTTTGGGAAAGAAGAATGGTCTGCCATGATCATCTTATTCACTGGGCAGTGATATGTATGGAATGTAAGGTGGAGACAGTTGGCTGTGACATCCTCTGCTGCTGAGTATGTTACTCTGTTTAGATTCTCCCTGAGGATAACTTGGGGGGGGTGGGGTGGGAATCATGGATTGAAGTGTCCAGAATGGAAAGGAAGATGTTTGATGGCAGTCTGTCTGGATGAGTTGATGTCTGCTGGATTATTTCAGTTGAACCTGCTGGGATTGTTTTGTTCTAATTACCCCTTTCTCTGAAATCATTCCTTTATTGCAGTTGCAAGAACTGAGCTGGGGAAAATTGTGAACTGCAGAAACCAGCCCCTTCCATAGCTCAGTAGATAATATCACATTGGGCTTTATATTTAAGCTTTGAAGACCAGGAGAGTCCCACATTTGATTCTGAGTCTTGGAAATAAGTTGTCATATTTAGTTATGAAAGTTTATTAAGTAAATGCACTGTCCTCTGTGATCCTGAGCTATGTGGAATTATTGGTTTAATTCTATATATTAAAAAAAATGTAATGAGCATGTAAGTGTGAGGCATATGTGTTCTTTTATACATAAGTTACTGGTCTTCTCTCTCCCAGGATTTGCACTTGTTCAGTTATTCTGGAACTTGCCCTGCGATTTTAAGCAATGAATATGGCAGCAAGGAAATCCACTTGGTCATTGAACAGGTTCCACTAAGTCTGTCCTTAAACAAGGGGAGGACTATGCCTTTTATCCATCCCATGAGTTAACACATGGTGGTTGTACTTCGTAATGAGTAGTAACTATCCAGCATAAACCATTTCCAGCTGTCCTCTTTCACAGAAAAATGTTTGATCATGAGGAGCAGAGTGACTAAATGTTCTGACAATCCAGTAGACTTTTTGAAATGGAAAATTAACAGTTTTTATTTTTCTTTTCTCCTGGCAGGGATAAAGTGTGTCCGCAATGGCAGAGCCTGAGCTAAAAAAGGAAGAGCCAGATTCCAGGCGTCTTCAAACCTTTCCCATTGTCAGAGTGAGTTTCCCGTCAATCTGCTTAAAATTCCTTCCCAACTGTGGCTGAAAGTTCTTGCGATTCAAAGACCTACCCTGTATCTCAAGTGTCACCTGCTGCCTCTGGCTGTGTAGTTGGCTCACAGCATTGTCAGTGCCTGAATATTCCCCACAGGTAGCTGTCCAAACCTAATGTGAATCTTCATCTACTGAAGCAATATATTAAGCAATAAATGGGGCCCTTTTTAGTATACTGAAGGTCAATTTATTTCTCTTCAACCTTGCTGAGCTCTGGGCTCAGAACCTCTTTAGCAGACAGTAATTGCTAAATTCATTAATCAATTGATACTTTGGGGAAAAAATGAATGTCCTTATTGATTTTGATATTGTTATAATTGAAACCTGTCAGATATAATGAGCCAAGTAAGCTTATTTGTTTAGCTGCACATAAGTGTGTGGCAAACATTAGTGAAGGGTATTGATTGTGGTGATGGACTTTTGTCACATCTACATATCATTGCTTCTGAGTAGCTGGTCACTTTTGATCATTGGTCTTGAAATTTGATCAGGAATTGCTGATTTCCCTTTGGTCACCCATATAGCTAGGTGATAAACTTACTGGACTGTGCTTGGGGAAAAATCATACCCCCAGGTACAATCTGATCCAAGTGAACAATTGTAGGGTACAGGAGCAGACTGCAATAAACCTCAGGTCAAATGTGGGGAAAGTTCATTAGCTTAGGATTAATACTGGTGAACTCTAGCTGAGATCCCCTTTATCTAAAGAATGATGTTGTGGTAGGAAGGATCCAAGTGCTCAATGGGTGTAATTCAGGCAAGGGAATGATTCAAAGGTAGAAATTCTGACTTAAAGTTGAAATCAAAAATTTCCAATAGCCAACCTTTCTAGTTTGTATCAGAACTGACCAGTTCAGAGGAAAGATCAACTTATTCTATCTCTGTGGAAGCTGCTTGACATGCTGAGTATTTCCAGCATTTGTTTTTATTTTGTATTTCCAGCATCTGCAGTGTTGTTTCTCTAGTGTGTATCTTGAGCCTCCAGCATTCTTTTGCCTTCTCCCTCTCTTGTTTCCCTCTCTTGTTTCCCTTCACTTTTTTATTTGCATCTTCCTCTAGGCAGATTATTCCTAATGAACAAGCCTTTGTCGCCACCTCTCAGCTGGGATTTACCAGCAGTTATCATTGTCTTTCTTCATTTCTATCCTATCACAGGCATTCTTGTTGTTATCTCCACCCTTCCCACTTTTGTTTTTTAAGTCAGAAAGAGGTACGGAAACAAGTCCTTCACATCCAGTCCATGCTGACTACCCCCATTTTTTTTCACTAGCCCCACTCTAACCCATGTTATCCTCCCCACATTCTCATCAATCTTCCCCCACCACCATCTACATGCGAGAGGCAATTTACAGCAGCTAATTAATTTACCAACCTATGTGTTGTTGGGAGTGGGAGAAAAAACAGGAAGAAATCCACGTGGTAACAGGGAGAACATGCAAACTCCACATAGATGGCACCGGAGGTCAGGATTGAACCTATCGTTGGAGTTGTGATGCAGAACCTGTACTAGCTGCACTGCCATGACCTCCTTAATTAACTGGATAATCTTTTTTTTCCCTCCACAGATGCTGTTTGACTTGCTGCTTATTACTAGCTTTTTCTGTTTTTATTTCAGGTTTCTAGCTTCTGCAGTTTGATTTGTGACATCTTTGGGGTCAAATTTAAATACTGTGTACCCACATGGTCAATTGATATCATTTATATTATTGACTTTGGTTTCAATTAGCAATTTATCCTAGTTAATGCTATAAATTTCAATGAACTTCTGTGTTTTGTGATAATTAGTCGCATCCTGAATTTAAAAAGGCCTAATGAACACGAAAACACCTAATATTCCAGCTGTGGTTTTACTTCTAAGTTCCACGTGTTCTATACTGACTACACCAAGTTGAGACTACTCTCTGCAAAATCTGAGCCTGAATCGTATGTGTTTAAGAGGCAGGTCGACAGACATTTAAATGGGCAAGGCATAGAAGGGTATGGTGTTAATGAGAGCAAATTGAATTGGTATAGATGGGGAGGGATGGTCAGCATGGATGTGGTGGGACGAAGGGCCTGTGTGCTGTACAACTCTGACTGAAGGATATTTATACTCAGTTTGCTCAATTGATGAGGGTGGCAGAGAGGGGTGCAGTGTGAGAATATCTTCCAAGTCCATTAGTTACAAAGCACTAATGCAATCTGCCCTGTATTTTGCTGGAGGAAATCTCCAGAAACATCTAGGAAATGGGGAAATATCTCAAGGATGCACTTAAGAGATTGAACAATATTTTGGGGGCATTAAGGAATTTGATGATTTACTGTGTAATGTGTCTGAATTTGGGAGATTATTCCTTGGGCCAGCAATAGATCCCTCTGAAACAAAATATAAAACTATCTGTGTAAATTGCTCTTGGATGTTTAAAGAAAGTGAGTAAATTGTGCAGGATAGTTGTGACTTCTATCCCTCCTAAGAGTTTTCACCTCATTGGAAGCTGATTCCTAATCTCTTATACGAGGAAGGCCATAAGAAACTGAAGTAGTCTATACACCCCTTGAGCCTGTTCTGCTATTCAGTAAGCTCACGGCTGATCTGATTTAGGCCTTAAGATCCATTTTCTACCTGTTCCTCATATCTTCAATTCTCAAAAACAAAAATATTGGCCTTAGATATTGAATAATTCAGTCTTAATACCTCTGAAGAACAGAATTCTAAAGGTTTGCGACTCAAAAGAATTCCCTCCTCATCTCAGTCTTTTGTTTTCAGCATTGTGACATGCCAGAGGAAATGAAAGTTGAGACGATGGAACTATGTGTCACAGCTTGTGAAAAATATTCTGCAAATAATGAGGTGAGTCTGTCTTGTTCTCACGTGACACTTTTGTGGATGGGGATGATGGAATGAGATCTTTGTTCTGTTCATTTTGATACTCTTCCTAACAGTGAACTTTGTAAAGGTGTTGCTTCAATGTGTCTGAAGGTCACCATGATGCCCTTCCTGGTGAAATAGCCTGCCAGCACATGGAACTTTGCCCCAACACCAATCTGTGCCTCTGGAAATAGTGATTGCATGAACTAGAAGGGGATGTATCTGCGTTTATACTTGCTCAAGAAAACTTGAAGTTGCTGACTCCATTTAAAACATGGTGGTTTGTGCCTCTCACTCCATCACCTTTCATGTGCTCTTATTTATATTTGTTCCTCTTCCTGTCTAAATTGGTGGGGAAGAACGTGCCCTTGTTCTGCATTTGTTGTCTGTATGTTGGTGATACTGCTAATCATCCCTCCTTGACTGTATTGGTGATTGTACTGCTATAATGGGCTTTGATTGTTAAGGGTTCTAAAGTGTTGATCAGAAGCTGATTTAGGATGGCTCTATTTCCAGGATCATTGTTTTTCAGTCAGAAGAAGTCACTGTACTTCCGCTTAACTGCCTTCCAGCATGCTGGGTCTACCTGGCAGGGTTCATAATAAAATACTCCGCTGATGCAACTTCAATTGATTTAAATATTAGAAAGTAAAGCATAGGCTGAAATTGGTTTATTATTGTCACATGTACTGAGGTACAGTGAAAAACTTGTCTTGCATACCATTCATACAGAGTAATTCATTACACAGTGCATCGAGGTAGTACAAGGTAAAACAATAACAATGCAGAATAAAGAGTAACAGCTGCAGAGAAAGTGCATTGCGGGTAGACAATAAGGTGCAAGGTCATAAGGAGGTAGATCTTGAGGTCAAGAGTCCATCTTATCGTAGTAGAGGACAGTTCAATAGCCTTATAACAGTAGGATGGAAGCTGTCCTTGAGCCTGGTGGTATGTGCTTTCAGGCTTTATATCTTCTGCCCAATGGGAGAGGGGGGAAGAAAGAATGTCAGGGGTAGATGGGATTTTTGATTATGCTGGCTGCTTTACTGAGGCAAACTGTAGACAGTCCATGGAGGGGAGGCTGAACTGTGGCCACAACTCTCTGCAGTTTCTGAAGGAACCACTCAATTATCAACAAACCTAGTTAATAACTCCAAACATTGAGCAAAAGTGAGCAATCAGGAGTATTTGATAACATGTCCAGTGGCCCATGGTTTGTCAACCATCACAGCATCATAAAAGAGTTTTGATTCTATTCTAGAGGATAGTCTGTCTGCATGTGTGTCAGGCCTTGTAATATTGTTAGGCTATGATCCGAAGTCAGTTCAAATGCACGACCAGGTTCCCATGTACCAGAAGCACAGTAACCAGCATGTTTGAGTGTGTGATGCTGTCAGGTCACAGTAGATCAGCTGAGTTGCACGATGCCATGCAGCATTGTCGGGGCAGCGGCATCTACCATTAACTGTACTGTGGCGTTGGAATTACTGGATAGTGAACAGAGTTGTGGCCTACTAGTTTCCTTTATGCTCTTCTGTTCATGGCTTGATTCTCTGCATTCATAACCCATTTTCCTATCCTGTCAAGAAACGCAAACTTATTTCTTCTCTTTCACAGACTGCAGCCAAAATGATCAAAGAAACCATGGACAAGAGGTTTGGAGCTTCCTGGCATGTCGTGGTTGGTGAAGGGTTTGGGTTTGAAGTCACTCACGAGATGAAGAACATTCTGTACATGTATTTTGGGGGCAACATGGCAGTGTGTGTATGGAAGTGCACATAACAGAAGAACTGTATGTGGAACGGCAGCACTGAACCTCCCCTTTCCTCCCTTCTCCAAATCCAGCTGTGTAAAAAGACACCAATCCTGAGCAAATTGTCATTGATGGCAAATGCTGCAAATGGACCATCAAAGGATATCTTGGGGTTACACAGCTGTAGGAACAAGGACTAAAAGTATTCTTCCCTGTTTTTTTTAATATAAGTAAACTACAAAAAAAATCAATAGTCAAAAACAGTTGAAGTACTGAGATATTAATGTGACTGGAATATTAACAAGGTGAATAATCCACAGCAATAGAAAACTTTTTTAAAACCCTTTCTTAAATCATATTGCCATGATATTTCCATTATGTGGCAGCCAAAAATGTAAGGAAGGCAGTTTTCTGTAAAGTTACTGGAAGCTGCTTCATCGGTGTGTTTGTCATAGAAGCCAATGCTATTTTAGATTAAGGTATATATGGGAGAATCTACTCATGTTATCAGGGTGGGGATGTAGAGCAAAGGAGGGAGAACAGTGGTAAACTTTATATTCTAACTGACAAATGTAACCTTGTGCCCTAGTCCTCCTCGCTGTTTATTCTGTTGTCCTAATGACACTAGACTGAGATGTAGTTACACTCACATTCTTATAATGCAATTTCTAGGGACCAGATAGAGGAAGAAGTTAGGAGGGGAGATAATAGTGTCCAGTCCATTTCATCATTGGTTCAGGGCAACATTACCAGCTCTGGGGTTGGGAATTCAAGCCTTCAAGGGAATTCCTTCATTAGCTTATTTTAAAATACTTTTTTTAACTTTTTGATGTTGTGATAGAAATGCTCATGTATTTTAACATGTTTTAATAAAAAAAACTTATGAGTGGCAGCATTAATTTATATTTTAGGGTTGGAACAATCCTCCTGTCAGGCTCGTGTGTATGCACGTGTCTTATTTCAATAGAACCATTAACATATTTCCTTTGACAGCTTGTATTCACATAGTAAAATTTCACATAGCACTTTGGTGCACTGAGACCATTTTTCTCTTAAGCTGTATGAGGTTGTGGACAAAAGCCATATATGAGAGTGATATTTAAGAAGCATCAAAGGAAAGAGTTACAGGAGGTATCTTGAGTTAGTGGTGTAGGTAGCTGATAGCAAGCTACCTCTGACAAGGTGGTAAAAATCAAAGCTCAAGAGGGATGAATTATAGAAATGAAGCTTATTTAAAGGGTTGAAAGTGAGGAAGATCATGTCCAGACAGGGATTTGAGCATAAGAATTTATTATGTACAATTTTAATGTAGAACTGCAGCAACTAACCTTCAGAGGAGAGTCTCACAAATGCCAATGTGATAATTGAGTTATGTTGGTTAGTGAACTCTGCTCTTTTGACATGGCAACAGTAAACGTTCCTGCATTCATGAGAGAGTAAATAGGACCTCTCAGCAATGCAAGCTCAAACCTCTGGAGCAGGGCTTGAGCCAATCAGACAATCAGTATTCAAATATCCATTAGATGGACCAGTTTATCAATAATATTTGAGAGGATTCCCAAGTGTCCTACAGCATGGAAACAGGCCCCTTGGCCCAACTTGTCCATACCAACCAAGTTGTCTACCCGAGCTAGTCTCATTTATTCGGACTTACTCTAAAATTTTTAATAAAGTTGCCTTAATCACAAGCACTCAATTTCAATTAATGAGTTTTAAGTTGGAAGGTTGTAGGTTTAAACCTCTTGTCAGAATTTGTCCAGACACTGCAGTGTTGTTGGACCACTTTCACATTGGCTGAGATTTTAGGGCTTCCCTGTTTGAAGACCTTAAGCTGTTATTAGTGGGAAGAGTAGCTTTCCCAGCTGATGTTCTTCCCTGCTTTATTTGTCTTGCTATTGATTCTGGTATTTTATGTGTAACTTGCTTGCATTGTGATCTACGTAATGGGTGCTAATCACAATAATAGGTAGCATTTTGGTGAGCTGGTCGAAACTTGCCTGGAATGAATCACTCCCTAATTTCTCAATCTTATGAGTATTTCAAAATCCTACCGTTTCTTCTTGTTGGATGAGGTCTCCTGTTCTTTGAACACTATCACGGACCTTCCAACATCCAATGGAACCAGCAGATCAATAAGGAAAGATATTCCTTCACAGATAGGAAACATTCCCAATACTACTTCAGCATAGGTTACTGACAGAAGAAGGATTCCCTTAACTTCAAATCAAATACTCTTAAAACAGCAGCAAGAGTTTCGAATTGCATTTATCCTCAAGGATTCTGGACCGGAAGACTTTACCATGGAGGGATTTGATGACAAGGTGCTGTTGCAGAATTGGAAATATTTAGTATTAATGATGGGGGTTGCCAAGTGATTGGAAGCTCATTATGGTGTCAAGTCAGAGGTTGTGAATGTTTTGGTATTGTATCAGACTTTTGTCAGGTGTTAGTGTTTGGGGAGTGATAATTAGATGGAGGAAATTTCTGCTCCACCAGTATTGGGTGTTGGACAAGTATGGTCACAATTTAGGAAGAAAAGGGTAAGGCGGTAGGGGCTTGTTCAAAGGGTGTTGCTGAAGTTAATTTGTGGGTCATCAGCGTACATGTGGAAACTGATGTGTGTTTTCATTGGATGTCATGTGGGCAGAATGTACCCAGGAAGTAGAAGGGGATGAGAACAAAGATCTTTGAGGAACACTAGAGTAATGGAAGGGAAGTCACAGCAGAAGTTTTAGTGGCTATGATTGTTACGGACTCAGACTATTAGTGAGGTTCCTTTAAGGTGTGTGTGTGTGTGTGTGTGGCG
>JARFYF010000067.1:11911327-11922020 GCA_030265395.1 Rhina ancylostomus
TTAAAAAGTGGGATAACATTAGCCATTCTCCAATCCTCAGGAACTGACCCCGAATCTAAGGAACATCAGAAAATGATCACCAATGCATGCACAATTCCGAGAGCCACCTCCTTTAGTACCCTGGGATGCAGACCATCTGGACCTGGGGACTTGTCAGTCTTCAGTCCCGTTAGTCTACCCATCACCATTTCTTTCCTAATGTTAATCCACTTCAGTTCCACTGTCACCCTCTGCCTTTTGTCCATCCGTACCTCCATACATACACAAAACAGTGGTTTTGTGACTAAGGCTGTACCTAAATTATGAGGTAACCTTTCTAAGTATTGTGCTAAATTGCGGATTAGAGACAAAACTGCAGAACAATAAGAATAACAATTACCCATGGTGGTAATTTGCAAAATTTAATTGGCATTTTTATTTTTGGGAGGGAAAATCAAACCATATATACACGTTTTAAATATTAAAAAAAATTAAACTGTACCTCAAATGCCTGTAAAGTTGTATACCTTAACTTTTTTTTTCCATAAACATTCTTTGGTGTACTGGATTTCTTTCCTGCAGACTGGAGATAAGATTAACTAGGAAAGTGGGCCAAGGAATGGCAGACGGAAGAGAACTTGGACAACTGATGCTTTTTGGGAAATTAAACCAGGTCAGGACATATGAATTGATGACAGGGTTCTGGGGAGTGTTGTAGAACAGAGAGACCAAGGGGTAGGTACATAGTTCCTTGAAAGTGGTGACACAGGTAGACAGGGTGGAGAAGAACGCATATAGCGTGCTTGCCTTCATTAGATGGAGCACTGAGTACAGGAGTTGGGACGTCATGTTGCAGCTGCACCAGTCCTTAGTGAGACTACTCTTGGAATATTGCGTGCAGTTCTGGTCGTCATGCTCTTGGAACGATGTGATTGGGCTAGAGTGAGTGCCAAAAAGATTCACAAGGACGTTGCTGGGACTTGAGGCCTTATGTTTTAAGGAGAGATAGGATAGGCTGTGACTGTTTTCCCTGGAGTGACGGAGGCTGAGGAGTGACCTAATGGAGGTTTATAAAGTTCTGAGTGGCATAGCAAAGATGGATTATCACAGTCATTTTTAGGTGAGTCTAAAACTTGAAGGCATAAATCTAAGGTGAGAGGGGAACAATTTTAAAGGATACCTGAGACACAGAGAGTAGTGGGTATAATGAATGAGCTAGGGTGACATTTCTGGAATGACATTATAGTGGCATATAAAATCATGAGGAGCATGGATAAGTTGGATGGTCACAGTCTCCTTCCCCAGGGTAGGGGAGTCGAAAGCGAGAGAACATAGGGTTAAGTTGAGAGGAGAAAGACTTAAAAGGGACCTGAGGGGCAACGTTTGCACACAGAAGGTGGTGGATGTATGGAACGAGCTGCCAGAGGAAGTGATAGAGATGGGTACAATTACAATGTTTAAAAGAAATTTGGACTGTTTCATAGATAGGAAAGGTTTAGAGGGATATGGGCCAAACACAGGCAAATGGGACTCGCTGTGGTAGTCATTGGAGATGTTGGGCTGAAGGACTTGGTTCTGCACTGTATAATTGTAAGATTGATCTGGTTTGAAAGCTCTGCTGCAGAAACAAGTAGGTCTGGGATCTGGGGCTGGATAGGCAGATGACCAGCCCCAGGAGCAGTTGGAAGGGAGGTAAGAATCCCCAGGAGCAACCGAGCTGGAGGCCAGAGGCTCCGGAAGCAACAGTGGGTGGGATGAAACCAGTTAATTGCATTGATGTCCAGACATTGTCGAATGTGGATTTCTTGTAATATCACAATTTTAATAGGGCCCAATTGCAATTTTGAAGAAGCAAAGAAAAGGCCATGCAGGAAAGCATTTCTTAGGTACTCATCTTTCTGTCTTACATCTCATCATTAGCTCTCCAAATTCATCTTGTCCACCTCCTGATGCATTGACTGCAATCACGTTAGGCCACTAACCACCTATTTTCTGTTCTTGGCTGCTTTGCTCACTGTTAGCAGTTCCCTCTTCAGACATGCACTATCTCCCCTTTCTGCCAAAAATGTTCCTCTGTTCAGAATCCCTCTGTTCTGCATCTGGATCTTCTACCTCAGTGCCATTTCCAGTTCTATTACCATACCCATTGAGTCCCTTAATATCCAGAAGTTCATTATTCTCTGTTTCTGATGAATTCAATCTCCATCCCCTCCAGGTTGGAGAATTCCAGAGGTTCTTCACCCTTTAATTGCAGGAATTTTTTCTGATCTCAATCCTAAAGGGTCTCTCCTTATTCTAAAACTGTGCCCCTAATCCTCATTCAGGGGAATCATCCTCCCGACATCCAGCCTATTTAATGCTTGAAGAATTTTGTAAGTTTTGATATGTTCCCCTCTCACTCTTCTAAACTCTAGAGAGTGCTGTCCCGTTTTTTTTTCTTGTGTGGCAAACCAGCCATCCCTCCAACCAGTCTAGTGAATATTTGCTGCATTCTCTCAATGCCAACTACATCCCTTCTTCATAAGGAGACCAAAACTATACACAATACTCCAGGCATGGTCTTGCCAAGATCCTATTAAAGTTTTAGTAAGATTTCCTTACCCCTGTGCCTATATTTGAATCACTCCAGTCAGCTTTCTGCAACAGCTAAGCCAAAATAATTTTTTCAAAGTCACAACTAACACTCTATGGCTATGATACAGCTAATTCATGTCTTGTCATTCTCCCTACCCTCCTCCAGTGCCTCTCTCTGAACCTTTTTGATGAATCTGCATGCATTGTTATGCATCTATTCATAGCCAATGAACTATCTGCAAAGGGTACTGTTATCATTCCTGCACTACTTTCTCTGGTGCTCCCAAGGATCAATCCTTTATCCCCTTGAGTTTTCATCCATGTGCTGCCCATTGTCATGCCATTCAAAATTGCAGTCTCAGCCTCTATATGTATGCTGATAGTGCCCAACTCCAGCTCAGTACCACTTTTCTCAACCCACTAGCTGGCTCTAAATTGTCATGTGACTTGTCCTTTCTTCATTATGGGATGAGCAGGTATTTCTTCCATCTAAACATTAGGAAAACCAAAGTCATTGCCTTCAAACTGCTACATCCCCCCCCCCGCCCCCACAACAGCTCCATTCCCTCCTACAATCTCCATTCACCCAGAGAGTGTTGAATACTGGGAGTGCACTACTGAAGAGAATGGTGAAAGCAGTCACTGACAGCATTTCAGAGCACATGAATCATTTAGGCATTGAAGACTATGGGCCAAGTGCTGGAAGATGGGATTAATGTGAATGGATGCCCATTGGTTGATGTGGACATGTTGGGCTGAATGGTCTGTTTTCCACCTGTATAACTCTATGACAATTCACATTAGCTCCAGTCCTATCCCGGGCACCTGTCTGAGATTGAACCTAATTGCTTATGCTCTAGCTATCATAATAGACCACAGGGTAGCCATCCAACCACATACCTATACCATCACTAAGACTGCTTATTTCAATCTGTGTAACATTGTGTAACTTGGCTCCAGTTTCAACTCATCTGCAGCTATAACTCGCATTTATGGATATTACCCTCCCAAAATCTCTCTGCTATTCAAATTTCCTCCCTCAAATTGTTCCGAAAGATGTACAATGGATAAACACAGTTGTCTCTATTTTTGATACTGGTAAGTAGTGTTAAATTGAAAGCATTGCTAAGAGGAAAAACAGCTGTAGCATAGAGTTGTCTTTCTTCCATCTGAGTCAACAAATTTAGTGAATTGCCTGGTGTGATATTTCTGAATAGCAGCACATGAGAATGCCATTTAAATTTCTTAAATACTTAGTTTGTGACATAGATAAAAATAGATCATATTAAAAGAAAACAGTTTGCCAATAAAATGAGAAATAATGGCTAATTGCGTTGTCAAGTTTTCCTTTGTTTTCTCTATTCTGTCAGCTTTTTTGTTTCTCTGTCATACTAAGGTCTTGTGCTGGTTAAAACAGGTGATAAAATTATCTTATACGTATCTTGGTTTGCCCTCCACTTCTGCTAATGTATTATGTTTATTTGTGAAAAAAATATTGAACCAAGCAAATCTTCACCTGCCCCCAAATTAAATTGGTTGACCTCCAATGTTTACCATTTTCTCTGAGGTACCTGCTTGTCAATAAAAAAAAATGATTGAAGCCCATTTTTTTTCTGCTTGAAGGAACAAAGGAATGACTGATGATCAAGCAAGACAGTTTTTTAATGTCCCATGTTTCTCTGTGGCTTGATAATTTCAGTGCTGGAAATAATACATTGACCACATTAATAATTTAACCACTGCCTTTCCTAAAGAGCTGGTTTGCAGAGTGCTAATTAATGCCAAAGCTAATAAACCCAGGCTGGCTTACTGTTCTCAACTGGGATGAAGTCATTTTCTGGGCCCCTCACATACTCCAGTTGCACCACATGTGTGGATCAAGGCCATTTTGTTTGCATGGATACATTTTGGTGAACAACTGTAAGTCAGAATTACACAATAAACCTCATTAAATAAGAAGTAGTTCAATGGTTGAATCCAGCCCAAGAGTACTAAAGTCAAAATCTTTCCATAGTAAATAATGAAAAATTTTCATTCTGAAAGCTGCACATAATACTCCAGATGTGGTATAACCATAGTTTTATAAAGTGACCGCTATGCTCATATATTCTATGCTTTGAGTAATGAAGGCAAGCATCCCATATGCCTTCTACATCACCTTACTTACCTGTGCTGCCACCTTCAGGGTTAGGGTCAGGGATTGATGGACTAGCTAACCAAAGTCCTCTGTCCTTCAGTACTCCCTCAAATCCTAACATTCATTTGTATATGTCCTAGCCAACCTGACCTCCTGAAATGCATCAACTCTCACTTATCTGGATTAAATTCCATTTGCTGTTGCTCTACCCAATTTACCAATTGATCAATTTTGTTTTTTTTAATCTAAGATGATTTTTCTCATTATCCATAATAATACCACTAATTCTTGTGTCATCTTCAAACCATAGCTTTACAGTAAAGGTCACAGATTCGGTCCCAGTTGTGCACCACCGGTTGTAGGCTTCCGAGCACAAAAGCAACCTCTACTCTGTCCCCTATTACTGATCCAATTTTGAATCCAATTTGGGAACTTGGCTTGGATCTCATAGGCTCTAACCGTTTGAATCAGCCTTCCACATGGGACCTTGTGAAAGACCTTACTGAAGTCAATGGAGACTACCTCAACCACACTGCCATTATCAAAAAGCTCAATTAAGTGAGAGATTTAAGATAAAGTATCTTTATTAGTCATTTTTCACCAACAATGCCCTGCTGACTATCCCTCACAGAGTCATACAATTGTAAACAGAAATGGGCCCTTCTGCCCAACACGTTCATGCCGACTATGATGCCAATCTACACTAGTCCCATTTGTCCACATTAGGAACTCTACAACTTTCCAACATGTGTACCTGTCCAAATGCCTTTTAAACACTGTAATTGTCTCAGAGAACAGTCCTTATTCTTCCTCCTTCCTGGAACATGCCAGTCCTGAACTCTGATCAGCTGGTCTTTAAACAGCTCCCACATGTCAGATGTGGACTTGCCCGACAACAGCTTCTTCCAATTAACTCCCTTGAGCTCCTGTCTAATAATGTCGTAATTTGCCCTCCATCAATTTAGTACACACATGCAAGGTCCAGACTTATCCTTACTCGTAACCACCTGAAAGCTTAAGGACTTGTGATCATTGCTCCCAAAGTGGTCCCCCATTGAAAGGCTCGTTTCCCAAAACAAGTTTCAGTGTTGTCCCTCCCCTGTACTGTTTTAAGAAACCCTTTTGGATCCATAGAACCATACAGCACCATACAGGCCCTTCGGCCCACCATACTGTGCTAACCATTAAACCACGCCTAATACTATCTAACCCCTTCCTCCCACATATCCCTGTATTTTAAATTCCTCCATATGCTTATCTAACAATCTCTTGAACTTGACCAACGTATCTGCCTCCACCACCACCCCAGGCAGCACATTCCATGCACCACCACTCTCTAGGTGAAAAACATCCCTCTGACATCTCCCCTGAACTTCCTAACCATTACCTTAAAGCCATGTCCTCTTCTATTGAGCATTGGTGCCCTGGGAAAGAGGTGCTGGCTGTCCACTGTCTATTCCTCTTAATATTTTGAATACCTCTATCATCGTCTCCCCTCATCCTCCTTTTGTCTTTCAATTTACATTTTGGGAGAGAGATATTGAGTGTGAAGATGGGACTGACAAAGAGATGAGATTCTGGATCAGGGCAAGGGAGCTTTGGAAAAATTAATGGAAGGGCAGAATGGAGGCCAGGAAGGAGTTACGTAATCAAGACTAGACTAGATAATGCTCTGCAAGTACACTTGAGGGTCTCCGTGATGTTAGATTACAGACTATCCTGCTCATGGAACTGGGCTATCCAATGGTTACTACCAATCAGCTGAAAGATTTCCTAAAACATTAACTAATCAGTAGGTCACCACATAGTTGGGACCAGTATCCAGACAAGAATCACTGTTGGTGCCCACTGCTCACTGTCCATACAGCAGTAGATGGGACGCAAACCAGGCTTGAGGGGTGTTGGGGGTTGGTGGAGGATGAGTGAATGATTGGCACGGATCTACCCCACCCAGTCACACTGCCTTGCCCACCTTGTGAGGTGCCTCTGACTACCTGCCCGAAGAGAGCAGGACTTGTGTTGTGGAATGAGGCTCAGGATACTGCCATCTGCCCACGAACATGGGCAGTTGAGCTCAGCACTGTATCCATGCTGCCATTTCAAACACAGCACTTCAGCTCTCTGCTTTCCATCAATCATTTGTTGCTAGCTCCAGTGCCAAAAAACACAAAAAAAAAGGCCCAAATTTAGATACTTCCACTGTGTTTCCACAGGAGAGTCATAACATAACCTTCATGGTTTACTATTTCATTCTCTCACGACAGTGCTTTGGAGATATTACATTTAACAGTGACCACTACTAACCTGCTCATTTGTAACTCTCCCTTTGCCACACCAGCCTCCCCTCCTTGGACTCTGCCTTTACCTCTGTCTTGGCGAAGCAGCCAGCAGAATCAAAGACCCCACCCAGGACATTCTCTCTTCTCTCCTCTTCCATTGGGTAGAAGATACAGGAGCCTGAGGGCACATATCACCAGACTAAAGGACAGTTTGATTTATTTTTACAGATCAGAATACAACACAATTCTTAACATTAATCCATCTTTATTCTAGACACCGTGAGTATTACTACAAGACACCATATGAGCGTCGCAGAGAACTATGCGAGTCCTTCTATCCCTGTGACTACCTGGCAAACAGGATTGGATTCCCAACAGCCTACCAACAATACTTTGGAAATTATTATTATTATTAATAAACTTGAGCCCAAACTTCAGCAACATCACAGTATGTTATATCACACATAATGTTTGTACAATGGATTGGACCGTGTTAATTGGAATGCTGAACAAATACTTGAGTAGCTTCCATCAGAGTATTTGAATCTAGTTCTGCTGGTCACAGCTTTACCCACTAGAACTAGGTTTTAAGGTCTTCACTGCAGCCTAGAACTGGGGCAAAATGATGTTTTGCTTGCTAATGAATCAACCCATTTTCCACACTACAACTCATACCCTGTGGGCTTTGAGCCTTAAAAATGAAGAGATTTTCCAAATCTTCTTCCAGATCCCTGATAACTACATTAGGGCATTCCGCCACCCCCCCCCCCCACCCCAAAACAGAGTCATTCCTTTTCCAATGTTAACATATAGTATATACAAGCTGCTATTTTTTTCCCACCTGAATGTACCTCACCTTTGTCCCTTTTTAAAATATAAAGGGGAAATGTGTTGTGTTGTGAAAGACTTTCCTAAAATATTACCCACCCCACCCACCGCCTCCAATGAATTCCGGCAGATTTTGAGGGCTACATACCAGAAGAGTATTGCAGACAATCTGCTTCCAGCCAGCCAAGGTATTCGAAACTGGCTATGGTGAAGTATTTGCCCATTGGCAGCAATGGGCTTTTTATTGTTCCTAACTTGGCCCCTTTCCTCACCAAGGCCACAATGCAGTTGATGTTGGAAATGGAAAGGTGCACGGTGGTTTACTAGGAGGAGTGCTAATGAGGGTAGAGTCATTGTGTAACTGACTGGTGTTGCACCTGCAAGTGCTTGGTGCCAACACTGAATGCCTGAATGAAAAAAGTTCCATAGCCAACTAAAATATCTTTTGCCTGAACAGATCTAGCAAGCAGTTTAATAACTACTTTCTTTTCTGTCCTTTATTCAGTTCTAAAATTATTTTATTCCCAGTTCGGCTAATGTTAAGCTCGCAGTGGAGGAGGAATCGAATAGGACAATGCAATGGGCAAGTAGGGGTCTTTCCTTGCATATCGATGCACAAGACCCAAAAAAAGTGCTTGAAAACATGGCACATTTAAATCACTGCGGATGCATTGTGTGTGATATAACTGTGCATGTGATGAGGCAGTGGGTTACCCAGTTGACACCAGAACTAAGGGAGGAAAACACTCTTGATATAAATGCTGCATGACAGTACTAGACCAAATACTTAAATGGGCATCTTTTGGCTGCTTCAAGGAAACAGGATAACCTCTTGTTACAATAGCAGCCAGAAGATCTATATATATAAGCAATCTGTGTAGTATTAGCATGCCAAGTTTATGTACAACAACATCACACAGGACATTTCCCAGGGTTGAGGTTACGTGCAATATCACGCAAACTAACAGAAACTGTGTACTTTTCTTCAGCAATGGAGTAAGCTGGGTCTCCTACTGTGCTCTTTTTATAGTTTAAGCACCAATGTTTACTTCTGTCTTAAGGCACAAATGTATTATAATTTAAACATCGAAAGACACATGGTCATCCTCTCCCCAAACAAGCCCAAATACTGACTGTACAGTTGTACATAGTTGAAACTTATGGCGTTTAAGTTTTGTAAATTATTTGTTTAGACTGACGCTGTAAATTGGCTCCACGAGGTGGAACAGAATTGGATATTTGCTTAAGGATAAGAATGGGAGCATTATTTTAAAACAAGCTCTTTGGCTGGTCTCCAATTATTTGTGTTAATGCAAGTCTTGTGGGAACGAAATTGTTTAGAGATTGGAGCTACTCTCTCAAAAAAAACATCCAATCACTCCATTTTTCCAGAGAGTAAAGAATCCTAGAAGTCACGGGGATTAGTCTTGTGTAGAGTCAGCCCTGAGTCGACATAGACTTCCAACAAGAGAGTTTAGGGGATGAAATAGATGCACAAAAAAAAAGGAAAAACAGCATCCTTAATTTGAAAAAACATTCCAACAACACTCAAAGGGATACAACATTCCCTCAGGATAACTGTTCCGGGGGGTTAGGGGAGACTTGGTGTCTTCAGTTACGTGTTTCACGATGTTCAGAACCAGTATCACTGCTTTGTTGCACAGGCTGAAAATAATGCACTTAAGTTCATTGCATTGTATTTCTTTCTTTAGTTGAGCTGAAATCCTGTAGTTTGATGTCTGTATTTTATGAATATAACAATAAAAAACAACAAAATGAATCGTGTCTGGGTCATGTCGCAATAACAGAGTGGTTGGTACCATCAGAATTCCTCTCACCCAGACTCCGTCAAAGCCACATTTACAGATAATTGTCTGTTAATATCTCTCCCCATTCACCACCCTTCTTACACCTCCTGTGCTCAAACTTCTACAAGGAGGATCCTAGCATTGAGGTTATAAACCAACAAGAAACACCCAACAGGCTGGAGCTCTTCACATATTTTAAATGCAGGTGCAGAGCAGACATCAGGGAAGGAACAAAGATAATCACTAACCAATCCAATTAGAAGTACAAGAAAAACCTTCTTTATTCAGAGTGGATATGGTGGGGAATTTACTGCCAACAGCAGTGGTTGACATGAACAGTAGAGATGTTCAGAGGAAGCTGAATAAATGCGAGTAAATGGATTAGCTGATTACGAGAGATGGAAGAGGCTTGTATGGAACAAACTCAGTCACTGGAGAAAACAACTTGTTCCCATGCGAAAGAGTTGCCCTTCAACCCACGGCGCCTGTGCCAAATTAAACTAATCCCTTCTGCCTGCACAATTTATATCCCTCCAGTCCCTGCATACTCATGTGCCCATCTAAAAGCCTCTTAAATGCCACTATTGTATCAGCATCCACTCCCATCCTGGCTGCCCATTCCATGCACCCACACCACTGTGGTAAAAATCTTGCCCTGCATATCCCCTGTAAACTAGCCCCCTCTCACCTTAAATGAATGTCCTCTAGTACTTGACATTTCTACCCTGGGAGAAAGATTCTGGCTGTCTACCCTAATTATGCCTCATAATTTTAAACAGTTTTATCAGGTCTCCCCCCAGCTTCTGAAACTCCAGAGGAAACAACCCAAGTTTTTCCACTGTACCTTGGTGCAGTGACAATAATAAACCAATTTACCAACCTCCACTGAAAACAAGTTTGTGTATTATCCCACAATCAAACTGCAAGGGCTGGATCACCAAAGAGTTGCGGCAAACAGAACCTCTGAGACCCTGGGAGCCCATTGAAAATAGTGCTGGGTCTCCAGCCTCTGACGAAATGGGGGTGGGAGTGCAGCTGAGGGGACTGAAGATGGTGCCACCAACCTGTCTGCAACAACCACCTCTGCC
>JARFYF010000067.1:12076518-12088605 GCA_030265395.1 Rhina ancylostomus
GGAAGACTGAACAATCAAAGACAAACATAGAGAGAACTGGTCAAGCTCTCAATGACAGAAGCTAGCAGATTTGAATGTCAAGATGACCCAGCATTCAAGCCTGAAACCTCTGGATAACACGGGAATACAAACAGCCTATTCAGACGTCGCCAGTATTGAATTAGAACAACAGCATTGATACAAATATTACCACCAAAATATGTCGCACAAATGACTTCAATAAAAAACACATTCATATTCAGTGGCCAGGCATGTCATGCACACATCCATGAAATTTGTATACAGCAGCAAAGTCCTCTGGTTAATGAAAGTGCAGGAATAAGAGGGTATCTGTATAATTCTGCAGAGAGCAGGCAGGAAGTGGGGCTTTGAAAAGAGTGGGTTATGTTAAGCACAACAGTGGGAAATGCACAAAATGTTGCTCAGTTTTACTGAGGATAAGTCATTCAAAATCAGACTAGACACTGGAGCCAAAGGGAAGATGCTTGCAGAAAATGGAGGGGAAAGTCCAGACCAGACAATACCAGACTTTCAGGTTAATGCTATGCTCAAGAGTTTCATAATAAATTTAAACTGCATCATAGCTGTACTTTAGAGCAATTTAGTGGGGATTAATTTTCCTCTTACTGTTTGATCTAGTTAAGAATCATAGCAAATGACAGAAAGATCTTGGGAAAAGTTCCCAGGAGTAAGGACATGCTGTTTTACAGAACACAAAAATACATCATATGATGGGGACATTGTACCAAACATGATGTGACTGAGCAAACAGTGGAATGGAACAATGGCACTGCAGGAATGCATGGTGATACATTACCGTTTCAATTAGTTTTCTGTTTTCTTGCAGCTGCCTCTTGTCTTTAATTTCGTTGGAGGCCACCCATGTCTTTATTTGGTCTCGCAACCTCTGCAAACATAAAAGAAAACAATGTAAAACAAATTAAACTGATAGTGGTATGCTTGAGAGAAAGGGTTGTAATGTTTTGCTTTTTAATGTAAATCTATATTTAAACAGATTGATCCTGGATCTTTTTGAGAAAAAGGCAGTGTTATGTTTTTAAAGTTTACCAGAAAGCTAGAAGAAAATGTTTTAGTTCCAATATTGGGCTGATGCTTCTGTGACAGTCTCTTTATTCGTCTATTACTTTGAATACCAATAATTCTCCCTAAATGCTATTCTTCGCAAATATTTTAACAGAATCACAAATATCTTTTGCTATATAGTGGGAATTCAACTCAAAATAGCTTCTCCTTGTGTTCCGTTGAACACTTCAGACACTCTAAAAGCAATAGATTTCACCAAACTCTTTCTGTTATGTTAAACTTCTCTCCACCCTTCACACCACTGACTGTTTCTGCCAGAATTTTTTTGAAAGTTTCAAGCTTGAAAAAGACTGAGCTCAAACATTATTGTAATTTTCTTCCTTTAGAAACTTGGGAAGTACACAAGGCTGAACCAGATTAGTGATTTATTTTGAACCAAAATTTATTCATTTCATTCTACTACATCTCTTTGATACACACAGAGACCATCTTTAACATTCTTAGGTTCACCCATACCAGATATTTAATTCAAGCAGCCACATTAGAACTACAACTATGCGAGTAAGTTGGATAATGGGTATTAATTCTCCCTACTGCCTCTCCATTATCAACAAGGAACAAATTAAGAGTGTGATGTAATATTCTCCATTGCCTGGATGAGTACAGCTCCAACAACACTCAAGCAGCTCAGCACTATCTGAGACAAAGCAGTCTATTTGATTACCACCCAATCCTCCATTCTAGAAGTTCACTATACCATCAGTACACCATGCCTATAGTATGTATCAGTGGCAAAATGTATCACAACAACTTGCCATGAATCCTTTGAAACACCCGAGTCCCTGACCTCTACCATGTAGAAAGAATGGCATTGAGCACATAGAGAAATCATTAATTGTTATCTCCTCTCCAAGTCATACATTATCCTAAATTTGCAACATACTGCTGTCTCTTCATGTTGCTGAGACCAAACTATGGAACTCTCTGGCTATTAACATTGTGGGAGCAACTTCACCAGATGGACAGTCATGGTTTTAAGAATGCAACTTACCACCATTCCGGAGAACAAGAGACTGCAGATGCTGGAATCTGGAGCAACAAACAATCTGCTAGTCAAGAACTCAGCAGGTCAAGCAGCATATGTGGGAGGAAAGGAATTGCTGATGTTTTGGGTCAAAACCCTGCATCAGGACTGAGAGTGGAGAGATGAGATGGCTGGTATAAAGACAGGTGGCGAGTAAGGATTCTGAGGCAATTGGTGGATTGAGGAGGGGTATAGGATGACAGGCAGATAGTGCTAGGTAGAAGAGGTGAGTGGGAGTGGAGTTGGAAGACGTAGCAGGTGAATGAGAGATGGAGGTAGATAAAGAGAAAGGGGAAAGAGAGGAAAAAAATAGATGGAGCAGGGTGAGGAGGGGAGAGAGCTGCTGCAGGGAGATAAGCAGGAATACAAAGCACTACCAGTGATGGATTCTGATAAGGAGGTGAGAATGGGAACCATTAGGGGAGAGGTGAATGGCAGTTGGAACCAGATGGGGAGGGGGAGGAATGGATGGGGGAAGGGGGAGACATTCTGAAAGAGATAGCTGGAGAGATTGTGGAGGCATCTTTCAAAAATCACTAAATTCAGGAATGGTTCTGGAGGATTGGAAAATCGCAAATGTCACTCCACTCTTTAAGAAGGAAGAGAGGCAAAAGACAGGAAACTATAGGCCAGTTAGCTTGACTTCAGTGGCTGGTAAGGCATTGGAGTCCATTATTGAGGATGAGGTTTCGGGGTACTTGGAAGCACATGATAAAATAGGCAAAGTCAGCATGGTTTCCTTAAATGGAGATCCTGCCTCCTCCCAGACAGAACAGAATTCTGCTAGTCCTCACCTTTCACTCTATGAACCTCCACATCCAGCATATCATCCTTCGTCAATTCCACCAGCTGCAACGAGATCCAACCACCAGTCGCATCTCCTCCTCCCCACCTCTTTCTGCCTTCTACAGAGACCACTCCCTCTATGACTCCCTGGTCTGCTCATCCCTTCACACCCATCCCTCCCTGACCCCTACAACTTTCCCCTGTGCTTGCTGTAGATGTAACACTTGTTCTTACACCTTCTCCCTCACCACCATCTAAGGATTTAAACAGTCCTTCCAGGTGAGGCAAAGGTTCACATTCCATCTCCTTCAACCTCATCTACTGTATTTGGTGCTCCCGATGTGGGCCTTCTCTACATCTGCGAGACCAAGCACACACCTCAATGAGTTCCAGGCCCGCCATGACTTGGAGCTCTTCTGCCGTCATCTCCACTACTAATTCTTTGTCAAGAAGTCCTCACCCCCACTGATGACCCCTTCTCACATCTCCAACACTCCCCTTCCTCTTGGACACCCCCTTAGGGCCTTTTACCTTCTCTCGACCTTTGCATTTCCAATTGCTGCTGTGACATCAGCCGCCTCGACTTCTCCACTCCCCTGGCCCACTCTTACTTTGCCCCCTCCAAACACGCAGCCCTCCATTCACCGCACCAATCGCAACCTTGTCATCAAACCCAGACAAGGGCGGTGTCATTGTAGTCTAACAGACTGACCTCAGATACCTCCTCTTACCTGGACGATGACTCACCAACAAACACAGGCCATTATCTCCCTCACTGTCACAGATCTCATTACATGAGGAGATCTCTCCACAGCCTTTAACCTGATAGTGCCTCAACCTGGCACTTCCCACTTCTATCTTTTACCCAAGATCCTCAAACAGGACTTCCCTGGTAGGCACATTGTTTCTGTCTGCTCTTGCCCACTGAACCTATCTCCTCATACCTCGACTCCATCGTGTCTCCCCTTGTCCAGTCCCTTCCCACCTACATCTGGGACACCTTGTCCGCACCGTTTGGACAACTTCTGATTCCCCAGCCCCCACCGCTTCATCTTCACTATGGATGTCCAGTCTTTCTACATCTCAATGCAGGGTTTCAACCCGAAATGTTGATAATTCCTTTCTTCCCACAGATGCTGCTTGACGCGCTGAGTTCTTCCAGCAGATTGTAATCACCATTTTCTCAATGACTATTAGGAATGGATAATAAAAGATGGTCTTGCCAGTGATGTCCACATCAAAACCATCAAAACATTTTGTCTAGTCATTATCTAACCTGTTTATCAAATGCATCCTTCAACCAATCCTAAGTCCTTGCAATAACATGACCTGCCATTGAGTGGCTTTAACACATTAAGTTGAGGCCTGTATAATGCTGCAAATGCAGCATCTCAGCAGAACTTTTCAGCCACTGACAAACATGAAGACAATGGGTCTGACAGAATGTCAGAACAGTGCAAAGCTGCTCTGTTGTGTCACAATTCACAATTTCTTTCATATTCTCATCAGAATCATGGATTTCTGCTACATTCTAAGCCAAGAATCCTGTTAGCGATGTACATATATGATTGTGCCTTTATATTAACTTAACAATATGGCTAAACAGCATAAAGGTGCCTCACAGCAATGGGTAATAGGAAGGAGTATTAGAAAATGGAATGTATTCTGTGAAAAAAGAAACAGTGCTTTCACGCATTACTGTCATTTTGGTTGGAATCATGCTGCACATAAAACACATGCTGCATTCACTTATGCATTCCCATGCAGAATGTGGAAAGGTTCTGACACTATGAGAGTCTTGCAGATGCTAGATAATTTAACCTTCTCTGACACACGCTGGAAGTGAAGTTGCCAACCTTTAAGGGGATGGGGTGGGATGGGAAAGAAACACAAGCATTTTGCTGCAGAGATCAGTGGTGTAAACTCACAATCTGTCTGCATACACCAGTGATCTCCACTCTTCGACCAAGGGTTGCTGCACCAAACCTAGTAACTACCAGAAAGGGCAGCAAAGACAGTGCTCCAGGCAGTATGTGGTCAAAGAAAGCTTTGATTATTTTCTCTCACCTGTAGTTTCTTAATTTCCTTCTTCAGGTCAGCTTCATATTTTTCCTTCTGATTTGCATTTGCTGCGCTGTGAACCTGTTTACAAGAAGATTATTAGAAAGGGCCATTGCTCAACAAATGCTACCTCCCTCACCTCATCAGCTCTGCGCTCCTAGGGCTTCTGTTTATTCTAGGACCAGCTAAAATGGAGCTTTGATAACTAAGTTATGATATTTAGCATTGTGCTAAGTAATCTACCAGTTTCTTATGTGTTAATTTGCAATTGAATCTGAGGGAAATTGAAGGGAATGTGAGGAAAAATAAAATAGGATCTGTATACGATTATCTGAAATGGGAATTTGATAATTAGCACAAACTCAGTGGGCCACAGGGCCTGTTTCTGTTCTGTATAGCTCTGTGACTCTAGATAGCACAAAATCCTCAGCAAGTATATTTAAGAAACTGACTTTAAAGCAATTAGATTTTTTTAGAAATGGTGAATCTCTCTTCTAACACTTCTTTTCAAAATGTTCCATCACCACACCCATTCCAAACCTCAAAACCCACCATCTCCATAAACTATTTTAGTTGAGGTAATACAGCAGCTTCTTCAACTGACAACAAAGCTGAACAGACCAGCAGCATTTTCTTTTTTGGAAGGTAGTTGAAGCTACACATGTAGTCTTGTATCATCAGTGTACAAGTGCTCATTTTGATTAGTTTGCTTACCCTGCAAGAAGCACCTCCATTTGCAGCAGCTGAATTTAGATAATTTCACTAGCTTTAATGCTTAGAGGCATCAGTTCTGATGATATTCATTGCTCATGGTCCCCTCTTGTTCCCTTCCAATCAGGCCATTAAATGCTACATAAAAATGGGGTATCAGGGTTTCTAACCCTGAGGACCGTTAACTAGAATGGGGGAGCAGTGACAATGATGGACAGAAATGGATGGATATAATGAATGGGGATGAGTGAATGGGGATGGACAGAGATGCCTTTGGATATACACAGGACTTAGTTCTATGAACACAAAATCATGTTTAATGAATCTAATAGAATTTTGAGTATGAAAGTAGTAAAGCAAAAAGGAGGGAACTAGATGATGCATTATATGAGTTTTCTAAAAAGTATTTAAAATACCACACAAAAGAATCTTAAACAAAACAAAGGTCCAACATGAGGGTAACATATTAGCATTGAAAGAAGAATGGTTAAAAGACAGAAAATAGAGAATGAGTCATTTTTATGCTTGTCAGTCTGTTGCCATAAGGTTTCCAAAGGAATCAGTACTGGGTCTTTGGCTATATATAGTATGTATCAATGATTTGGATGAGGGAATTTAGTGCAATATCGCCAAATTTGCTGTCAATTCTAAACTATATGAAAAAGTGCACTGTGAAGTTGATGGAAAGTCTGCAGAAGGCCTTGCAGGTTAAGTGAGTGGGAAAGAAGGTGGAAGATGGAGATAATGGAGTTAAGTGCAAGGTTATTCACTTTGGCAGGACAAACAATAAAAAAAAACTGGTAGGAGTGTACTGGTACCACACAGAGCACTGATTCAGGATAGTGCTTTTGGTGCTGGAGTCTGAACAGGTTTGGACCCACCTATACTTTAAATTCAGTCTGCATGCTGCTCTGCCAGGAACCTGGCATTCCTGTAGCAACAAAGCTGTAATCTCATCACTGCATGGCTTGATGTGGAACGAACCACTGAGGCACTGTGGTTGGGAAAAGTGGTGCAGATGTGGGTTCCGGGGCGCTCCCAGCCAGTACAAGAATCGTGGGCCATTGCTGAGGACAAGCAGCAGCTACCCCATGTATTGACAGACCACCCAGATTCCACAGTCTCTCCGTTTATCATTTTTGGATCTGAGGGCAACTCTCCCCATCCCTTTTCTTGGCTGTACAACTTTCCCCAGCCTGGTTTGTGCCAGGTTCCTGATGCATTATCAATAAAATGATGTAATGACCCCTTTTAGCGCTGATCCCATTTGCGCTCCCAGACAGGGAATTTCGCCTGACAACTAAGCAAGTTACCAATTTGCAGTGGAATCCTGGGTTGTAGGCTCTAGAACTGCAGATAATATATGCAGGTATGGAAAACAACTGGGAAGAAGATATGCAAGTTGGTGGTTGTATAAAAATAATGCCTTGCTGAAATTATACTGGGTTTTGGTGAGACAAACTTCAGAACATGGTGTACAGTTCTGATCTCCATACCTCTGGAAGGATATACAATACTTGACTGAGTAGTCAGTAATGCACTGATTCATTAAACTGATCGTTGGGGTCTGAGGGTTGTGCTGTGAATACAAAGTGAGCAGAATTGGCCAAGATTAATTGGAATTTGTAAGAATGAGGTATGCAAGATTCTGACAAGATTTGACAAGGTTGATGTTGAAAGGCTCTCTCCTCAGGCTGAAGAATTTGGAATGGAGGACAATCTCTGGATATGGGTACAGCCATATACAACCAAGATGAAGAGAAAGGGGACTGGGGCACAGAGGAAATTGAGAGTGGCCAGATGCTGCCTATGGATGGGCTGGGGCTGCTTATGGATCGGCAGAGGTGACTGGGAACAGAAGCAACCACATTGTCACAACAAACCTGATTATTTCTACTTCTAAGAGATAGTATGGTATTATGAAACACACAGGAGTACAGTGTAAGATGCAAAATATTTAAGAATGGTTTGCTCCTAGTTTGAAAATAGGAATGCAAGGAAATGATCCCAGTCAGTAAATAAGTTAGAGCAGGGGCTGCCAAAGTGTGCTCAGTGCACTCTTTAGGTTATGCAAGATAAATGGTGAGGTGGGAGGTGGAAGATGGGGGGGCACTGGTGAGATACCAGTCAAAGTTGAGTTTTGCAGACTTGGTTTTCATTATTAAGTGGTGGGTTTTTGCTTTAGTTGCGATCATAATCGAAGGCAAATCCAAAGATGAACTAACAATGTTTGATTTACTCGGCTTCTTCTTATAAATGTGCACATACAGATCAAGCATTTTACAACAGACTCAAGTAACTCAGAACAAGAAACTCTATTCTCTATTCTACAAAGAGCCAAAGCTGCAATGAAGAACACACTCTGTGGTGTGTTCGTTCTCCTAGCTTTCTTTCTATTAGTACAGAAGATATCTTGTAACAAAACCGTATAAACAGCCTCCACAATTACAAATATGAAATTCAAAAACACACTTTGAAGACAAAATAACAGTTTTTGTTTAACTGGTCAAAAGAGTACTCATTCGATTTAATAGTGTAAATGATATATACTGTATTTATATATCATTTACACAATTATTTAAAAATAACAAATGCCTTGAGAAATAAGTTAAATTAATAACTGTTATGCTTCTTAATATGGCTTGTTCTTTCAAACTTCATTCAAGTGTGACTGGATGCAGACAGAAGTTATTTGATTACGAACTGAGGCAAAGGCAGTTTTGGGGGGAGGGGGTGGTGGTGGGAAGCAGTTGGCAAGGGAGGCACAAGTTTGTTAGCACATTTAGGTTAAACTATCTAAGCCAGATATTGAAAGGATAAAACAATATACTGTTTTCACAAGGGATTAACAGAATGGGGCAGCTTTAAGGATATTTTAGCAGTCTTTAATAGAAAAATATTTGGCATTTAAGAGATTAAATGTTATATGTATGCTGATGGGGTATAACTGGCAAATCTAGAAAAGGGTACACAATGAAGAGACTGTTGACCTTTGAGCTCAGTACAGAGCAGCCAACTTTCACCAACTCTACCTTTTGCCAGATGTCTTCAAAGGTTTCTACACCCTCACTGACTTTCTTCAAACAGCGGTCAATTTCTCCTGCAGGATAAAAAATTAAAGGATTAGCATTTCTTTTGAACTGAAGTTTCCACATGAGCTTGTAATGGTCAATTATTCTAAATTACATTAAATCTGATGGAAACTGAATTTGGAAAGTCACCCCACCTCTAATCAAAGCCTTGAAGAATAACTTTATATAATCTAGGTACACACAGCAGTTTATGGGATCACAATCACTCATTGTGATTAAAAAACAGCACAGAGACAGCCAAAAGTTCACTTACATCCATATTCCAAATAATATAGAATTGTATCTGGTATATCAAACACCACTCTGCAGTCAATGAATCATTTTAGTGGAATACTTTTCTCAATGCCTCTTCTCAAATTCCTCACATTTCTTGCTCAGTGGGATCACAATTCTTGCTCAGCAGGATCACACTTCCTGCTTGACTCCAGCATTGCCTACTCTGTTCTAAGTGCCTCCTACTCAGCCCCTCTGCATTGCTTTCTTCTCCTTTCCCTGTTACACCACTTCCTCCTCAGCCCATTGAACAACTCCTGCACTGACTTTCCCCTCAGAGAGCCTGCTTGAACTCTACAATACCTATAATGCACTCATTTGTAAAATTTAGAGTATGGGAAACTCTCTTCACATTGTGTTTGCAGAGCAAGGACTACACCCAGCATCTATTGATCATTGTCAAATCTTCCGTCGTAGCCTTTTACTGAACCTCTTATTAATATCATCCTTGATCAGAATAATTCCTAGTAGCTTATCAGCCACAAGTTCTCTTGGAAGTTTATTATGCCCCATCC
Organism: Rhina ancylostomus; assembly: GCA_030265395.1. Classification (NCBI taxonomy): domain Eukaryota; kingdom Metazoa; phylum Chordata; class Chondrichthyes; order Rhinopristiformes; family Rhinidae; genus Rhina; species Rhina ancylostomus. Next base: position 12,086,085 of record JARFYF010000067.1, read on the forward strand.
GTAGATTGACAACCAAATAGAATTTTCAATCGAGGCATGAAAATAATAAGATGGCGCTCTGAAAGTCCCTTTGCCTTCTATTAAGAATTGATCTTGGATTTTTTTTAAAATCAGCCTTAATTAACTTTTCATTCATCTTTTACTTCTGCTGACCCTATCACTGGAGAATGTAAAAGGCAGCTCAACACAGAGCAAGACTTGGTGATTAGGGTGGATAAAAGCAAGGGTAGATCACATTCAATAAGAATCCCAAGGGAAATTGATAGAGTGAGTATGGAGGAACTTATAAAGTGCAATTACCATTAACCTGATGATGTTTTCTAATCCTGAATAGTTACCTGATTGAACAACATGAGGAGATTTGCCCAATGGTCTGTATCAGGGAGATCAAAAATCTGTCATGTTCTCCAACAAATTCAGGCATCTTTTATCACAGTTCTTGCACGGGCAGACATGCAGACATTTTATATTTTAGATCAGGGTGTTTGAAACAGTACTAATACACCACGTGCTATTCATCCTTCCTAACAAAATGTCATAATCCACACAATAGTATCTTACCTTGTAACTTCCTTTTATCAGCCATGACTGAACGATCAGTCAGTGCCTTAAAACCATGCTCCAGTGCGCTGCAAGAGAGGATTTACAGTCAGCAACTTTACAGATCATAAAAGACAGCCATTAGGATGAAACATACAGGAGAAACCATAACAGGTAACTCTTATCAGTCAGAAATGTAATCAAGTACATAACCCCATGCACTATAATTGACCCTCAGCGCAACACACTGTAATATACCTCGACCCAATACACTGTAACAGTCACAGGGTGACACATTAACAGGGACATTAATGTTCAAGATATCACTATCCAATTCACTGTAACCCAGATAAAGTCTGGCACTTTGTAACAAAAATCTAACAGGACGACATACTTTGAAGTATCACGATCCAATATGCTGTAATGACAACAATTTGACACACTGGAACAAAGATACGAAAGCCTTACAAAGGGCCAGGTCATCCAGCAGTTAGTGCTTCAGGTGCTGGCGCTTAGCTTCGTTTTGGGCTGGAAAGATAGAATCACTAACAAAAAGGATCCCTCACAAAGATGCTGGCACAAAGGAATCTTCTGGCTTTCATGATGGCGGGTGATTTCTGATGATAGACACGCCAAGGTTTTTCAGTGCAATTAGAATGCAGAGCAGAGGGAGGCTTCACTAAGTGAGATCCCAGTTAAGAACAGGATCCTTAGCTCAGTTTGGGTCTTGACTGACGGCATAGGGAAACTACATTTCACTTTAATATTTTACTTTCTAGATCCTATGATTGAGATCTGCAGAATTCAAAATCCATTCGTCAGGGAACTGCTTACATAAGAAGTGAGTGGGAAGGCCACAAATATGCATTCATTCACTGACTGAAGCACATCCATCACTCGCCTGCTCTTCTCCAAGTATCCTTCCTACCTGCCTTTTGCAGATAGAAACCATCTATGCCAGGAACAGTATCTAAGAGGGAAAGGAGGTGACATGTTCCCAAAGGTGAGGCATATTTTTCTACCCAGACCCATCCAATCTATCTTTCTGAAGCCTTGCACAACACACAATTTATTTCTCACCTTAAGACCACTGACTAATAATAATTCCTGACAACATATATGTTCCTGCAACCTTTTATTGTCATGCATGCCTATTACACTGAACATCAAGTGGTAATTTCATATCTCATCGTTCAAAGCCAAGAATTGAGAGTGGTGGAAAAAGAAGTGCCATGGTATGACCGAGATAATTTCAGTACAGAGCTGGCTAGATATTGCAGCCACTTGGTCAGCCCAAGCTTAAGTTATCACTGAACTAGCTGACATTGCTACTTGAAAAATGATTTATGTTAATAAAATAATTTGGGGGAAGTTATAGATTGAATATATTATGATAATGCGCATAACAGTATGAAATTCTTGGATACATGCTTAACAGCACACCTTCCCTTAGACTGCACGTCATAATGACCTTTTGCTCCGTCATGTACTAGTCAAATTTCCGATGCTTTCTTACAGTTGGTTATCAACTACCTGATTTTCTTAAAATTATAATTGGGATTCATTTTGTAAGTGGATTAATTTATTTAAGATCTGGACTTGACTGTGATTCCTATCAAAATTATAATAATGAAAGAAAAATAACTGAATTTCAGCAGTTTTCAGCTATTCACATGACAGACATGAATGGTTGAGTTCAGCTGAAATTCACCCTTTGGGTTACTCTATGCCTTCAAAACCATGTTTTCTTTTGGAAAGAGGGTGAAACAGTGAGGATAGTCACCGCTGCACACCAATAAGACCAGAACTGTCTGGGATTTATGGGTAAAAAGGACTACAAAGCTCCCTTGGGAGTCTGACCCAGTTGGTGATACCTTGTAGGCAATGTGAGTTGCAGCCATTAATTCCAGTTAAGAAGCCAGCAAATGGCAGGATGGAAATTCCAGCCCATGTTATTAGACGACACAGCCTGTGCCTACAC
>JARFYF010000067.1:12150470-12165472 GCA_030265395.1 Rhina ancylostomus
GCCGCACTGTCGGAGGGGCAGTACTGAGGGAGTGCCGCACTGTCGGAGGGGCAGTGCTGAGGGAGTGCCGCACTGTCGGAGGGGCAGTGCTGAGGGAGTGCCGCACTATTGGAGATGTGTTGCTGAGGGGTGCTGCATAGTTGGAAGTGCAGCAATGAGGGAGCGCTGCACCGTTGGAGGAACTATCTTTCATGTTATGCTCCAAATGGAAGCTCCACTTGCACCTCAGCTGGGCATAAAAGATCCTGTGGAACTTTCAAAGAAGAAAAAGGAAGTTCACTTGGGTAATGTATCCTGAGCCAATATTTATCCCTCATCAATATCACATAGTGCTGAAGGGATCCGACTACAGGCTGTCCCCGGGTTACGAACGGCTGACTTACTATGTACAAACGAGCTCCCATAATATTATTAAATTCAACAGTCCAACATATGTATATATGTTCGATCCTATAAATGGCAGAACCAGCTTCCCCCCTCTCTCCACTTCCAGTGATTGTTCTTTCTTATCAGTCTTATGTGTTTTTGATTCCGTTCATTACAACACAGTGGAGGTGCAGTTACGTATCGACTGATTTTTGTGTATTTTCCAACCTACGGACAAAATCAACGTGTGGATGTCTGTAAAGACAGAACCTGTTCATTTCTCGAGGACAGGCTGCATTCACAAATTGGCTGCCGCATTTCCTGCATTGCAAAGTGACTGCAATTCATGAAGGGATGCTGAAAAAAACTGCATACGTGCAATTCTTTATCAGACTGTGCTGATTGCATCCCAGTGTTCAGGCAATCAATAATCGAAACCTAAACCAATGCACCCATCAGGACCATCCTTTGTAACCTAAATTAGAACATTGTCTCTGACAGCTGACCACCAACTGAGTTATAAAGGGAACTTCTTGTTCGTTACAGACAGCCACAGGATGAAACTAATGATTAATTCCCAGGATGAGGGATATAAATGGAGAAGTTCTTGTTCCCGATACATAGCAGCTCTGTAAATGACACCTCCAGTCTGTGCTTCTTATTCAGTAACAGATGGCAGAAGGTACAAGCAAGTTGCCAAAGCAAACCTTTACATCTGACTGAAAGGGAAATCCAGGTGAAGAACCAACACAGCCAACCAGAGCGATGTCACTGTTAGATAAACTGGATTAGGAGTGAGAGTATTAAAGGGGAAGCCATAGATCAGTCAGACGTTCTCCAGGCTCTGCACAGAGCTGACACACACTTGGACCTGCAGCGTTTTACTGTAAGTATGGTTTCATTTAGTTATCTGTCTCAACCAATCAGATCAGGGACCTTGAGAACTTACAAACCACATTGGAAACTTATTGCAGGAGATGGTGCATCTGACAACACAGCATTGCCCGTCCAACAGTAGAGCATTCTCTTTGTTCTGTTCCACCAGCAGTGCATCACGCCTTTAGCACTGCTCCTCCAACACTGCAGCATTCTCCAGCAGTGCAGGGCTCCCTCAGCACTGTCCCTCCAGCAGGGCAACACTCCCCAATAATGCCCCTCTGACACTGAAGCGACCCCTCAGTCTTCTCAGGCAGTGCCTTGGGGTTGAGGATGACCCGTTTCCACTCTAATTCTCTGGGTTTTGAGGTGACTGATGAGGCCAATGTGGGAAGATACTTGAGAGGGTGGGAGAGTAACTCAGGAGGTAGCTCCCTCCTTCCACTGTTTGCTCAGGGTTTCCGTGTTCCCAACCCAGGAACCCAAAATTGTCGATACGATCCTGAGTATTCCTTCTCCACTTTGAGATGTCACGGGCCAGAGATTCCCGAGAGTCAGTGGGGAATGGTGCATTTTTTCAAGGAGACTTTGAGCACATCCTTAAACCATTTCCTCTCTCCTGTGATAGAGCTTGGAATAGAGGGTCTGAGAAGGATCTGCTGGGGGAGCTCAGAGAGGCCATAATTACGACTCTCATCAAGAAAGGAGGCAAATCCGATGGTGGTACCTTCAGAGGGTCTCCCAGCTGTCTGCCGCAGGGAAGATCAGCACCAGGGTCCTCCTTACCCACCTCCTCTCACAACTGCAGTGGGAATTTCATCCATCCAGTGGTGCAGTGGGCATTGTCTTTACCACATGATAACTCAAGTGCAGGGAAATGTAGGAAACAGCATCACCTTCTGTGTAGGGAACTCCCAAGAGAAAAGGGGAAATGTAGAGAACAGCACCACCTTTTCAACCCTCAGCTGGGAGGACCTCCCTTAAATCTGGCAGTAATTTGTGTCCATCTTACGTATGCTTCAGGATGACATCAGTGACTTTTAAGTCCAAGATGTGTTCTCTGTAAGTAAATCAAAAGAATGAATTGGAATCAAACAATTACAATTAAAATTAATTTCACGCAAAACATAGAGACTAAACAAAAGGAAGTAGTGAAGACACAGCAGGTCAGGCAGAACCTGTGGTGCGACATACAGTGTTAACATTTAGGGTCAATCACTTTTCATCAGGTTCAATGAAGAATAATCAACTGAGTGATCACATGCTAGCATTTCATCAAAGCATTCAGAGATTATATGGTCTTTGGAACCATAATCTCCACAGTAGAGCACAGATACTCTTCACCTTAGCCTGTTCAATCTCTGTGGAGCATAGGAGATAGTCATAAATGTAAATGTTGTTGATACCACACTGAAAGATTAGTAATGATTACTAATTAGAACTGATTACTGATTAGAAAGAAATGATTACAATGGTTTGATTTCCATCTATCCAGCTCCCTGGGATACAGGTAAAGTTGCTGCCTCACAGTAACTGCCACCTGGGTTCAATCCTGCCCTTGGGCGCTGTCTGTGTGGAGTTTGCACATTCCCCCATGACTGTGTGGGTTTCCTCCGGGCTCTCCAGTTTCCTCCCACACCCCAAAGACGTGGGTTGGCAGGTTAATTGGCCACTGTAAATTCCTCCCTAGTATGTAGGTGAGTGGTAGAATCTGGGAGGTGTTGGTGAGAATGTGGGTACAATAAAATGGTGTTAATGTAGGATTGGTGTCAATGGGTGGTTGATGGTTGGCACGAACTTGATGAGTCAAAGGACATGTTTCTGTGCTGTGTCTCTCTTTGACTCCACATAGTGATCTAAGTTTCCACTGCATGATTCCTACTGAGCTCAGTCCTTGTGGAGACCAAGTCCCTTCCTCAACTGAAGACACCCTTCATTGGGCAGCACAGTGGACAATACCAGGTATTGCTGGTCCCTCCGAGCTCCAGTCGCCTGGGTTCAAGCCTAACCTCTGATGCAGCCTGTGTGGATCTTGCACATTCTCACTGCAATCTGTAGGTTTCCTCCATATTCTCTGGCTTCTACATCCAAAGATGGAGACCCAAAAGACTGCAGAGGCTGGAATCTGGAGCAAAAAACAATCTGCTGGTGGAACTCAGTGGGTCAAGCAGCATCTGTGGGGGGAAAGGAATGTAGGTTTTCAAGCCAAAAATTCCTTCTACCCCCACAGATGCTGCTTTCCCACTGAGTTCCTCTGGCTGATTGTTTGTACATCCAAAGATATGCTAGTTGGCAGGTTAGGTAAAAACAGAACATGCAGCCCTAACAAAAGGTCTTCAATCTGAAAGTTAACCCTGTTTCTCTTCTCTCAGATGCAGCCTGACCTGCTGAGTACTGACAGCATTTTCTGTTTTTGTTTTAGATTTCCAGCATCTGCAGATATTTTTTGGTTTTCACTGGTTGGCAGGTTAATTGGTTACTGTAAATTACCCCTAGTGTAGGTAGAATGGTAGGGGATTCAGAGTGGGGTTAATGGGCATATGAAAGAGACCATGTTTTAGGGAAGTGTGGAGTAAAGGCACTGATTGGAATACTCCAAGAGCCAGCATGGACTCCATGGACTGAGTCACCTTCTTGTATGTCATGGGAAATTTAAAAAAAATAAACAATATTATAATGTGAGGCACTATCATCATTCCAAATGGGATAGACTCATTAGAGTTAAAAGCAGAAAATGTCAGAAACACTCATCAGATCAAGCAGCATCTGCAGAGAGAGAAACACCACAGATAAACTTTAAAGCATCCCTCCACCGCTGAACTTTAGTTCTCTGCCTTTTAGTGGAGATACAAATTAGCTGTGACTGAAGAAACTAACAGAACAGACTCAATGAACTGAACTGCTTGCACCTGCCCTCTGTCTGGATTCAGCCCAGCATTCTGTGGGTTAATGATCCAAGACCCAGTCAAGAATTAAGAGTCAGGATAGTGCTGGTGCTTGTTGAGACTTAAAATGCTTACAAGCAATGCTGTACATTTAACAGCAATATCATCGGTCTCACTGCTTTGTAGTTCTGAATGGGTGATGTTCACTTGCTCATTGTGTGCCATAATGTGACTGAGCCCCAGAAAATCTCATATTCTCGAAAATGAACGAATCATGAATGGATTCTTCACTATTTAGCTCACAGGGTATTACAGCACAGAAGCAGGCCCTTCAGCCCACCATGAGCATGCCACCCATCAAGTACCCAACTGTACTGATCCCAGTCAGCAGCACTTGGTCCCTGGTCTTCCGTGTCTTGGTGATTCAAGTGCCCATCCAGATACTTTTTAGATGTGGTGGGAGTACCTGCTTCTTTGGCAATATGTTCCAGATTGCAAGCACCTCAGGGTGAAAATATTTCCCTCACATTCCCCCACCCCCTTCTCTTACTCCTCACCTCAACCTATGCCCTCTCAGACATTACAGAGAAAAGTTTCTCCCCATCCACCCAATCTATGCCCCTCATAATTTTTGTGTACATCCATCAGATCCCTCGTCAGCCTATGCCTATGATCCCACTTCACACAGAGCAGCAGAACTTTTCATGATTATTTTCATTGTTAAGAGTCCTGCACCCTCTCTCTTTGGACCCAGTTATTTCTATGTGTGGAAAGCAAAGCCTATCACCTATTGGGGTGAGAGAAACTGGGATTTTCAGGATAGTTGGCCTGTAATTTTGACTCTTGTTTTCTCTCTGCACAGATGCTGAGTACTCCCAGTGCTCTCTGCTTTCGTGTAAGTGAGATTTAGCCTTCCGAAGGAGAGTTGTTCACAGCGACTCAAGGGTCCTTCACCGCGTGTGACTGTTCAACGTGAGTTTGCTGCTGATAATGAGGATTACCTGAAATCAGAATCAACAGTGGACACGTGCTCCTGTGATACTGGATGAGCAGCTCAGCAAGATGATTAGTCAAATCCATTAAGTGAAATTAAATCCTGAAATGCTATTACTGGGTGCCTGAAATGGGGCCGATCAGCACTGATTTATTTCAGGCTCTAATTTGGATGTAAATCTGTAGTAGCATCAGGGTCCAAATCTGGCATATCCTTCTGTTCATGGTATATACAAATAACTTAAACATAGGGGCCTAGGTAAGGGTTTGACCAAATCTGGCAGTGAGGTTGATGGCGAGGAAGAAATTTGTAGGGTGCTGGATTGTGCCAAAGGATTGGTCAGGTAGATGGAAAACTCATTCAAATTGTGGAAAATCATGTGGAGAGAAGGAGAAAACGAGGCAAGGGAATACACAACAAATGGATGCTAAACAGTGTAGAAGCATTGAAGTGAATGACCACGGAAGACAACAGAGGGGGCAGGAAAATGTGGCTAAGAATGAAGAATACTTATTGACCAAGGTTTGGTCTATAATAACAGGACAGGCATGCTAGAACTGTATAAAACATTAGTTCACCCGTAGTCAGAGTTCTAACTATTGCACCAATGAAAAGATGGTATAGCAATAGAAGAACAGACAAAAGACTGCAAGGATGTTGTTAGTGTGGAGAATTATGGTAATGGGGAGAGACTGGCATGGCTAGGGTCATTATACTTTGGAACAAAGATATTTGAGGAAAGATTTAACTGATGTGTACAGCATTCTGAGAATTTATGTCTGGTAAACAGAAAATACCCACATCCCTTTCAAGAGAAGTCAATAATGAGGAAACATAGTTAATTGGTAGAAAGATTGGAATGGAGTTGAGGAAAAGAGTAGAGAGGGTTTGGGCGGCTACTTGATGAACCACAGACCGGCACCTAAGGTGGGATTAGTCATTGTTTCTTGAGATTCAGTGCCCCCTTTCCCAAACCCTGGAATTTCCCTTGGATACTAGGATCCTAATACTAGGATGAGATCAGCTTCAAATGGAAATTTAATAATTGCTGGGAAAAGATCAAAATATTGAAGACAAACAAGGTTAGACTGAGTGGGACATTAAAGTGTATAGTGAGAACAGAATGGACAGACTGAAGAGCTGGACTTAGGGGAGTGAGGAAGATCAAGGTGATACTGGGTGGGTTTTGGGAATGAAGATAGAATGGTATCACATGGAGCGGTAATGAAGGGCATGGGAAACAAAGGAGAGTGGGGTCAGTGGACGGGATACTAAAGGGAATATGGGGACTGAGGGAAGAATGGGATTAGATTGTGGGATATTAAAGAACATGGAGTGTGACAGAGAGTGGGACTAACCAAGGTAGCTCACGTGGAGAGAAACGTGGAGTGCACATGTTATGGTCTGGATGTTTTGTTTCTTTAGTGGAACTTTCTGCAATATCCTTGTCTTTTTTGTTCAGTGCGAGTCAAATCAGTGGCGAATGACGTTTTAATTTTCCAGTTTAAATTACTTTTCCATAGATGTGTTTTTTTTCTGGAGAAAATCTGCTTATAGTTTCAGCCTTTGACAAATCTTAGCTTAAAGTACTTATGAGAGAGAGACTGAGAGAGCACACTAGTGAGAGAGCTATCATCCATTAAGCTGTAAATAGTCCAATTAGCCTAATCCAGTAAAGTACGAAGACTCAAAGAATTACACTAAACAAAGTTACAGAGGATGAGATCAAAATAAACACAACACTTTAATTTTGATTTTACATGGTCAGAAACCTTGTGTGTGTTACGAAACTCTATTTTAACCAATGTAGCTGCTTGTACTATGAGTGCTCTGGCTCAGATTGTGTATCTGTCTCAACACTTATGTGATAGCCAAACACTCATTGCCTGAAATTATCACTCTAACCCCTCCCAGGAATAAACAGCCCAGTCCTCTGTTGAGAAAGCTCAGAGGTGAGATTTTACTGTCACTTTTGCCTTTCATTGCACTTTCAGAATTCATTGATTAATATGTTGTAGATTGTCTCTGTGTAATCCCTCACCTTACTAAACTGTGCATTTTACTGATGTGCTCCTAAATTCTTTTCTATATTACACTGACAGTCCTTTCCTCAGCAGAATAGAGTCTAAATACAGAAGATATCTCCTTGAACTCTCTCTCTCTCTCTCTCTCTCTCTCTCTTTAAATCCCCCTCTTAAAACCTACCTCTTTTATTCACCCCATGGTCATATCTCCATTGTGTGTCTGGTGACTTTTGTTAGATTATGTTACAGCAATCTTGTCCATGCTTAATGCATTTCCAATTGCATGACTTGGCTTAGCATCTTGAAAAGTGTGTTAAATAGTAAATCATTGAAAGCCAGACCGGCCAATAAGTCTTGCAGATTAAAGAGAGATTACTGCTATGAAACAGCAGGGTTATAGACAGTCAGCTACACTGAGGGGCCACGTACCGAGCACCAGATTTCAAAAGCAGACACTCTGTTCTGAGCTCTCTGATGGGAGGACAGAGGAAAAGGTTCAAGGATGTGCTCAAAGCCTCCTTGAAGAAATGCAACATCCCCACTGACTCCCAGGCATCTCAGGCCCATGACCCCTTGAAATGGAGAAGGAGCAGTCGAGATGTTATCAAGAACCTCGAATCCATGCACTGGGATCAAACAGAAGCTCTGTGTAAGTAAGAAGGAGCCCACCACCTCACAAACGACCCACTCGCCTGCCCCTTCAGGTACCCCCTGCCCCACCTGTGCAAGTGTCTGTGGTTCACACATTGGCCTCATCCAACACCTCAGAACCCACAGAACAGAGTGGAAGCAAGTCATCCTCGATCCCAAGGGATTGTCTCAGAAGAAGGGGAAGAAGAAACAATGGAGGCTTTCCACACTTAACCAGACAGAACAAATCTGCGAAATGAGAATCTAGGCACATATATTGCAACAGTGCGCATAACCTTCCACATACTGGATTTTATAGATGTTATCCATAAACTCTGGTAACTTGTCCTGAATTTGGGGAACTGGAGGGATGGGATTTGAGTTGGCCATCCTTTCAGGGGGAACCTTCTGCTCTGACTATGAATTTTTTTTCTCGCTTCCAGTGAGATCCGTGGGAAGATTTTACTGCCTCACCGATAACATTCTGTGAGCATGAACTCCATCAATACACCGACCAACATAGCTGGAGGCCCCACCTCCCCCAGGAAAGGGCCACCAAAGTTCAAACAAAGAGCAACCCGGCAGTTCAAGAGCAAACCCCCAAAGGCGGGCGTGAAAGGGTATGAGCCTGTTTGTATATTGGAGCTTGGGGAAAATTACATTAATTTTCTTTGTGACTCGTGTGTGGTTTCAGAATGGGGCAACACCAAAACACAGCCTTCACCTCCTAGTGATGGGCAACATTCATTCTGTAGCCTCCCAATACAGTACCGGTATGGCATGAAGACAGTCAGCGTGGACCTGCCTTCCTCCCTACTCAGCATATTGCTCATTGGGGTATTTAATCCACTAAGTGCACTGGTTGGTTGTCCAAATTTTCAACAAAGAAGCAGTCATTTCTAAGCCTGTTTGGCTCCATTATCTGGAAAACTGAGTCCAGTGCATGCAAGGTCGAGTCAATGAGTTGGAGACACCAAGAATTGTAAAGATGCATCCACACAGAGGGTTCACCGTGGATGAACCTTCAAATTGAATTTTTAAAATTGTTCAGAAAAGTTACAACTCTTCTGCACAGTTTTATTATTCAATTTGCAGGATGTGGGTATCGTTGACACACTATCATTTGTTGCCCATTCTTAGCTGGCTTTGAGAAGATGCTTCTTAAACTACTAGTGGGGACAGAATTCCCATAGTTTTGCAAGGTAGAGAGATCCAGGATTTAAATTCAGATGATGAAGACTGTAATAAATTACCGGGCTGGGATTGTGTGCATTTGGAGAAGAATCCCAGGGGTTGGTGCTGATGTGCACTTTCTACCTCTGTCCTTCTTGGTGGTGGAGGTCACAGAGTTAGGCTGTCACTTGCCACACAGTGCTCAGTCCTCAGTCTCTCAGCTGCGATTGTAACCACAGCAATTATATGGCTGGTCCAGTTGAATTTCTGGTAAATGGTTACCACAGGATATTGATTGTGGAGAACTGGACAATCAGAGAGCGTTCCATTCCTTCATTAATTTTCCTTACAACTTAATTCTCCCCACGTTCCCTACAAATCTACCAGTCCTATTAGAGTGACCAATTAACCTACAAACACATCTTTTGTGATGTATGAGTGGTCACAGTGGAGAATGTGCAAACTCCACACAGACAGCACGTGAGGTCAGGCTTGAGCTCGCTGGAGCTGTGAGGCAGTGGCTCTACTAGCTGTACTGCTTTGTTGCCCTGGGTTTGATCCTGACCACTGGGGAGCTTTCAATTCCTTTTGTGCTGTGTGATATTCTGCAGGTGATCAGGGATATGCTGGTTCACCAAGGTGTCAGACTGATTTATTCTCATTCTCCTGCAGGTTTGGTGATGACATTCCTGGGATGGAGGGACTAGGCACAGGTACGTACACGGATTATTCCTAGCCGTTCACTGACAGCCACTGGTGAACGAGGCTCTCCATGGTCAAACAAACCACTGACACTTCAGCATGACCTCTTGTCCAAGGCACTGGTAAAAGAGTCAGTGCTTTAAAGATCAGCAAGGAAAAAACTGATGTCGATCCATTTTGGAAGGAAGGATGAGGAGGGACGACATTGATGATATAGCACAGTTCTAGAGTGTGCTGGAGCAGAGGGCCTGGACTAACTATATGCATAAATCTTTGCAAGTTGGAGGATTTGGTGGTTAATAACATATGGAATATTAAACTTCCTAAATAGAAGCACAGAATATGACAGCAAAGAGGTTATGTTGAATCTTTATAAAACACCGGTTGGGTCACAATTGGAGTATTACTTGTAGGAAGGATGTGAAGAAGAGAGAATTGAGAAAATATTTATTAGAATGAGGAATTTCAACCATGAGCTGAAGTTGTTCTCATTGGAACAAAGAAGGTTGACAGGAGGTTCAGTAGAGGTGCAGAAGATCATGGTGGTTTTAGATAGGGATGGATTGTTCCCATCAGTGCAAGGTTCAATGACCAGAGGACACAAATTGTTTGTGAGGGACCAAAGATTCACAGAAACATCTTTTGTTGCAGAGGATGGTTGGTATCTAGAAATGCTGCCTGCACACAGATGATAGAAACAGAGTCAATATGGGATTTCAAAGGATAGATGGATATCTTTATCAGTCACATGTACATCAAAGCACACAGTGAAATGCATCTTTGGCACAAAGATACAGGAGTGGAAAGGTACTTAGAGAATCTCTATCAGGAGCCAGCATGGCCTTAATGGATCAAATGGTCTCATTCTTTGCTATAACAATTCTCAGACTGTATTCAATGAAAGGAGCTTTGATTAATGAATGCCTGATTCTCACTCCACTTTCAGATATCACTGTGATTTGCCCATGGGAAGCATTCAGCCACTTGGAGCTTCATGAACTGGCTCAATATGGAATCGTCTGACCGAGGCACGTGACTGCAAACCGAACATCAGTGAGTGGCCGGTGTTTCCGCTGCAGCATTAACCTTAGTGAGGCAGATGGAGCAGAGTTACTATTAGAAGCCACTGTGTGCTGTACTTCACCATTACTGTTCACCCTCAGGAGCCTGAACATTAATGTAGCTGTCAGTTTTCAGACAACGACTGTGAGGAGCAGTGTATAGTCACCATGTATTTTCATGGGTTCAATTGCTTTTATGGATTTCAGGGAAGTTGTACAGTAAAGTTCTATTTTTAAGTATAGAACTTTCATCTTTGCATCAGTCATTTTCTGTTCCATTCGTTAAACAGTCTGTTTGGATTCTCTGCAGGAAGAATGTGAGGGACTGATTCTACCACTCCTCCAAATGAATTCATTTAGCTGCCATTGCTGTGTTAAAATGGAATGTGCATCAATATGTAGAAAATGAAAATAAATAAAATAAGATTTAAAACTTTTGTTACCGTTGAAGTGGACAAAAATCGGATCGTACATTGGTTGCCAAGGGGACACCAGGATTTCATCCAAACTGGAATCTGGATCCACACACAAAATGCAGGAGGGACTCAGCAGGTCAGGCAGCATCGATGGAGGGAAATGGACAGTCGATGTTTCCAGATGAAGGGTCCTGGCCCAAAACGCTGACTGTCCATTTCCCTCCATAGCTGCTGCCTGACACACTGAGTTCCTCCAGTGCTCAGTGTGTTGCTCCAAGTCTTGGTAGATCTGGTACTTCATGCTTGCAATACCTGTGGAACCAGCCCTTTTATGTCTTCTCTTCACAGCTAATAATTAAGAATGAAGTCAGATGCCACCTGATTTAACATTTATTGTAATAGAATAGAGTGGAAACTCTTCCCTCTCCAGCCCCTGAGGGGCTCTCATTGAGCCTGTAACTGTCCCATCTTCACCCACTCAATTTTCTTCTTGATTCCATAGGAGTTGAGCGTTAGATCAGTGTGGCACCTCTTTAGTTCCTCCAGCTTGTGCTGCAGTCTCTCGTTGGCATCCACATTGTCTTCAAGGTCACGGAGCAACAACTCATTGCACAGCAGACCACACTTCTCCTTCAACTCGAGGTTGGCGCTCCGGACTCTGTCCCGTGCCTGTTTCGTTTTGGTCAAGATCTCCCTCTTCTGTAACAACACCAAACGGAAGCTGGGTTACAGAATCAGAAGTCCTAGTGTGGAGGGAGGCCATTCAGCCCATTAAGTCTGTGCCAGCTCAATGCAAGAACAAATAAACAGCCCCCACCTGAGCTCTCTCCTCAGGCCTGCAGCCTCTCTCCTTTCAAGGATTTACCCAGTTCGCTTTCAAATGCTACAACTAAGTCTGCCTCCACTCCCCAAACCCGGCAGTGTTTTTCCGAATCTAACCAATGACGATGCAGAAAGAACTTGACCTCACATCACTTATTGTACTTTTGCCAATCTGATCTTTCTACCAACGAAAATGATTTCTCCCTCAACAGGAACAGCTTCTCTCCAAGTAGTCTGCCTGCACCCATGTTCAGCCACCTGCCAGTATTGAAGGACCCAATGAGGCTCCCAATCCACATGGCCCTCTTCTGTCCTGCCCAGGCAAATGCCATGCCAGCTACTCCAGCTGTAGGATGGCCAACAGTTCCCAGCAATCACCATAGCAGCTCTAACTCTTTAAAAGGTGCCCATGACATTATCGGGCAGAATTGTATGGATATCAAGAGGAGCACTGTGGAGGCAACATCACACCACCAATGTTGACAGCCTGGTTCCCAGGTCCCAACTAATGATAGAACCAGGAACACTGGGATGAGATACCTTGACCATGTCACCCCAAGTCCAGATCCAGGTCTATACAATTACATCCAGCTCTGGACATAATATATAGCACTGGTGGGAACAGGTCTATTGCTGTATGACAATGGGGAACAGTACTGCCAGACAAAGATCTGTCACTGTTTAACATTGGGATATAGTACTGGCAGGCATGGATTTGTACCCCTTTACACGGAGGTACAGTACTGGTGGACACAGGTCTATCACTGTGTAACACTAGGACACTGTACCGCTGGGCAAAGGTGGGAACCGACCACTCACTGTATAACACTGAAGTACAGTTTTGGTGAACACAGGTTTGTCACTATAACACTGGGATATGGTAATGGTGGGTGCAGGTCTGTTACCGTATAACACTAGTGGCCAAAACCCTGCGTATTGTACCCTATTGTCATACAGTAACAGACTTGTGCCCACCAGTACTATACGATGTGTCCAGAGTTGGATATGGTTGATATAGACCTGGATCTGGACTGTTTCTAGTACCCCTCCATTCCCCCACATCCATTCTCTCCCCTGTATCTGCTCTCCCCCTCTGCACTCACACTCTCACCACCCCACCTCCTGGACCCACTACAGAGGAGGCTCCCTCCTTATGCTTCCTGTCCTCTCCCCACCTGCAGTTCTCACTCTCTCCCTCCCTCCCTCCGATACCCTCCCTCCCAACAGCCACTCCCTACCACCATTACCTGTGCCACAGTGGCCTCAACCTCCCTGAGTCGAGTTTTCTTCTCCTCATTCTCTTTCTCCACATACTCCAGCTTTTCCTTGATGTGAGTCAGCACCTCAATGGTAGCTGCTATTTTCTTCTTCATTTTGGTGACTTCCTGCAATTAATACCAGGGTTGTTGCTCTGATATCTCAGTTACATGTTTGATAGCAAAGTAAAATGCAAAACAATGGCCTTACCGTGCTAAGCTTTTAATTGTGAAGTCAAGTTACCATCCAACTATTTCCATACCACATCTAACTCTATATCCTTCCACTGCTTCTCCACCTTTGAGTAAGCCTCTACTTCACTGCAATACTAGGAGTAAGCATCCACTTGTCACACATACTTCACCACCGTCGAACTGTGGATAGTGATAGAAACTGGAATCCAAAAAGTAAAGTACTGTAGATGCTCCAAAGCAAATTCCAACATCTGCAGTATTTTGCTTTTGAATTACTATTTATTTCAATGCTACTTCTACAGCAGGAATTCCATCTCAAAGAAGCTCTGATCCTCCTGCTGTCAGGATTTATGTTTGTCAAAATAAAGAAGAATAACAGCAGCAATGGGAAGATGGATTATTTGTGCTCAATTCTGCCCTTTGCAGCTCCCCAGAATATATCTACCTCAGACTGGTTTATTTGCCTTTTAGCATTAGTGCACATAGATTGCTGCTAATAAACTTCCAGAATTTGATGAACTGCATCCTGAAGTTTTGAACAAAATGGTTTTCAATTTATTGGATACACTGGTTGTGACCCTGTAAAATCCCATAGGTTGAGAATGATTCCCACAGATTGGATGGTAGCAAATGTAATCCTGCAGTTTAAAGGAAAAGGGGGAGTAAACGGGGAACTATGGACCAGGGAAGAGCTAGAGTCTGGGAAAATTCTAGGAAGTGGTAGCAGACCATATAGGATTGAGCATGGAATGCCGAAAACAGGAAATCCTGTTTGACGAATTAGTTTTTTTGAGGCAACCAGCAGAGTAGATAAGGGTTAACGGGTGGATACGATGTACTTGGTCTTTCAGATGGCCTACAGTAAGGTGCCACACCAAAGGTTATTAAACAAAATTAGAAGAATGAGAGATAAATTTCATGTAACATAAGATTCTGATGGGGCTTGACAAGCCAGAGCCTGGGAACTGGGAGCACTATTTCAGAGTAAAGGATTGGCCCTTAAAGGCAGAAATGAGAAGGAATTTAATCTCTCAGAAGGCTGAGAACCTTTAGAATTCTCCACCCCAGATAGCTGTGGAGGCTAAATCATTCAATGTATTAATTGAGATGGATATACGAAAAGAAGAAATAGCAGAAATGTGCTTCATTGCGTCTGCTCCGGGTTCAATACGATCAAGGCTGGTCTCACCTTGACTTCAACTCTAGTTTTCTGCCTATTCCCCATAACCTAATATAACTCTCCTCTGGACCAGAAATCCATCTTGTTCTTGCTTACGTTCAGTGATTTAGTTGCCACAGTTCTTTGGGACAGAGAATTCCAAAGTTTCAGGCATGTTGGAATACAGGGGTACAGGCATGTTGGAATGTAGGTTATGGAGTACAGGCAGGAAAGTGAATGAAGACCAAAGTCAGATCACCATATTAAATGGTGGAAGAGGTTTGGAGGGAAGTGTGGCCTATCCCTGCTCCAATTCTTCTGATTTGTTCTTATTCTCAACTTTATTGCTCGTGTGGTTGCTGTATAAAGTCAGTGTGTGTTTGAAATGAGCCAGGATTGGGTACGGGTGCACTCCTCTACATGAGTCCTTTGGATTAGAGGAT
>JARFYF010000067.1:12324575-12338933 GCA_030265395.1 Rhina ancylostomus
GCTAATATATTACTCCGCAATACCACATGCTCTAATTTTGTTTAATAATCTCGGGCAAAGGCCTTCTGATAGTCCCAATACATTCTAACTCATTTGTCCTTATTTATTCTGCTAGTTACTACCACAAAAAACTCAATTCTGTCAATCTCGATTTTCCTTTCATGAATCCAATCCTTTTTAAGAAAGAGAGTCTTGTTACCACCTCCTTAACAATATATTCCAGCACTTTCTCTATTATTGATATAGGCTAACTAGTTTATGGTTCTCTGTTTTCTCTTTATCTCCTTTCTTAAAGAGTGAGATTACATTTGCTACCTCTTAAAGTGAGGGAATCACACTGGAATGTATAGAATTTTTGAAGACGACAACCAATTCATTCATTATCTCTGGAAACCTCAAGTATGCAGAAAATCAGGTAGTGGAGATTTATCATTTTCAGTCCTATGAATTTTGCCAATACTATTTTTTTAACCAAAGCTAATTTCTTTCAGTTCTTCATTCACTCAAGATCTGCATTTCATTACCATCTCTGGGAGGGTTTTTTTTCCAATGAATTTTTTCTATGAAGATGGGCACAAATTATTTGTTAAATTTCTCCTCTATTTTCGTACTCACAGTGTAACTGCTTCTGCCCTAGTCTGAAAGGAACCCATATATACCCATGGAAGTATGTTTCTATGTTCTTTGCAAGCCCTGCTCTTGTATTTTACTTTCTCTTTTCTCATCATTTGCCTTGGTTATCTTCTGATGAATTCTAAAGTTTTTCTAACTTTTTTGATAATATTATATCTTTTCCTTTGATCCAATACTAATATCCTCTTGATTGCCTCTTATGTTTGCTGCTAGCCTTTCCTCATGCTTCTCTCTATCATCATTTCCTTCTTCAATTCCTTTTGAACTTCCTGTGATCAGACTAGATTTCATGTGCTAATACTGGCATCAGTCATATGTTCATTTTTGCCTGCTTGATTTTACTCTTGAAATAGCCAGTTAACTTCACTGGTGGGCAAATTACTAGAATCCATTCTGAAGGTTAACATAAAGTTTCACCTTCACATTAATCTGGGACATTAACAAATTAGTAACAAATTCACACTCAATGTTTGATGAACAATTGTTTTTTTTTGAGATGAAGGGTCAATGAAGATTTGATGTAGTCCATGTGGATTTTAGCAAAGCTTTTGAAAAGGTTCTGCATTGCAGGCAAGTGATAAGAGTGAAATCTATGGGAATGAAGGGAGGGTGGCAAATTGGAATCCAAACTGACTCAGTGGCAGAAAGCAGGGTAATGTTTGATGGGTGTTTTTGTGACTGGAAGGCTGATCCTAGTGGGTTCCACAGGGCTTTGCACGTGAACATTGATTTATGTAATATATTAATGATTTTGACCTAAAATACTTGATTTTGACTAAAAGCATGATTAATAGTTTGCAGATGATACAAAAAAAATCTGTGTGGTTGACTGAGTAAAGCTTTAGATTGCATGAATACATAGATGGTCTGGCCAATTGGGCAGAAAAATATCAAATGTAA
Organism: Rhina ancylostomus; assembly: GCA_030265395.1. Lineage (NCBI taxonomy): Eukaryota > Metazoa > Chordata > Chondrichthyes > Rhinopristiformes > Rhinidae > Rhina > Rhina ancylostomus. Next base: position 12,326,109 of record JARFYF010000067.1, read on the forward strand.
TTTCAGAGATGTTTGAGGTAATAGAAGATGCAATAAGAGAATACATTATATGAAGGCACAGAGTGGTGTGGAAGAACAGAGGGACCATAGCATGCATATCCAAGATCTTTAAAGACAGCAGGAAAGATCAGTAGGGTCATTGAAAAGGCACAATATACTTTACTTTATTCACTAAATTATATACTATAAAGAGCAGAGAAGTTATGCATTCATTTCTGATGAATGCATTCATCAGAAAAGATGTGACTGCAACAGAGGGGGTAGTAGAGGAGATTTACAAGGGATGTGGCCAGGACTGGAAAGAAACACAGCTAACAGTAAAGGTCGGGTAAGCTGGGGTTGCTCTTTTTGGAATCTGACAGAAGACGTAATTGAGATCTATAAAAATACTAGGGTCCTTGAGGAAATAAAGCTTCTTGCCTTAGCCAAGGGATTAAAACTCCAGGGCATATAGTTCATTGATAAAAGTACCAGGAAGAGGATGAGGAAAAGGATTCCCATCCCCCAACATCTCTCCCCACCCTATCTAGTAATGGGTCTTGAACTCCCTGTCTTAAAGGATGATGGAGGCAGAATCCCTCATCACATTTTAAATGTACCTGTGTGTATAAGAAGATTTGTGACCTGCAGGGCTAGAGTCCTAGTGTTGGAAAGTAGGACCGAGTAACTCTTTTTAAGCAGGCACAGATAGCATAGCTCAAATGGCTTCCTTCGATGTCACAAGTTTTTTTTAATCATTTCTATAAGTCTCTGCCTGATTCAACACATACATTAAAATTAGCTACAGGGTGATGTCACACATCTGATGTGATAGAAGATCCACTTGCATGGCTAGCTTATTGCCAAGGGTGAGCTGACTGCCTCTTTGCACCTCCAGGAGTGTATATTAGTGCACTTGAAATATTATTCTTCAAACTGTAACAAAACTCCCTTCAGTATTCACTAATTTAAAACAGGGCCCCCTGGTCCTATACGCCTTGGTTACTTAAACATTTCTGGTCTAAATTGGTGATACGCATATATAATCAATGCCTTGATAAAATATAATTTAACAACTCTTTTTAACTCTTCAGCTATTCTAGTCTTTCCTCAGTTCCCTTCACACTTGGGATCATACTTACTTTATATTCTGTTGCATGCAACTGCTTTTTTAAATGAGGGAACTAGAATTTAGCTGTGTGTCAAAACAGGGTATCACCACTGTACAGCTAAACCTTCATAAAACCAGCTGACTAATATGCCAAATACTGATATGTTAAATTGCTGCATCACAAATGATGATTGAAATCATTGTTCAGAATAATCTTTATTTAAGGCACACATTCAGATTTCTAATCCCCATGTTTTTGGCACATCTATCAGCTGCCTCTCTTCCCCTAACCTGCTACATCAAAAAGTGCAGGCTCTGGATTTATACATCTTTCTCTAGTTTCCCTCCAACCTCTACCTTCTGTTCCGTTTCATTAAACTGCTGACCACTCAACTTTCCTTTCTAGTTCCCCTGTTCATTATTGATGGCCTTCATTCCACAGAAACCATTTTCCTCTCCTTCAGCTCTGTAACCAAAGCACTCTTTAATTCTTGTCTTTGCAAACAACCACCCCACCTCCAACCTCCCTTCCCTATCCAAAATACCTGAATGCATTGCAGCCTACCTGGAAGTCTTCATCTAAATTAGGCTGCTACCTGTACCACAGATGAAAATACCTCTGATTAAAGCCCCTCATGACACCCTATGTGATTGTAATAAAAGAATCTTTCCTTAAACTGCATGAAGCTTTTAACTACTCCATTTGTTCCAAAACTTTGCACTTGTCAGAAATTTGGGAGCCAGTACTTTTATCATCTATCCAATCACAGCAAGTGAATCATGCAAAGGCTTCACTTCCTTCTTTTGCAGCATTACCTCTGATTTCTTCCAAGGATGTATCCTTGATCCTACATCATCCAAAATCTCAGCTGCATCTCAGCATTACGTCACTTCCTCCAGCATTATTTCTACACTTAAGCAAAAACAAAACCTCTGGAAGAACTCAGTGGGTCAGTCAGCATCAGTTAAGGCAAAGGTACGGTCAATGTTTTGGCTCAAGACAATGCATCAGGATTAAGAGTGTAGAGGGAAGATAACCAGTACATAGTGAGTGGGAGGGCTGTGACAGAGTGATAGAGTGATAGGTTCAGCTCTCTCTACTAACACCAAGCCATCAACCCCATCCCTCTCACACAAATATCTGAAACTGAACCAGACATTTTACAACTTTGATCTCAAATATGACTTGAGATGGAAGTTTTGACTACATATCAGTGCCATCAAAAAGACAGTCTAACCAGTCTGAAACATTACTCGATTCCAAGTCTCCCTTGGTTTATTTGCCACCGAAAGCCTCATCCATCTCTGTACTACCATTACACATGGCTATTTCAACCTTCATGTTTGGCCATCCATGTTCTTCTCAGTAAATTTGAATTCATCCAAAACCCTGCTACCTATGCCCCAGGTTGCACTAATCCTGTTCAACAGTAATTTACATTCATATTTGTTAATTCACAAGCATCATTGACAGAGATTATGAACAAGGTCCTTCACCAATTTTCTTAATCCTAGGCTACAGTTACCGGGGCCATTGCTCTATCAGTTTAGCAAAGGATTGATATTAAAATTCACAAATTTATTTTCCATTTTCTTCATTATCTAATTCCTCCAAATCTCCTTTCAGCTGAAAACCCTCCAAGGTATTTTCTCTTCTTTAATTCTGGCCTTTTGATAAAGATACATTCAGTTAAGCAGGTCCCTAACCTCTGGAATTCCCCCACAAATCTTTCTTTAAGAAACTCTTTGACCATGCTTTTGGTCATCTCCCCTCATATCTCTAATGTGACTCAGCATCAGCTTTGCCTGATAATGTTCCTGTGAAGTACCTTAGGCTGTTCTGCTACTTAATAGTGCAATATATTTTTTTTGCTAAAAGCACTGCACTCAATAATCCAGTAACACAACTGACCTATTTTGTTTTCAGAAGCACTTTGCCTGAAGGTGCACATGAATGGAGACAAAAGGTTCCCTAAGTAGCAGCAGCTTCTCAACACTTCGCCTAAATGGCCTTTCTTCACAGTTGACCTTCATATGAAATGGCATTAATTTCACTGTAGGCTTATTACAAGCCGACCCAACCTTGTGAACAACAGCCTTCATCAGACCATAGAAGTCCACGAGAAAAGGTCATTCAATGCTTTCACATTTTGTTCTGTAAATATCTCAGTCCAGCACCCAACTTTCTCTAATATGTTGGTCTAGACTATCCTGGCAGTTTTCTAAACATTCATCTTTGTTAATTCACAAGTATCACTGATAGAGATTATGAACAAGGCCCTTCACCAATTTTCTTAATCGTAGGCTACAGTTACCGGGGCCATTGCTCTATCAGGTGAAATCAGATACTTCCATATTGGCTAGTTAATGCAGGGCGGGCCTAATTGGTGGATTGCAGTAAACACAACAGGGAGTTGTGTTAACATTAAGGTTAAGCGTCAAGAACCTTCTCAATCCAGTTTAGTTGTTCAAGTGCCTACAAAAAGCTAAACGCGGACAAATAAAGATTTGCTTCAGTGAGATAGTAGCATATATGTCGAACTATGCTTACACTGATGCTTGAAGCAATATCATAAAATTTGTACAAAAAAAAAGGCTGCTAAACTTGTATAGGCTTTATCCTTGAGTTACCTACCATTTGCATAAGGGCTCACCATCTTCTTATTAGTCATCACACGAGCTGTGGCATTGTTTACCTGAGGTTCACAGATCGATACAGAACCAGCACGTTAAACAAGGAAAAGGTCATTTGAGTTTAAAAATATAGAACATGCAAAGACTAGCAAAATCAAGGAAGGTTTACTCTAATTATTGCAGTCACAATATTATTTGAATTAGAAGGAAAATTTTACAAATTACTTTTTAACTCAATATACACATTAGCATTAATTAATTTAATACAAAATATTTTAAAACATTTTCAAGGAGGACACTCAAAAGTAAACCATTATTTCTCAGGCAAGCTCTTTTTTAATTTTCTCCACATTGAACATTGACACGTTTACACTGAAATAGCCAACAAAACTCTGAACAATTTGTTTGCTTAGAGTTTCTCTGGGGGAAGGGACAAATCAGCAGCAAAATATGGAATTACTTTACAGTGATGTGCCTCTGTGGCATCAAATGAATGGCTAAAAATTTTAGGTAATTTATTCTGTCAGATTGGTAAGATTGGTAACAACGGATTCCCTTGACTGCAGATCAGACGACCATCACAGAGGATCACAGAGGATACACCTCTTTTAGGAGAAGGGTACAAGTTTGGACAGAAAATTATGCCAAGTTATTTGAACTCCTCAAATTGAAAGGTCAGACACAGTATAACAATGTTTGAAAATGTAATAACCTTTAGGAATAATGAAAGATGAGGAAATTACAGACATATAGAAATTAATAAACGCACAGCAAATGAAATTTTGAGGATAAGGAAGACAAAATAATTTAAAAGCAATGTACTGGTGAGGGGCTGGTACTCAAAACTTTGGGACCCTAGGGATGTACATCTTTAACAATGACAGAAAAAGTTATGAAAACTCTCAAAAAAGTCTTTGTGAAGTTTGACTTTACATTATACAGGACAAAACAAGAAAGTTATTCTAAACCAGTTTTTGTAAATTATTGGTTGGGGTTCAAGTGGAGAATTGCATTCAATTCTGGGCACACCTCACTTCAAAATGGATGCTAAGCCCTTATAGAAAGCACAGAAGAGATGGAGTAGAATGGTACTGGGCAGAGGCACAAGAGACCTTAGGTCCATGAGAGACTGCAGAAGCTAGGATAACACTCCACAGAGGACATGGATAGAGAAGAGTTAATGGTGGTGTTCAAACTTAGACGTGGCTTTGAGTAGATGGTGTCTGGCAGGAAGCACAGCATTTTGTTGTGGCCTGGTATGCATTGTCTTATAGGGTTCTTGCTGTAAGCAGGTTTAGTGACTTTCACAATGGAATTCAATATATACTTGGAAAGGAAAAACCAGCAAAGATATAACAGGGATGAATTATCATATGTTTTTCAAACAGCCAGCACAAGTATGATAGACCAAATGGTTCATGAGATCCACTTTTCCAAGGTTCAGTTTAACCATAAGGGAGTTGCGAGTGTTTTTGAAGAGCCTATGAGGTACTCATTTTATTTACAGCCCAAGAAATTTACCTCTCAATAGTCACTACAGTACAGGTGCTGATTCCTTCAAGCCTTCTTGCCACACGTATACAATGCCTTCAAAGTGACACAAAGACAGCAATCAGAGCACAGAAAATCCTTCACTGCTGATGGTGAACTTGGGTCTCAGAGATGAGTTGAATGCATCAGCTATCAGTGCTTCCATGAAAGATTAACACATTAAACAAGGCATTATTTGAAAGATGGATTTATCCTGGCGGGTCCCAGATCAGTAGTTGGCCTGATTCTATCCATCTTTGGTCACTTTCTGTTATGTAAAGGAACTGAATAAACTATACCTATTGACTGTAGATGAGTTACAGGAACACAAAGTAGAATGATATTTTAAAGGGTGTTCTGCTCAGCTATGAAACTAGACATTGTGCTCAAAAACTTTAAAAATTTGTCTTTTGATAATCCAGCATGCAGGAAAGTGGAAAAACTAACACTTATCAATGTAAAAATGTTTCGTGTTTCCTAGGTCCAGTTATACTGAGATCATAGTAAAATGTACGATACAAAACGCCATTTGGCCCACTGTGACCATGCAGGGTGAAAAAAGGGCCCCAACCTATATTTATTCCACATCTGGTCTGCAGCTAGGTGCTGGAAGAACATATTCAATACTTTTCAAATGTGATGTTCTTTTCACCCTTTCTGACTGAGAGTTCCAAACCCTAGTTCCGCATCAACTAATTTAAATCTATGCACCACTTCAAGACCCCTCTGCTAGGGAAAAAAGCGGTCTTTCTTATGTAGGGTCTTCGTAATTTTGCACACCTCAAGTTTCCACTCTGCCTCCTTTCTTTCAAAGGAAAAAAATACCCAGTCTATATAATCTTTCCTCATAGCTAAAAATTTCCAGACCTGGCAGTATCCTTGTAAATCTTCTCTGCACTCTCTGCAATGCAATTACATCTTTCCTGTATACAGTTCTCAAGCCCTAGCCCAACTGGTGTATTATGGCTTTAACCTGAAATGTTAACTCTGTTTCTCTTACCACAGCCTGACCTGCCAAGTATCCCTAGGTATTTCTGGTTTTATGTTAGCACTTTAAAAGGTTCCAGCATAACCTTCCTGCTCCTTTATTGTATCTGGATTAACAAAACAATTCATCCCTTATGTCTTTTTAACCACCACGTCAACTGGTTCTGCTATCTTTAAGTACCTGTGGATGTACACCCCAAAAGGTCCCTCAGTTCCTCCACACCTCTCAGTATTATCCCTTACATATACTCTTGCCTTGCTGCACCTATCTGTATTTCTCGGTATAAAATTCAGTTTGGCACTCTTCTGCCCAACTAACCAGACCATATGCATCTTTCTGTAGTTTAAAACATTCCCCCTGCTGAATGGCCAATTTTTGTATCATCTGCAGACTTCTTTGTCATGCCCCCTACAATCATGTCCAATGGCAAAAAATAAAGAACTAAGTGTAGAGCCCTATGGAGCTCCACTGGAAACAAGTCTTTCCCTCTCACACAGAAAAACCTTTTGCTTCTTGCCACTAGGTTTTTTGGATCAAATTTGCCACTCTCTCCAGGATCCCATGGGCTTTTATTTTATTGATTTGCCTCCATGTGGGACCTTGTCAAAAGATTTATTTTAAAAAAAACCAAGATGGACTATGTGAAACCTCATTGACCCAATTGGTAGTCAGCAAAATTTATACGCAATGTGCTTCGTTAATTTATATCTTTCTAAATGCAGTTTCATTTCCTTGCTCAGAATTGATTCCAATAATTACTCAGTTTATTCCTTTTTAAACTATAGCATAATCTTGGCAGTGCTCCAGTCCTCTGGTATCACTCCATTGAAGACTGGAACATGTTCAACGCCTCTACATTTTCCTCCATTGTTTTTTGAAACAGCCAAGGATACATTTCATGTGGGTCTGGCAGTTTATCCACTCAGATGGCAAAATCCTTATACACCCTACCTTACTATCTTTATTTTATTCAACTTTTTGTAACTTTCTCCTAGTCTACAACACTGCATCATTCCCCTCTTTTGTGAAGATGGTTGCAAAGTATTCAGTAAGAACGTTAGCCACACATCCCCTCCTCCCATACACAAGTTACCTTTTTGGCTCTCCTTTTTCCTTAATTATCCTCTTTTGCACTTATAAAATATCTTTAGATTTCTTTGGTTGTCTTTGCAGTATTTTTTCTTACCCGACCTTTGCTTTCCTAACTTCACTTTTAATTTCACCCTTACATTTTCTGTTTTCTTCTAGAATTTTTTTTCAGTATACACTTTGTATGTGATAAAAACTCTCTTTTTAAAATCTTACTTTATTCACTTTGCCATCTCGGGATCTCTAGATTTGACAGTCCCATAATTTTCCTTTGTGAAAAGGCATTGACCCTGGAGCCCTTGAATCTCCTTTCTAAATGCACCCCATTACTCAGATTGGTTTACTTCAAAAAGCTGTTTTGAGACCACCTTTGCTAAATCATTTCTCAGTCTCAGTCTAGTAAAATTTACCCCCCCCGTCCAATTTGTCACCTTAACTCCTATATTATCTTTTTATTTCAGTCAAGAATTAAGTCGGATTCTGATAAAAGGTTATCAACCTGAAACGTTAACTCTGTCTCTCACCCAACATCTTGACTGACCTGCTGAGTATTTGCTGCATTCTGATTTATTCCAGATCATCAACATCTGCAGTTTTTCTTCCCTTTTCCATTAGAGTAAAGACTCTCATTTGCCCTTCAATGGCAGTAAAACTTTTTAAGGAGCTCTTTCATGTTGTCATCCCATCTTTCCTGCCTTGTTTTTGTTATTGCTAATATTTAATGATTTAAGATCAAGTACTTGTTATAATTGCTAATATTTAATGATTTAAGATCAAGTAATAGGCATACCAATTGATTCAATAAGTAAACAGAAAACAGCACTAAAGAGCAGGGAGTGAACATGCTCAATCCCAGGGTCAGAGAATGCCAATCTAAGCCAGGCTGATGGCAACAATGCTTTAGTAAATCATGTCATAGAGGTTAAAAATGGAAGGCATTTAAATCAACCAATATTTCTCAAATGTGCTACCCTAAACAACAGCTTTGTATCTCATAGCACATAGCAAAATGTTTAAAGGCACTTCATAGCAGTGGCAAACAAATTCTGTCAGTGAGCCACGCATTAGGGCAAATGAGCAAAAGATCTAGTGACTAACTTCTGCTGGCATTAGCATGTTAGGTGATATGATCAGCCTTAACTGTGATGTTCCTGTTGGTTGAATGGACTGGTGCCTACCATTGCCCGAGCTTTGGATAAGGACCAGCTGCCCACGAACTGTTCCATGATAAACAATTGAGATTGCCAAGTTGGGTGGAGGAGGGTGTTGTGGGTAGCAGTGATGCTAATTGGAAGAGTTAGCAGAAACAGTCTGTGGGATTTTTCCACTTTGCAAAATTGCTCCACGTATATAACAGTTGCTAGGCAGCATTACCCTGTTCTCAAAGACCCTTCATGCTTGGTTTGTTGTCGCATGGAGCACACTGAATGTAAGTACACTCCAGGGAGCAGGAGCAATATTGACCTTCGATCTGGACTGCAGTATTAAAAGCCGCCTCAAACTGTCAGTGGAGTTGTCACTGAGTGGCCTTGGCCTCCAGGGCATGCCGTGTAGATGCTTTATACATTCATACCTGTCATGCTAAAGTAAAACACCCACTGGTGCTGTAAATGGCTATCGTAGTGCTGCCAATCAATCCTTTTAATTTAGGAATTGGGGCCAGTGAATTGAGACGACAATAAAAGAAATTTGTGTCTTTTTCTGTGTGGAGGGAGATGTGGAGGAAAGAAAAAATATGTGCCCATTTATTCCGGGGGTCGAATGCAGCAGCAAATGTTCACGCCAGTCTATCACCCCTCATGATTAATCGTTTACAAGAAGGCTGTAATCATTACATCCTTACTGCCTACCTTGGAAGATCAATGAGATTTAGTAAAGCATATTATCACTGAGGGAACTGCTAATTCAATCAGGTCCTGATGTCCTGGCTGCAAGAGCAATTCAGTGCCTGTCTGCAAAATAAGTGGTGCGATTAGCAAAGCAATTTGCGGTCTCTGCTCTTGTTGTCATGGCAACGGTGGTCAGATCGGTCCAGTTTCCAAGTATCTAAATAAAATTAAGACGCTTCAGCAAATAACTGTCTTCAGGCCATTATTCAGATCTCTTAATCTGCCTGTAATCTCTGCTCTTTGTTCTGCTTACTCTGGTATTAGCAGGCAGCTCCATGGAAGAAGGAAATTAACCCTTGGAGTGCTGCAGCCCTGTTTCAAACTCTGGTGGTTTTTCTCTTCTTAATTAAGTGCTTATTTAAAGCGTGCCTGTGAAGTGGCACTGTTCTATTGATGCATACATGTTAATCAACCAGGATTTAGGGGGTGGGGAATGTGGGTGTTGTAAGTATCTGGTCATGATCCCCCATCTGTTATGGGGGGGGTGGGGTGGGGTGGTGGGAGGTGGTAGGCTCCAAGGCCCAGCTGAACCTGTTCTGCTTGTTGGCTTTCATATATCTCAACAGTTTCATACATGAGCCGCCCTTGAGAGGAAGGAAACAAAATCAGCCTAGCAGCAACCTTCCCCTATCTCTCAATGATATGATGCCAGGAGGGTCCTGGACAAGGACAAAGATTGGTGATTAGCACCATCTCCAGCTGAATTATATAGACATCCTGATTAACATTCAGCACATCTTCTATCATGTCTCCTCAACCAACCTGACTTAATTTCAGTTGATTCTTGGTGACTTGACTTCATTATCCCACCAGGAAATTAATTTCAAGCTCTTCACTAAAAGACCAATATAAGAACAGGAGGAGACCATTCAACCCTTTGAGCTTGTTTGTTATAAAAACCCATCTGTTGTATTAACAGGTTCTCCGGTTTCCTCCCACGTTCCAAAGACGTACAGGTTAGGAAGTTGTGGGCATGCTAGGTTGGTGCTGGAAGTGTGGTGACACTTGCAGGCTGCCCCCAGAACACTCTACACAAAACGATGCATTTCACTGTGTTTCGATGTGCATGTGACTAATACAGATATCTAATGCCCTTCAAGCAAATAAATCGACTATTCTAGCCCAGTGTAGTCTGTATGAGACTCTGTACCCAGTGCAATGTGGTTGACTATTAAATGCCAAAGAAACTATTCATTTGAAGGGCAGCAGAGAGATATTGCCAGTCAAGTGAACAAAAGAAATGGAGTTGTGTCTAATTGATTGGGAGACCCAAGAGAGAGAATTTAACTTGTTCTATGATCCTTAGCCAAAATCTATCGGCCTCAGTTCCCAACACCCTATCCATGGTATTATTCAGAGGGATATCGATAGTAAATGAGTTTTAAAACAACTCTATTTTGCTGTCATTTTTGAACTCCTTAATTAGACACCCTCTCCTTCCCCAAAAGTTTAATTCCAAGATTAAATCTAATATAAAGTGGTGGATTTGGGGTACCTTCCCTTGGTAAAATATATAAAATTCTTTGTCTGCACAAGCACTTTTGAAGATGTGGAGGCATGTGGCACTGCTGCTCGTGTTTAGGATAAATTGACTGAACAAAAAGGTTAGGTTCCAGGGTTATTTGCTGTAGTTCCTAATGTCATATGTAGTCAGTCAGGGAGAGAGTGCCATGGAATGATTTATTATCTATGTATTAGCAGCTTATTTGCTACTCTAAACGTTCACTACTGCTAGAGCGCTGCAAGTATGGCTCAGTACCGTCTGCAGGAGACATTGCAGAAAAAATTCCCAAGGCTGTTTGATAGCACTTCCCCCCAACCTACAGCATCCACCAGCTGAAAGGGAAAGGGTAACAGCCTCATGGAAATGCCACCTGCTGCAAATTCCTTGCCAAGTCGTACCCATCCTGACATGGAAGGCATCACTTATCCCTTAAGCCTTCCTGTGCAAAATCCTGGAGCACTCTACATTTTCACTCGTACAGCTGCAGCAGCTTGCCACCATCCTGAGATGTTTGGATGTGGATTATAATTACTGTCCTTATAAGTGACACTCGTAGATCACAAATGAAAAGTCAACAAAATGAATCCACTTCCTTCCAGAAGTGTAAATGATGCAGCACAGGAGAAGGACATTCAACCTGTCATGTCTGTGATAGCTCTTTGGATAGAATTAGCCAATTAGTTTGGCCCCTGTTTCTGCATAACCCTGCATTTTATTTTTTATCTCAAGTATTATCCAGTTCCCCTTTAGTTATTATTAAATTTGCATCCAACGTGCTTCCGGGCAGCACATTTCAAATAATAACCTGCTTCGTATCAAAGTTCGGTTTGCTAATGCTCCTGTGAAGCCCTTGGGGAATTTGCAATGCAAAAGGACATATAAATGCAAGTTATTTCTTTTTTTAAAAAATAAACTCTCATCTCGTCTTATGTTTGTGATTCTTTAGTGATTAGAATTTACTGTTCCTTGCATGCATACCGTGAGTTTAACTGAGATCTGGCATACCTATGTTTCAACTAGTTCCTTGCATTTTGTTTTTATAAACTGGTTGCAAAGAACATTTAAAAATAAAATCGCAAGTTTTGATTTTGTTTGGAGAAAAATTGGAAAGGTGAGAATGGAGGTGTGGTTGCTAATTAATTTTAAAAAGAAAACAGGCAGGGAAAATATTTGGCATTTTAATACCTGTTTACAAAGGAGCTTCTATTGTCAAAGTCAGGGTGGGGTAGAAATTCTTAATTAGTAGGATTTGTAGAATTCTTTCAAACCAGATCTGTGACGGGGAAGAAAATAAGTGTTGTTTTACATCTGAGAGTGTAGCTACAAGCCAATGTTTTCAAAGCAGAGAAATTAACTCATCATTTGACATGCAGTAAGATGTTTGAGTGGTGTGGCGGTCCTCTTATGCTAAATCCTCCTGAAGCAAGTGACTCCAGATCACCCAAAGTCGCTGCATTTGGGTTTGAAATGATATTAAAATATTGGTGAGGGCCATGACGTTGAGTTAATGAGCAATATTCAAATACATCGTGTCACTTGATCATGATAACAAAATCACACATTCCAATTTCCATTTAATCTTTCAAATTTTTTCCCTGATACATTGCATCTTTTAATTTTTCTGTTGTAAGAAATGTTCTGTGGTTCACAGGAATGTATGGAAGAGATGCATTTATTTCGACAATATGATTGGGAATATGAAAGCTTAAGCTGAGCACTATTATAAATTAAGTACTCTGCTTTGTAAATGTCACTAAAATGTTAATAGGGGAATGAATTGCTTTATTTTTGTAGCTTTGAGCTTTATTTTTAATGCATCTTAAAAGAACTTGGTCTTCTGACTTGGAAAACCCAATGGAGTATTTTTGAAGTCTAGTCATATTTGTAACTTGCAAGCATGGCAGCCAAATTGCTGTTAGCAAGCTTCAACAAAGAACAAGAGGCAGACTGGATCATTCATTTTATCCAGCTAATAGTTTGCCAGGAGAATCTGATGCATGAGATCTTTTGCATTTACCTGAGAGGGCAAGCCAGCACTTGGATGTGTCATTCAGATTATTGTAGTGCATTACTGGAGTGTGGGCATGGATTTTGTGGTCAG
>JARFYF010000067.1:12346832-12358489 GCA_030265395.1 Rhina ancylostomus
CAATCAGAGCAGCTTGGACATGGTTAGCAGTGGTCCTCCAGATACCGTACACAGCAAGCACACCAATGCATGGCATGGCTCCGTAAACTGGATATCTGTGGCCGACTCTGTGGACCCATTATACAGAATAGCAACTATGCAAAGACAGCTGTGAAATTGACGAATATAAGCAAAAGGTGTGGGGACAAAAGGATTCTGGCTAAGTCCATCACCAGAAATATTGGTATTAAAAATGTTGCTTCATTAGTCATAAAATCAAAGGAATATAAAAAAAACTTATTTTTCCTAACCCTTTTTAAACATGAAGTGGTTTTAGTGAGACAGTTAATCATATAAAACATCAGAATACTGTGTGGCGATTGGTCCCCTGCATTTCTGGAAAAACACAAACATAACCAATCAAATCACATTCTGACTCTTCGCTGTTAGATACAACTCCCACCCACCATAATGATAGAAACAGAAAAAAATAAACTTCAAAATACATTTCAAATCAATGTAGTTTTAAAGAGGTAATATTCCATTTTTATGGCCTGTACAGTCACTTGAAATCAAAAGCAGATACAAAGGTGATTATGTATCTTGAATGAAATCAGAATGGAATACGAACACTGGGAGGGAGAGTAGTTCACAAGTAATTTTCTGCATTCAGAACAATGGTACCCCACTTAGTGCTGTGACAACTCAGAAAGCTACAGCTCTTGGGCTAGGTAGAACAGAATGTCCTGTAATGATTGTCACAACTCTGTAATAACTTAGACTATCTTTGCACATTTCACAGAGATGAAGAAAAAGACAAAGCCTCCAAAATAAAATGGATGGGTATCTATATCTAGAAAAAATATTCTACTTGTTTAAACTTTCCTTCCACTATAAAACTCATGAACTGGTTTCTGTAAACTCGTTGCCAATCCTGTGGCTGGATAGGGATGTGGGAAATTTGAACTTTTGACTCCAATACTAGATAGTCCACAAAAAGAGTCTGGCACGATGGGTGGGAAAGGGCAGATCAAGAATCCAGCATGGAGTCATTTATTGGATACTTCCAAATCCCTGGACTACAAATAAAACAGTGAAATAAAAAAGACAGAAAATATTTCAAATACACAGCAGGTCAGCAGCAACTGTGGGGATAGAAACTAGGTCTGATGAAAACTCATCAACCAGAAATAATGACTTTTTCACTCCAGATGCCACCTGACCTGTTGAGTGTTTCGAGCATTTTTTCGTCAGCATCTGTAGCTTTTCACTGCTTGGAATGAAGCAACAAACTTGTATTTAAATTTTGTTTTAAACTTGCTGTAAAGGACAATGAAATGGAAGATCCTCTCTTTAAAAACTTACTATAAAATCCTGCAACAAACATTTTCATAAATGGTAATCATAATTTACATATCATACATAATATCACAAACATAGTCATCTCTCTCCAACCCAAACCTTTGCATGACTGCAATGGAAATTGTGATACGTCATCAAGAACCATTTAGCTTCAATTTCCCAACTATATAAATACATTAAATAGCCTTCCAGTCCACACTCCAAATGAAACTGCTACCTTTGCAGGTATACTGTTCTATCTGTGCTCACATTCAGCAGCATCATAACCAAATTTAAGCCTGGTTCACAAACACGAGCACACTGGTGGAATATGGAAGTTGAGGCCATTTCTGTTTCTCCCAGTGGGACATGCACTTTCAGATGTGGCCCAAGCTTTTGTCAGACCACCACCACCCACCATTCCAAAAATGACATGAACTATAATACCCCCATTATTCTTTTCCCTGTCATTGTTTAGCTTATCCTAAGAAGGGGCTCTGAGGAAACAACTACTAAATAGAGATTATCGTTTCTCCATATGGGTGCCTATTGGCTGGAGGCCCCAAGTTAAAAAGTGAGATATTCTGTGGGTATAGATGTTGCTGTTTAAGTAATTAGTTGTCTGTCTACTGCAGCAACCTGCTGGAGCCTGCTTCAGAAATTTGAGACAACCTTTCAGCATAGAAGACCAAGCATTTCTAGATAATTTGTTTTTCTTTTGATTTTAACAGTATAAGATACAGTTTAGAACTGTATGAATCCACTTAATATTGCACGTAGTGGGTCTGTGAGCACTAAGGTAAACTTGGAAGATGATGCTGAGCTGGTTATCACGTTGCTGACTGATATGGTATTTCCCTTGACACTAGTGAGGATCCATGAATAGAAACACAAGGTTAGAAAGGTGACTTATGAGTATATGATTTGCTGCATCTGCAGTTGTTGCAGGGTTGCTGCCAATACTCTGAATCTGTCCCATAAAGTAAATGTGAGAAACCTACAGTACTTGCAGTCTTTATGAAGCCATTAACTAGATTAGAGGTTAATACATTTTCGTTTTGATTAGTCAGATTAACTATGGCAAGGGAAAGAGAACTAAATGAAGCTTCAACTTTGTTTTGTGGGCAGCAGCCTACCTCAGTGACCCTCATCTCTGGTATTGCAGCAGTTTTAAATGATTGCAGGGATCACAAGATGTGCTCTTCTATCAGTTAGAATAGGTCTTAATGGAAAGAAAAGTACAATGCAGAATAATTGTTGCCTCAAAGCACAGAGATTGAAGGGGTTAGGAAACAGTGCCCCTTTTCTTTTTTGACCATTTCTAAACTACTTTGTAGTTAAAAGGCTTTTAATGGTGGCTCTGTAATTAAAAAGCCTGTCAGCTAGCTCTCGAAAGAACAAATGAAGAACATTTACCTTGGAAATTGCTTTTTAAAAATTCTTCTAGATAAGCTTGAGAATTAAAACAACACAAGGAACTACAACACTACTACTATATTGTAGTGGTACATAATTTAAAAATAAGCAGTCTGGAAAGGAAGGACGAAGAGAGATGAATTAATTCAACACCACAATAGTAAATATCAAATGAATAACATGATAAACTGTTCCTTTATGGGAAGGATTGCAGGACAATAGTAACAGTGGAATAGAACAATAATCAAAAAATCAGAAACTTATTTCTAATTATGATTTTTTAAACATATAGCCTTGTGACTAGAAACCAATTCCAGCCAAGCACCATTTTCCAAATTCATTCACCATCAACCAAAAATCAATTTGATTCAGTGAATGAACAGTATAAAAAAAAGACTCTCAGCATCAAGTATTGTCACAGAAGCAAACTAACCCTTGACTACTCATATCACTAAGTAATTGGTAAAGGCAACCAGGTGAAAGACTATAAATAACTACAATTCTGGATTTTGAACGTGGTTTCAGTGAAGGGGAACTGATAAAGGACAAATAGGGGAATAAATAAAAACAATACACAATTTCATGAGTACATCATTGAAGATCATGATGACAGGTAGATGCTGTCAACTATAGCCTGTCCTATTGTGAAGCTGATCGGTAAAAAGAATCAATTTTGGAAAATGCCACTAACTGAAAATGGTTTTAAAATAGCCAGTGAGTTTAACTGCTTCTTTAGCTATTCTACACAGGAATTACTGCAATAAGGGATGCCACAGAAATTTTTTAAAAAGGTGCTTACCTTTGAGCCACGCTCATTAAATATAATTTCTACATCTATGATTTTACCAAATTGCTGCGGAGAAAATAAAATAAGAATTTGTTAGTACAAACATCAGTTCAAAGTTCTGCTCCAAGTTCTATTTTGTATATGTTTCCCATTCTCTTAAAGGTGTTGATTTCTCCTGGAATGGATGTGAAGACAGGTCCTCCCCAGGTTGCCAATGCCCAAATTACGGACAGTCCGTACATACTGACGAGCATTTGGGAGAATTGCAGAATGGATTTGCTGGCATCTTCTGCCATGTGGGAACTCTGTTTGTAGCAATATCATTGCATCTTGCAGAGAAATTTGAATGGTTGTTAAATGCCCTGGTTTAACTACGTTGCCTTTGGTTGGCCTATGATTTTATTTAAATACATTGCTGGGTGGCCGCATTTCCAATTTATGAAATGTTTGGGTTACGAACAGCTCTCAGGAATAGAACTCTGTCATGACCTGAGGAGAACCTGTATCTGATTCCTTAAGTAACATAAGAAATAGGAGTAGCTATATGGCCCCTCTTACCTGCTCCACCATTCAATAAGACCACAGCCAACTTGATCATTATTACCCTCAAACTCATTTACCTACCTGATGCCCATAACTTATAGGCTAACAGTCTAACTTAGCTTTGAATATACTTAATGACTCAATTGTCTTTTTGAAAGGATTTATTCAGCAAATTTTCATGGCTATATGACTGTGAAGGACATTATAGCCTGATCATGTCCCTCATCCACGGAAATGGACTTTCAAGTAGAATTGCTGGAAAATGACCGGCATATCTGGATACCAAGTCTATATCACTACTTCTGGCAGAAGTTACCCACCAATGCACAAACCAGAGGCTAAACCCATTAGATAGTAATTTTCCAATAAAAAAAATTTATAACATGCTCTTTAATTCAACTGATTTAATCAGGCAGGCTTTGAATTTGTGACAATCAGTCCACAGAGGTGACTCTGAGCTTCCCATTACCTGCTGCCCCACTCTGACCTAATTAGTCTGTGGTCTCCTGTACTGTCACATTTGAGGCCCAATGCAAGCTTGAGGAACAGTAGCTCTTCTTCTGTCTGGGCACGTGGCAGCCTTCTGGATTCTATGTTGAATACTACAACTTCAAGTAACTTTATTTCTTGGTCTGCATCAGTCATCGTAATATTAGCTCATCTTGTTTTCTCTTCCTTCCTTTTTATCTCTCTGGGAGTGGAGGTCATGCCCAGCCCAACCTGCCCTTCTTGTCCTTGTGATCTGCATTTCGCAACTCCCATATTCTTTTGTCCAGTTTCTTGTCCATGTTCTCACCTTCTAAATGTTCCCATTCACTGATAATCAGATAATCTTGTTAACAGTCTATCCCGATGATCACACTGGATTTACCCTATGAAGACTTTTCCCTCCCCCACCCTCACTGCAGCTTTACCAGTTTCGTCTCTTTTTCGGCTCTGACGAAGGGTCTCTGACCTGAACCACAGAGTATTTCTCTCCCTACAGATGTGGCCCGACTTGCTGAGTATTTACAGCATTTTCTGTTTTTGTTACAGGTTTGAATTCACCTCCAAAGGTGAAATATTACTTCAACAAAGTCAATCATCAAGGAGACAAGACATTGATCACCTTTTGCCTACCTCTTATTTCTGTATCTGCATGACTAACACTTCCTCAGAAGCCAATACAGCACAGGATACCAATACTTTTAGAAGTTTCTAAGGCCAAAATTAAAACTTTAATTGACTCCATATTACTTGTTTAATTTGATGCCAAACCAAATAATGGAGGTTAGCAGCTCTAAGGAATGGTCACTGAACTGAAACAATAATCCTGTTTTTCTCTATAGAAGCTACACATATGGCTCAATTTCATTCATAAGCATTTTTCTTGCAGATTTCCAGCATTTACTGTACTTTGCAATTGTTTTGTGGTAAAAGAAGCAAAATGCTTGAACAGTGAGATACTGAAAAACAAATTAAAGTTTCCATCTGGAAGGCTACCTCTGACAAGTGGCCACACTGGCAAGAAACAGACTGGAAAGTTTCCTACTGAAATGGAGTAATTTAAGATTGGATCACATACAAATTCAAATGATTCATTGTAACAGGCATTTCAAAATTCTTCTATGGTGCTAATGGGACACTAATTCTCTCAGATTCTGATATATGGATCCTGCTAAACTCCAGGTGGCACAAACACATAAATATTTCCACTGATAAAGTGTCCCTGAACCATATGCCCCCAAAAGTATAATTTCAATGCTTTTGTCAACTTCCTTCCTGAGCTTTCCTCACTCTCTCTAAATCACCCAGTAGCCTACAGCAGCTATTCTTCCAACTGCTTTTTTGCTTGGACTCTGTACCTCTTCATTCAAATACTGACAACACAGCTTTCAGCTGCCAAGATCCCAAACCCGGGAGCTCCTTCAATTAACTTTCCATTTGCTCACTCTTCTTCTAAGATTCCCTTCACAAAAATACTTTCACTCTTTTACATTCCCAATATATTTTTCTTTGTCTCAGCCATCTATTTTTTCCTCTCCTGATACTGATTCTGTTGAGTATTTTGTGACATCTTCCTGCATTTAAAGTGCTTGATACATGCAAATTATTATTTTACACTGCCACCACTTTGATTCAGATTCTTGGTAACTGGCATTCTGGTTCCTGGGGTTTAAGCCGCTAAACGTAGTTCCATTATTCCAACAGCAAACTTTTCATGGGTCTGTGAATCTGCTGCCAGGATAAGTAGTTAGATTAATAGGAGAGCTCACTGCCACTGGCAATCCAGAATCTAAATTCAAACACAGCAAATATAAAAACTTACTATATGACACTTGACTTCAACTGCTGGAGGGAAATATCTTTTTTTAAAAAAGTCTATTGTACATGCCTCACTGTGTCCTTTGATTTTAAACTTCATTGTTTGTAAAACTAAGGATAAAATACAATTTCAATCTTGATGGTTTTGCTCTGTAATTCTTCATATCACAACTCAAAATAGAAACTTTAAATCCAAGCATGGCAACTAACTGTGTACATTTAACATCGGAGATAGTAAAGAATACAGTTGCAAATCTGCACAGATTTTTTGCATTAAAGAACCTTAATAAATTATTTACAGTCAATACATTAAAAGTTCAACCAACTATGCATAGACATTTTTACACCAATCATGTCCTATTATCATTTATTTATTAATAATGATTTCAGATACTCAATTTAAAAGTGCTCATTTGAGCAAGTTCAATTTGCTGCAATCAAACACGGTGTCTTGCAGTCTAAGCTCTGTGTCTCAAAGTTCAACTGCTTCAGTGTTACAATTGTTCAATCCATTGTGAATCAAAAATAATTTGCCACCATTGTGATTTAGTGCCAAGTCAAATGCAACAGTTGCCACAATTGCTTATTACATTAGTATGAAATAGAATACATCCAGCTGTGTGCATTCAAACCTCATTTAAGTGAAAAGGGCAGTGCAATATTGGAGAGAAAACTGGACATTTCTTTCTTTGAACTTATAGTGACACGGGAGGCCAATCAGCCACATGATCCATGCTAGCTCCCAGGGAAGCAACCCCATTAGCTCTCTCCTTATTTCCCTGTACCTCTGCAGCTTATTCCCTTGCCTATCAACTCATTTTTGATTCTGTTTGCCGTTAACCTACCTTAAGGAGTAATTTATGCCAGTTAACCTACCTCCACATCTTTGGATGAGAGAGAAAAACAATACAGATCTTTTTCCTTTAAATCACAGTGACAATAACACAGTATAGATCAGTTCTTCACTCATTGTCAGCCAACATCAATCCCAGTGTAGGAATTATGGGCTAGATTAAACATAAACTTCTCTTTGCTTTAGCTCACCATGAAACATTAGGTACTAGTACACCTGTGCGCTATTGACATTCTTCGTTTCTTCAAAATTTGTTTCTTTTTCCATTAGGGCATTTTGGCTCACTGCTGACATAAGATTCTGAGGCTGTCAAATGGTTTCTCATATTTCATCTAAACAAGAGTAAATACACGAGCCACTGTATTAGTGATAAGCCAGTAGGCTGATGGAGAAGAGCACCACATAATCGTTTTGGCACTGGAGGTTGCTGTTCAGCCCATTGAGTCCATGCTGTCTCCTTGTAGAGCAATCCATTCCCACGCTCTTTCTCTGCAGCACTGCAACTTATTTTCCCTCAAATGTGCATTCCATTCCCTTTGAAAACATTGGTTGGCTCTTATGTCCTGAGATCCTTACAAACAGAGAGCTCCAAATTATAACCACTCTCTACATCAGAAGATTTCCCTAACACCTCCCTTGAACCTTTACCTCAGCATTTTAAATCTGTGTCCCAACGCTTGAACTATCCATTAATCGAAATGGATTCTTTCCACCCTCTGATGATCACGTACACATCCACAAAATCTCTCTTTAAACTTTGTTGCTCTGAGAACAATCCTAGCTTCTCTAGTCTAAAACATTGGTAACTGGTTAAGCCACGGCTAGAATAATGTATCCAGCTCTGGTCACCACACTTCAGAAAGTATGTGAATGTCTGAGAGAGGATGCAAGGAGAAGATTCATTAGAATGATTCCATTTATGAGGGATTTCAGTTATAGGGTTAGAGAGAATAATCATTTGCATTTAAATGGTTTATTTTTATTTAATTTTCTCTGAACACTTTTCATTGTCATTGTTGCAAGGACACAAGATAAAATCTTCATAAGCACACCCCAACAAAGCTGCATATGTAAACATAGTGATGCCTCTAGCATTTTGGCACTGTTACACTAAGCAAGCCTAGGGATGATATTTGTTGATTTAACATCTCTAAAGTGCAATCTACATGATAAACATAAAGATAAATTGTATACAAATAGATCAAGGGGTAAGAAATATTGGTAAAGTGCATAACTTAGATGGATAACAGGTAATTTTGCACTGTTGAATTTCAATTGCAGAGAACTGGAAAGAGATCTTCCAGTTTTCAAAAAGAATTTTCCAGCATCAATAAAATACAATTTTGCTCCCATCTACTTATCTTACAAAGACTACATGCTAAGTTCTAGATATGAAAATGCAGTTATAAGCAACTAGACTCTATGTTACTTCAATTCCCATTTTTAAAATCTTTTATTAAAATACTCGCATAAGGCATTGCTGGTAAATTCCTTTTCTGAGGTAACACCACCGGCTCAATGAGAAAATCTTTTTTGAATGAAGTTTTAAACAGAGTTTCAGTAATAGCTCATCCTTACCCCAAACATTTGCCTGAGGTCAGGATCACGGAATCGAAAGGGAATGTTGGAAACATGAAGCCGTTTAGGTATGGGTTTGCTCTCATTGCTCTCTGTACTCTGTGTTTGTTGTTGTCCATCTGTCTGTGCTGCTTCATCTGTCTGCTGAAAGATAAAAGCATATCAGACAATTATGTTGATGAATATTTCAATTAGAACATTTCTGTGCACCTGCAATAGCTGATATTAACAGTCACTGTATCATGTTTCAGACAATCCCACAAAATGCAGCAAATAATTATGGCTCCACAATCAAATTTCAATTATTTCCAAATCAATAATATTTATAGTTTTGAAACTGTCTTGAGGAAGTCAAGAACAAGAAATTAGTATTTGGTTTACAACTAGGACCATTCAACTCCTCCGAGTACATTTGTTTCTTCAAAAATTCTCATTTGTATGTTCTGTCCTCTCTGTCCTGTGAATGCCGAATCAGCTAACAATACAAACAGGGGAGCAATTCCTTGGATATTACTATTCTCTGTATCTTGGGTATTTCCATATACTGAAAGCAACGTCTTGACTTTTAAAGAAAGAACCTTGAGTTTTACTTGAAGGGAACTTCACACTTTCATTTCTGTATAATTAAGTGCAGCCCAGTGAAGGGATTTTATGTCTAGTCTTGCTCACCTCCAAGAAGTTTGGACAACCCTGTGTTAGCAAGCAAGTAGAAATTTCTCAGGACAGGGAAGCAAGGCGGCACCAGAGCAGGACAACTCGTTGCAAGATGCTCTCTGCAGATCTACAAACTGCCCCATGATATTTAACTCAATTAACCATTATTGATATGAAGCTTAACAGGACACTGAAACACATCACTGTTGAACAATTTTAAATGCTTTTCAATTTCCAGCAAAAATAACAGCATAGCTATTTTTCATCACCTTTTCCCTCACCTCTGCAGAACCCCAACACCCATGGAGATGTGGACCCATAGCCGCAGTCAGTACAGATGAGTATAAAAGGCAGTTCCGGATCTGCCTTGCATATATCATAATCCATTCTGATATTGAGCCAAATCAAGCTGCATATTTAACACTGAACAGTGCAGGAACAAGCCCTTTGGCCCACCATGTCTGCGCCAACCATGATGTCAATCTAAACTAATCGCACTTGCCTGCATGTGGTCTATATCCCTCCATTCCCTGTCTATCCATATGCCTATCTAAATGCCTCTTAAACATCATTGGTAGTGCATTCCAGGCACCTACCATTCTGTGTAAAAAAAACTTGCCTTCAACACCTCCTTTAAACTTTCCTCCTCTCACCTTATAACTATGCCCTCTAGTATTTGACATTTCCACTCTGGGTGGGTGAGGGGGGTGGGCAGGGAAAGACTCTGGCTGTCTATGCCTCTCATAATTATATACACCTGTCAGGTCACCTCTCAGCCTCTGATGCTCCAACAAAAACAACCCAAGTTTATGCAACCTCTTAGTATAGTGAATACATTCTGATCCTATGCAGAGCAACATTTTAGTCAACCTCTTCTGCTTCTCCAAAGCCTCTGTATCCTTCCTACAGTATGGCAACCAGAACTGAACACAATATTCCAAACTAAACTATTACATAGGTGGAATGTGACTTTCCGACTTTTATATTCCATGCTCCAACTGATGAAGGCAAGAATAACATTTGCCTTCTTTACTATGCTGTCCACTTGTGATTCACTTTCATGTTTCATCATATCAAGCTGCTATACATGGTCAATGCAAAATTCAATCAGGTTAAGGCTGTCAAAAGGCACACTGTGCACGCTCACAAAGGAAGTCCTTAAGGACATAAACACATTGGGTCAATACTCAATTGCAAGCAACTGCATTTAAGTTAAAAAAAATAAATTATTCCTAAAGTGGCTGTCGAAGTTTCTAAACTACCGGTATCAACTCCAAAC
This sequence comes from Rhina ancylostomus, assembly GCA_030265395.1. Taxonomy (NCBI): domain Eukaryota; kingdom Metazoa; phylum Chordata; class Chondrichthyes; order Rhinopristiformes; family Rhinidae; genus Rhina; species Rhina ancylostomus. The sequence continues at coordinate 12,357,567 of JARFYF010000067.1, forward strand.
TGGCTGGTTCTCATTGAAGAGTTGATATCCAAATGTGCTTAGATCTAGTTTTATTTAGTATGAAGTACATAGGAAATAAAGACATGATAAACATGATGGGAGTTAAGGATTAACAACAGTGACATACAGAGAATGCTAAAAAGCTACTCATCTCTCCCACTAGCACTTTTTCCTCCAAATCTTGAGTTACAATTTCATTTCCAATCTTGCTCAGCTGAATGTCACCAACCAAACTATGTACAGTTCACTCTGTAGAACACCAGCAACCCCACAGGTGTGAAAGATTAACACATATTCCTGAGCTCAGCTGCTTTCTGGTAGCACATTTACAAGTGTCATTATGCCGACAAGAAAGGCAATGTTAATTCACAATCCTGCCACGAAGTAGTGCCCCTTTCAAAATCTAAACTCAAATTGCTGAAAAGTATTTGAATAACAAAGAATTTACTTCAGTTACATCACTTTTCTCCAGAATGTGGCACTTGTAGACTCAGTTCATTGTAGAATTCATGGAAATTAAGAGTTCTTTCCAGGGTCTCCGAAAACATGAACACTGTACAACTGCAGATTTAACTCTAGAATATAGGTGGCTAGCAAAGACATGCAACCACATTTTAATAAAATTCTTCCACACTACCATTCTACAATATCACCTACCAACTATCACCAGCCAGTGAATGAATAGTTTCACAACAAAACGATGATAAGAATATACACTCCTATGCAACATTGGGGTATTTTCCTGGCATTATATTTCAATGATTAACATGGACAAACAGGGAAAGAACTGCACTTTCCACTTAAAAAATAAATATTCAGTTATAGAGAAACAAAGAATGCAAGATGCTGGAATCTAGATGAAAAACACGATGATGCTGGAGGAACTCAGCTGGCCAGGCAGCATCCGTGGAGAAGAGCAGGCA